>PVIH01000603.1:94987-319285 GCA_004025045.1 Sigmodon hispidus
TTTTTTTTTTTTTTTTTTTTTTTTTTTTTTTTTTTTTTTTTTTTTTTTTTTTTTTTTTTTAGCTTTCTCTTCTCTTTCTTGAATCATAGAAGCCCTAGAGAGCTTTGAGAAGCAGCAAGGTCTTTGCTTCAACTGACACCAAAGGTAGATGAGGAGCACAGAGACTTGCATGAGAAGCACTGCTTCTTCCCTTCATCTTCTACCTCCAAGACATTCTGGTCCTGCTAAGATCCTGCACTGGTAGTCTATGCCTGTCTTTGCACGAAGTTATGACCTCAAAGGCAGGTACCAAGGCACTAATAATTCCAAAGATTGAAGAGAGATGAAAGAAGATATTATTAGTCACTGTCGCATTCATCTCTTAGATTACTTGTGACAGGAAGCTAAATCCCACAGAACATAGAGCATAAAAAGTCCACTTCAGTGTGTCATGGTGAAACATATCTATTGTCTGACACTTAGGTAGAGAGGCCGGAGTTCAAGGTCATCCTTAGCTACACAGTAAGTTCAAAGCCATCTGAGGCTTCATGAGACCCTGTTTCCTCCAAATTAAAGCTCCCCTCACTCCTCTTCTAGAAAATTGTAATTTCAAAACCCAACATGATTTTCTTTGACGAGGACTACACAGCTGAATATGCTGGCATTCTGATTTGAGAAAAATCAGTTGGCGTGGTCCTCACCAATGACGCAACTATAAAGGAAGTCTCCACCCATCATTGTCTTCAGAGAAAATAATGAAGTAAGCTGAGTCCAAGTGTTTCCAAGGAGAAAGCAAATGTTCTGTGTAATGCTATAAAGCAACATAAACATAAAATGGAGTGTGCAATTTAGCAAGATTCTTCACACTTGTTTTTCAGTGGAATGTTTTTTCTTTACTACGCTTCATGACTAAGAATCTATTAGTGTTCCTTCACAGAGATGCATGGAAATGTATACACACCTGGCATGGCCAAGTGTTCATACAGACAAATGCATGTGTATGTATGGGTTTTACCTATTGATTAAAGATTACAAGTAGAGAAGAATGAAAGGCCAGCAACATTAGCCAGACCTTGACATCAAGCTGGATAAGAAACCATCAAAAAGATATGGAATGAAAAAAATTTCAGAGGAGCATGAACTGGACCATAGAAATCTGATGTGTGCAACTGATAACTGAAAACCTCAGAAGAAAATATTGATTTTCACATAACTTGCAATTTTTTCTGTTGACATTGGAACCTAACCAGACTCCTTTCAGAGAAGGAACTTCAGTTTCTTTATCTCTAAGGATATTGTCTTTATCATTTGTCCTGGGAAAGTTGCATATAGACCAGAAAGGAGGCCACAGAAGGGGAGCTTCAGTACAACATTGAGTTGAGAAGCCTACAGATGAATTCTGAGGGTTGACAGCTCTGAGAATCCCAGGACCCTAGGTGTCAGAGTGGGCTTACATCACTGGGATGGAGATTCTGAGCCAGCCCTGGGACTGTGATTTCTGCAGGCAAGAACGCTGTGTTCTCAGCTGTAAGCTAATATGTTCAATGCTGTTTCTTCCATCGCTCCATGGTTTTAGTGAAGTCTCATGAAGACTTCCAACAATGCTCCTTTTCCCTGCTGGACATTGTGTAGTTCAAGGTTGTCACATAGAAAAAGCCCAGTAGATAAACAGTACCTATCTGTACACTGTGGCTTGACAAAAAACAACAGAGTGAAAGAAAGTCATGCCCAAGGACAAAATACTAGAAGATTCATACAATCCCAAGAAAGCCTTTCTTTATGTGAAAATTTGGGTAAACTCACTATTATTTGCAGATCAATGAAAGCATGGTCTAGTCTTGGCCATATACACTAATGAGAACTCTGTATAGGAGTGAATTGGAGGGTTTATTGTTCTTTTTTCTAATTATAAGACAATGTATGCATAGTATAATACACAGTATGCTCATAGCTGGAAAACTAGAAAAATAGAAGTATCAACAAGGAACTTATCCCATATTCCACCAAGAGATATCCATGAATGCTGCTAGGTAATTTTCTGACCCACCTCTCTGCTCTTTTAGCTCTGGGTAAGAGCAAACGTAATGCAGTTCTTTGAAGACACTCCTGACTCCACTCATGAGCACTTTGAATAGACTTCTAAACCAAAGAAAGTGTATTATTTAACCTTTCATCAAGTAAGACTCTCTAATACCTATTAGCCCTATCTTGGATTTTGTTTGAAAAATAACATTCTTCATCTAATGAGCAATATGGAAAGGCTGAGCCCAGGTGCTTGCAAAAATGTGTATGAACTTGGAGTCATGGATGCAACCCAAGACATTTTTTAAAATTTCATGTAGACATACAAAATAAAGAAGGAAAAAAAAATTTCATGTAGACAAAGATTACTAACCACAAATACTTGGAAGCAAGTATGACCAGTGATGCCTCTTATACTACAATGTGTGTCCTGACAGCTACTGGGAGCAGCACACGGAAAGCACTTTCTCTTTTTTTTTTTTTTTTATCTGACATGACATCATCAATACTTCCTTAAGTCATTAAATGATTTTTGAAAATATCACCTATAATGGCTGATTGCTATCTATATGAAAATATTTCACAATTTAAATACTTATTTTAGCTATAATTTTCATAATTATATCAAAAAACAGAAACAGCATGTATAATGGAAATCTTTTGCCAAGACAATTAGCCAGTGAAACAGAAAAAAATGCCAGATGTGGGTTGCACTAGCAAGGAGCCTCTGTCATCTCACAGCCGTGTCAGAAATGAAATCCACACCAAAGAGCAGAAGAACTATAAAGAGGGAGAGAAATACTAGAGCTTTTGAAAACTATAAACTTTAATAGGGGTTAATATTCAAATTTTATAAGCTAATCAAACAACTTAGTAACAAACCACAAATAACCAATTTAAAATGCCAGAAAAAGCCTTGAACAGGAAGATATTTCTTGGAAGAAGGTCTACAGATGTGTAATGGGTATATGAGCAACACCAATCATTGGGACATGTGAGTCAAATTCACAGTGAGATGCCTCCTCACACCATAGAATGGCCTTTGTCAGAGATTAAAGAAAATAGATTTTTATAAGAATGCAAATAGAAGAGAACTAATATAAATTAGTCTTGCCATTATGGAGAACGTTATAAAAATTCTCCAAAAATCAAACAAAAATGGCTACAGAAAAAAAAAATCCCACTATATCATAGGATGCAGTAATCCCAATTTGGGCTGTATATACTAAGAAATTGAAATCAGTATATAAAAGGGGCATGCATCCTCCTGTGTTCAGGGTGTTATTTACAACAGCCAAGCTAAGTGTCCACCAGTGGATGAGTGGAAGGTAATATTTTTGTATATATAGACATCGACATATGAATACTGATCTTAAGATAAGGAGACTATCTGTCATTTGAAAATCCAAAGGTGAATGTGGAAGATATTTAGTAAACAGAACAAGACAACCATACAGAGGGACACATATTTACACATGAAATCCAAAAAGATTTGAGCACATAAAAGGAGAAGGAACAGTGATGGTTTCCAGAGGCTAAAGGTGCTGAAGAGAGCAATGGAGAGCTAACCTCAGACAGGCTTGGGGAATAGGTACTGAGATTTGTCACAGCAGATGACTAATCAACAATAATGAATTTTATTGTTGTAATTAACTGAGAGTATATTCCAAATGTCTCAACATAAAAAATGATAAGTGAGCTGATAACTTACCTAGCTTGATTTAATCATCTCATATTGCATACATACATCAAAATATAACATATGTTTGCAATTGTGATTTGTCAATCAAAAAAAATAGTAATGATCTGTAAAGGGGAAAACTTGTAATCAGGATAGATTTAATAATATTTTCAAAGATCCATCTTCCCTCCCTGCCTCAGACATTAGTCAACCCCTAAGTCAAAGTCTATAGCAGATCTAACAATTTTTATGTTATTGTAAGAAATATCCCATGCCTTCACTTTCTGTTTTCTCAGCTTTCTGTCTTCTCTCTGGGTGTTTGCAAATGCCAGCTGTCTGAGATTCCCCGTTTTTCTGCTGAAATTTGGGGGTCATGAAAGCCCCATGAATTTTGGGGCCTCTCTGATATAAACTTTATCTTCAACTTACTGAGCAGGAAACTCAAGTTCAGAAAGCTCAAACAGCTTGTCTAAGACCCCACAGCTGGCAAGACAGTATCCCTGCCATTCCCATCTTTTCTCTACATCATACGATTCTTTTTTTGTTTGAAATACAGAAACAATAAAACAAGGCATCCAAGTGACTTATTCAAGGACAGATAATCCAATATTCTTCTGGTTAAAGGTCAAGAATAAATAAAGGACTTAGGTTTATATATAATAAAATTTAATTAATTTAAATACATATAAAATTTAAGTGTAATGTCACACAGTAGTGGCTAGAATAGGCATTTAGACATATCTGTCAAGGGTATATACTCTCAGCCAGACACGGTGGCATGGCACACACCTTTAAGCCCAGCACTCAGAAGACATACGCAGACAGATCTCTGTGAACTTGAGACCAGTGAGAGAAACCCACCCTCTCTCTCTCTCTCTCTCTCTCTCTCTCTCTCTCTCTCTCTCTCTCTGTGTGTGTGTGTGTGTGTGTGTGTGTAGTATATGCCTTGAAAAGAGCTAAAGACATTATTACATTTTTTTAAAACTTCTTAGCAAACATCTACCTAGCAGTTTTGTGTTCAAAAGCTGTTTTCAGTGATCTTTCAGATCAGGAAAGGTCAGGCATGGGAGCTTCTGGCAATGCAGAGGGCAGGCTGAGTTTGGCAACACAGTCAGTGCTGGGCTCTGAAATCCACAGAGAGAAGTGTAAGTATTCCTTAGGAAACTCTAGCTTGACCCAACCACCTCCTCTCAGGGATGCTCATGCTGGACGTTCAGCTGTTACAAAATGTAAACCATATGGATCTTTAAGAGTTACTGACTTGCCTAAAGCCATGAAAAAAAAAAAGATGAGTTATTTCTCATTTCTTTTTCTGCCAGGATCAAGTGTCAGTGCTGTTATAAGCAGAATCATGCCGCTTTTAACACACTAGGGAAGAGTTGCCCAACCTGGTGGGGGCATAAAACAGTTGTCAGATGCAGGAAGTCTCCCAGACTCCAGCCCCAAGCTATAGCAGAATAAATTTGAGACATTCAACAGATTTCTAATGCGCTGAGATGCCCAAACTAGCCTTTGTATTTACTACTGAAGAGACAGAGACTGTTTCCACAAAGCTGAGAGGAAATTCCAGGCAAGTTTTGAAGACTCAAATTAGGTTTTCAATTTTCACATAAAAAATTTTAAAACCAATATAAAGGTCTTGTTGTTGTTGTTTGTTTGTTTGTTGTTGTTTTGTTTTGTTTTCTCCCTCACAGGCTTCCTTAAACTTTTTTAGGACTGGCCCAACAGGATCCAGGCTTTGCATGCTGTGACAAATTATTCCACGTCATGTGTCCCTCACTGTTTGTTGAATTCCTTTACCTCACAGAAAAACACTCAAGAGACTCCAGTTGTCCTTTGGATTTAGGTTTTGGGCCATTTCTACCCCACTAGGGGCCTGGATCTCCATTTTCTCTGTCTCTGACTTTTCAGGGGACCTGGAGACTGAAATCCAATACTTTTTTCTTCATCTGCCGCTAAAAGCCTTTTTTCCCCTGGCCATACCACAGCTCCCTCGTGGCTCATTAAGCACATTTACATTTGGCTCTTAAAATCCTAAATAGCCCATTTCACGCCTAGCAATGGTGTCTTGATGAAAGAAGCACTGGCAAAGGCCTGAAGGAGGAGAGTGAGCACTCCTTGGACCCCAGATACCTCCACAAAGGATTCGCTCATGATGTGGAAGACTTCAACGGACACCTACAAGCAAATGTTTCTAATCTTTCTAGATGGAAACATGCACACAAGCAAGTTCACCTGATGAAGAAAAAGAAATGACAAGGGCAAGCCCCTGAGATGTAAGAAAAATTTCCAGAGCTGGAGAGTAAGGAGGAATGGATAGAGAAAGGAAAGAGGGCAGAGCAGGACAGAGTGCAAGAAAGAATTTGTACTGGGTTTGAGTATAAGACTTTCCCTTAGAGTTGTAAGGATGGATAAAATAAGGAAGTAAAGGAAGTCAGTACAAATGTATTTAAGCCCAAATGCAAATACTAAGCCATATCTGTTCTGTAGAAAATAACAAAGGACCAAAGTCTCAAGTCCCCTGGAAGAAATCTGGGGCTCAACCAATGATCAGGACTCTCTCTTTGAAACTCTCTTCCCACAATGCACCTCACATGGCACCAATAAAATGAATTAATACAGTCTTTGCAATGCTGCAAAAGCAACAGGAACTCAGTAGACACTGCACTTAGCCTTTTGAATTGTGATTATCCTCCAATGAAAGCTGGCATGTACATCATCTGTTGAGGTGCTGGGTGGTGGCAGCAGCTTCTAGTCAGCCATGTAACTGGGTGGGAAAATAGCTGATTCCTCCAGTGGGCTGGGTCCCTGAACTATGATATAGCAAAGGCATAGAAGTCAGTGTTCCTTCATCAGAATAGCTGAGACAATAAGCTATAAAAAGAAAAAGGTCATTTGAACTCACAGTTGCGGAGATTTGCTCCATGACTCATTGGCCCTATTTCTTTGAACTTGATGTGGTAGGACCTTATAGCAGACTTGGTTGACTTCTCACCTTGTGGCTCAGAAGAAAAAGAGGAGAAAGCCAGAGATTTCTCTGTGCCCTTCAGGGCACAACTCCAATGATCTAAGGCCTTCTGCCAGGCCCTGTCTCTAAGGGGTTCAATCATATCCCAGGAGTATCAAACTGAGACTAAACCCTTCCTTAGTACATCTGAGGATCTAAATTACAACCACAGATAAACTTGTTAGCTGTATCTTCAGATTATGCTGAAGAGCATTAATGTGATGTCTGTGACACTGTCTGAGGAGCATTCAGCACATAGGAAGTATCTATCCAGGGCCAGTGAGGTAGTTTAGTGGAAAGCCCAGCAGGATGGTCCACTCCTGTAATCCCAGCACCCAGCACTCGGGAGGCTAATGGCCCAGGCCTGTAATCCAAGCACTCAGGAGGCTAATGGCCCAGGCCTGTAATCCCAGCACTCAGAAGGCTGATGACCCAGGCCTGTAATCCCAGCACTCAGGAGGCTGATGGCCCAGGCCTGTAATCCCAGCACTCAGGAGGCTGATGGCCCAGGCCTGTAATCCCAGCACTCAGAAGGCTGATGTCCCAGGCCTGTAATCCAAAGCACTCAGTGCCTGAGGTAGGAGGCTCATGTGTGTGAGACTAGTTTGACCAACATGGAAGAAACTTGTCCCCAAAACAACCAAAGTGAATCCTCTCAAAAGACATTTTATCCCCTTGGGTTTCCTCAAGAGTGTTCAAGAAATGCTCCTCAGTTTTAGATGAGGGTGGAAATGAGTATTTTTCACTTCATTCTTTTCAGCATTTTTTTAAAAATTAAACATTCAGATACTTCATATTGAAAATAGGAATCAACAGAAATTATTTGTGCAGAAGGATAATTTACATTGAGGTTTTCTTTATAATATGTTTCAGCATTTTAAAACCCCATAACTGACCATGAAATGTTCTTGTGATCAGACCACAGTTTCTCCCATATTGTATTAAACTTCTGCGAAATATATAGATAATTAGAACTGTATACCCATGGGCAGAGGTACCTCCCACTACAAGTAAATATGTTTATGAAGACAAAGCCTGCACCAACCTTTTGATAACCAAGTCTTTTTTTTAGTTTATCAAGAGCATTTGCTGTACAGAAACATTTCATTAAATCTACCAGTAGAAGCAAATGATGTAACTTTAGTTATATAAAGGTGCAATTTGGTGGTACTTGAGAGCTGAGTCCCTACATGCAGAGGACAAAGTCTTGCTTACAGATCATAGATCTTAGTGCTAGCACTTCCTATTACAGGTCAGCAAGCAAACTACTTAACTTCTGTTTTCTCTTCTAAACAATGAACATAAAATAATATCAATCCATCTTTCATCAAGTTTGTGTGAGTATTAAATTAAAATATATTATTTCCTATGGGCCTGGCATGACCCTTGGCTATCATAGAACAGACATTTCTATGGTAACCTACTGAATACAGCGCTTGTCGTGCAAGCACAGGACACTCTAGAAACAACTGAAGACTAGAGAACACATATCAGCCCCTGTATTGCACAGATGAGTATCCATAGCAGCTGTAGCACTGTCCTTGCTATAATAATAAGTTATGTATCTGAAGCTGAGCCATTTCTCCAAAAAGAACTTGACTGTAACAAGATATGCACTTAGTATCCTGTGTTAACATCTGACCTTTCAAGTAAATTGGATAAAGAAAAAGAGAAGTTAGGAATGACAGAATAGAGCGGAGGCAGAAAGATAATGGAAGGCATTACTCCATCATGATGAGGCTTTCATGATGTCACCACCCATGCTGCAGTGGGAGTTGGTAGCACAGCCACTGTTGGTAAGGCTTTCCCAGCTCCTGGACAAAACCCCAGCAAACTCATCAGCTCATTAAGCTGGACATAGATGGGATCATTCCTTTGATCTGTCAGTACATTATCTGGAATGAAGAGACATGTTTGTTCACATCTTCCCAGGAAAAGTCATGAAGTAAACACTTATACTACACAATAAATAGTGTTCGGCGTTATCACAATTATAACTATTGTGTGTGTTATTGCTACTGCGCCCTTGTAAAAGCTGAAAGCCAGTCTTTAGTTTTCTTATACATAGATGACAAGCTCCTAGAGAACAAAACTAGTTTCTACAAAAGCTATGGCTCAGCTCTATCCAATGCTAGAACAAAGACTGTGGCAATCAAAGGAGATCCAACTACATTTCAAAATGAGCACTGAAAATAGCTAACAATGCTGGTACCTAGCAGCTGCCTAGGACAGACTCAGAGCCTTGTAAAATGCTGTGATTGACTCCAATACATGAGTGATATTACTGAGAGATAAAATATATATAGTAGATTTGTATAATTACATTCTAATAGCATTTTCCCTAACAAGGTCCTAAGGAAATCCAGAGTTTTCAAAGCCCCAGCTGAATGCTGAAAGTCAAAACACAATTAGAGAGCCCATAACAGGTGTTTTCAGGTTTCCATCTTGTGCAAAGGAAACAATTTGTACAGTTCTCCCCAAACACACCTCATCCATCACACTCTGAAGTCCTCTCCAGAGTCCACAGGCCAGTTTTTCCCCCTCCTTCTCCATGCAGTGAGCCAATAGATTTTGAATGTTTGTCAACTAATAGTGAAGCCAAGCCTTTGAACTTAACCCCTCCTGTGACAGCTGCTACATGGGGGTCCCTTTGGTTACATCATGTACTTTACAAAATGTCTCTACAAATCCAGTAACCCCCACATTCCTCTTGTCCTAGGCTTCCAAGGCCACACTTTTTTCCTGTTAGTTGAAATAGCTGACCAGGGTCAATTGCAGCCCTTGGTGTCATTTCAACAGAGAGTGATTGTTTTGTGTACTTGGTATTGGATGTGTGTGTTTATAAATCAGGAGCATTATTAGTTATAACTCTTCTTAAAATGTATGCTTCATTTCGCTAGCTTTTCACTGAAAATAGACCTTTTTTGACAGAGTTGGGGGTGGGCAGAAAACTTGGGAGGGCAAAGGCAAGCATGTTGAGGCCCTCTGCTATACACAGGGCTGTGGGAGGCACAAGTTTTAGTGTGTCTGAATATGCCCTACGCCAATTTCTAGTTTACAGAGAGGAATTTAAAGCTCAAATGGTGAGATAACCTCTCCAGGGACAAGAAACCAGGCAGTGACAAGCAGAGTTAATTCCAGACCACTGTGTCTTGTTCTCCTCATTACAATGTCCCCCGAGGACTAGTAAGAAATGCCAAGGGGATGGAGAGATTGCTCAGAGGTTGGCAGCATACACTGCTCTTGCAGAGGACCTGAATTTAGTTCTTAGTGCCCATATTACACAGCTCACAAACACCTGTAACTCCAGCTCCAGAAAACCTAATACTTCTGGCTTCCCCCGGCAGCTGCATATCTTAACACACACACACACACACACACACACACACACACACACACACACACACACACACTTTCTCTTGTTGTATTAGATTTCTGGCTAAGACTTTTAAACCTAGCCTCAAGTTTCAGACACACAGTCCCACAGAAACACACTATGCTTGCTTACATTAATTTTATGCTAATTGACCTAGGGCCCAGGCGTATTGCTAGCTAGCTCTTGTTCTTAAACAAACCCATGTTCAGCAATGTGGCTTGGTACCTTTTCTCAGCAGCATTTCAACTTCTTTTCTCTGCGGTTCCTGGTGTCTCTGCTCTGCTCTGAGATGTTCCCAGAGTTTTATTAATCTGGTAGCCCTGCCCACACTTCCTGTCTGCCTCTGACCAATCAGCTTTTTATTAAAGCAGAAGGAAGGACAAATATTTACAATGTACCAACATAATCTGACTACATAGCTTGAACTAATTTAGTATCCTCCTTCTCAAATTACTCCCTTACCTGCATGGTTTTTCCATCAAGAATCGACTGTCTAAATCAATAACAAGCTCTAGAGTGGATTAGAATGGCATCCCACTTAACAATTACTCAATAGATTCATTTACATTAGGATGTCTGTTATGGTTCCCCCTCACTCTGTTTTCTATATCCTATCTTGCTGGAGCAATGGTGGCAGGTGTACTTATGCTCAGGTAGTAAGCTGGAGCAATGCCTGGAAAATTGAAGGCAGCACAAATCTTGATATTATGACCCTCAGGACATTAGGACCTTTCCATTTTCTCCACTGAGAAGACAGAATGTATTAGGGTGTGGTTGGTGTTCTCCTTGCCAAAAATGCCAGTCCTTTTCCTTCTTGTAACTAAGTTACTCCCTGGAAAACCTGCAGTCTTAAGCTCTCAAACATGCAGATTTATTGATCTTATGGAAGGAAGGTACCTAGTTCCCTATGGGAATGTCTGTAACATTGGATACCTATAAATGTTTCCTTCAAGCAAGGTAATGTTGGCAAGGAAGCATGATGGGAAGCCAAAAACAGACTGGATAGGAACTACTAATGAAATTTGGAATATAAAGAGGATGAATGCTACCCAGAGGCTATTCCTAAATGAGAAAAATGAGCCCTAACCAGTCTAAGAGCCTAGTAGGAGATAAAAAGTTAAGTTGCACATCTGGAAGGCTAGTCAACAGATAAGCACCAAAGCAGAAGATGTAAGTAGAGGGGATGCAGCACAGCAGTCCAGATTAAAGCCTTACTGTAGCTATGACACTGAGTGACAGGGCATTGGGTCCAGGGTGCATGGGTGTCTTAAGTTAAAAACACACTAAGTGAGGGAGCACTTGCCCCACTGAATCCACCCTTTTCTTGTTATGTGAAGTAAGGGAGAATCTTTGTTATTGTCTGTGTTTCTGTCTCCTACACACACAAAGCCATGCTTTGAAGGTGAAAATTATTGTACGCTGCATAAATTCCCAACTACAAGCATGCTTTCTGACTACATTATCCTAAGAGATACTCACATAGCTCCACTGGACTCTTTTACCTTAAATCAGATAGAACAGTTTTCTCTCAAGCAGGCAATTTTAACACTGGAAAATGTAGATATCCACAGAGCTCTCACACATGAACATCACTGTGACATTCACATGTGAGATATAGATCAGCCCTGGAACTATTCAGAACAATTCTGGCCTTATCCCTTTTCCATATGCCATGTCCTTCCCAAGAGGTCAGACTCACAGAATGCTCCCACAGACAAACTCTGAGGTTAACATGATCTTGTAACCTCATTTTTCATATATCAATATAGAACAATGCAATCTTAGGAGTTCAAAATAGACTCTTATCTCCCATGGTCTTCCTAAGTTCCTACCCTTCACCTAGACCCCACCTTGTTGCTATGTCCCACCTCTGGGCTCTCTGGCCAAATAAATTTCTTTTGATAACAACACAAGCATCATTTTCTCAGAAAGCACTGCCCACAACCACAATCAGTCACCCTAGCCTGGCCGTCAGAACTTTATACTTTTTGTGTATGATGTCTCATAGTTGTAGCCTATATAACTGGTTACAAAATCAGTTACTTAACAGCTGTTTTTTGCAGGAGGTAAGTACCATGTCACTCTTACTCATCTTTGTATGGCTATCTAATGTCTGGCTGAGTTTATGGGTACTTAAATTTTTATAGAATTTTATGAAAGTTTCTCAAAAACTTTTCAAGAGTTCAACATCAAGTCTACTGTTCTGTAGTTTATGGCTTCCAATAGATGATATTGTTCTTGAATAGTGTATCAAAAACTTAGCTTTATCCCAAAGAAAGAGCAGTCAGGTGCTTGCTGAAGTTTGGCCACGGTAAATTGTAGACTTTGTTTCTATATTGATATCAGTATTTGTGGTTTTCACCTGACCATGTAATACAGCATGTTTCCCCCATCCAGCCAATGCCAGATCATGTTCTCTTCTTATGTTCATTAATGTCTTGCACTAAGCATTTATCCTTCCATTATGTAGATGTCAATAAATAGTTGAGGCTGTAGAGTATGCCTATCACTGTTATTACCTCATCAGACTGCTTTCTTTGACTAAAACATTCATACATGGTGTTATAAATTCTAGCCTACTAAGTCTCCATATTTTCTATGTCACTGAACTTAGTTCCTGGTGTCAAAACTCCAGGATGGCTTTATTTATTACATATAATCTATGTATGCTCTGAGATCATAAATATAGTCCTTAAACAGCTCCCCTATTATTTTCCCTCAAGAAATGTCTGTGCTGTCTTGTCACCATTTATTCTGAACTGTATTGACTGTCTTCTATAATATCTAGGCTATAGGCCTTCCTCCCCTACCCTTAGAGTTCTGTGTAAAGTGTTCTTAATTAGCTGGGTGGGTCTTCCTGCTTTCTACTCTACTCATTATCCAGGACTGCCCTGTGTACTCCTGTCATTGTCCTTTTCTGAACTATATTTGATAACATTCTATTTTTTTTTTACTATCTCTAGAGCTAAATGACTCTTTTCCAATTGTTTCTTTTTTTCATAATTTCATAATTCTTACCTCATGAGGGGGAGGGGGGATGAACACATCATCTGAGTTGAGGAGCCTGACATCAAAGCTATGGAAGTACTCCCGGAGAAACTTCCAGCAGGAAGAGGAGGCATGCTGGGGATGCCCACCAAATGGATAGTGGATTTATGAGTCTCTATAATTCTTTCCTACATCCCTGTGCCTGGGAGGGAAAAGGAATAATAAGAAAATAGTAGACATTTATTGAAGATTAGCCATGCACTTCCAGCTTGTTCAGTGTACACGAAGACAGCACAGACTTCTATGAACCAGTTTTGCTGCCATGCAGCCTGTCAAGGTTCCTTTTGGACCAGTAATGAGGACAATAAAACCTGCCACTTGCTATTGGCCCAGTCCAATGCTCTGTGGTCTCATAAAGGACTTCTAGCTCCAGTACCCTGACCAAGGAAATTTCAGCCTTTTCTTAGAACTTCAAGTGGGTAGCTCATTAATTTCATTTCTTCCATGTCAAATTATTTCAGTCATCAAAGCCCCTGCTGCTTCTCACTTTCTCCTATTCCCTTATGCTCATAGTGTCAGTATAAAGGCAGGACTTGACCACTCTGAGGTAGAGTTGAGAAGAAGATTTTGACCATAGCTGAATGTGAGGGAAAGCACAGCCAGAGGCATCTGGAAGGGTCCAGAGCAGAGAGAGAGAAAAGCAGTAGGCTAAACATGACCAGCAAATTGAATCAGGCCATGAAGAAGAGAAAGAGGGAGAGAGAGAGAGAGAGAGAGAGAGAGAGAGAGAGAGAGAGAGAGAGCGAGCATGAGCAAAAGAGACCAATAAAAGTGGGCCAGGACAAAGGGGACCAAAAGAGAGCACCTGGCCAAAATGGCAGGATTGTAAGGGAATGACACACTGGGGGAGAGGACATGTATGAGCTGGAGAAGTTTAGGGTAGGGAACAGGGTGACAAACACTGTGAGGAGCCAGGGTGCAAGCATGGACTCTGTGACACATCCTTGCACTGCTGGGGGAGCCTGGAGGCAAGCATGCTCTTTGGTGTGCTAATAGGCACCATAGTTAGCCATTTGTCCCAAGTTTCCTTTGGATCTGACAGTGTACTGCTTGGATGAAAATTCCTGCCTACCTAAACTGGTTTCTTTAGTTTCTGAGTAGTTTCTATGTTACTTCCAAGCAAGAAGTTACCTTCCATTGATAGAGCACAGTTTTATGCACATAAAGTTGAATGTTAATTTGCAATTAATAAGAAATGAAAGTATTGTGCTTTCTGTTCTATCTGCTCGGATGGGCTGCTTAGACATCAAAACAAAGCTAGGGTGGGAGAAAAAGAGGACGTGGGAAACATTTGTGGTTATTTTTTTAAAAATATATTTCTTCAATTTCTCTGAGGAGCACATTTGTACTTAGTTCCTTCCCGAAATGAGAAAACTCTGCCAACACCAGTGTGCCTAGTTAGTACATTGACAGACCAACCCTTGTGAACAATGAAGTAGCTCCTGAAGGGCCGTGGTGACCGCTCTTTCAAGTTTTACAATATTTAGAAGCAACAATAACCAAAGATATTCTGGAGCCTGGTTGCCATCTTCCAACCATTCTCACCAAGGGTTAACAGAAAGATAAACAAGCAAACGGCCATTTAAGTGCTTCTGAAATAGGAAGTGGTAACAGACGATGATATGGCTTTGACACAACATGGGCTCTTCTCCACTGCCTTTCCCATTCAGAACAGGCCAGTGTTCTGTGGCCCATTCACCCAGGAAGCATTTGTTTCAAGTCCAGTCAGACCAGACTATCCTCACATGCTGGATTCAAGAATGGGCATCAAAGGTGAGCACAACACCAAAAAATGGGCCATGAGTTTAAAGAATTTAGCTGGTGAATACTACAAATATGTTCTTTAACACAAAAATAAACAAACAAAATACTTAAATGTTCTATTACAGGCCCTAAAACACTAGGTCCTTGGTGAGTATTTATGAAATGGATGAGCAAATAAATACATTTTTATTATAAATAAATAATGGAACTTTGCTTTCTTCGGTTTCTTGGTAGACATTGCATACCTTGTTATAACTGTGATGATGTACCTCTAAGGATAAAGTGACTGCTACAATGAAGTCTATCTAGATTTGCATATACATATATAGGTCTTCATCTCTGTCAAAGGATCGCCTTTTCAAAACATACTCTTTTTTTTTTTTTTTTCTGTCTGACCATCTGGCCGTCACTGACATAATGAGGGCTGTCTGCTAATACCTGTTTATGTCACTTCCTGTTCAGTATATCCTCTTTATTATCATAAAGCATATGGATGGTAGTCTAAGCCATTAGAGGTTAGGTGGCATTTTTGAGGGGGTTGCTGAATATCCCCCATGCTTCAGATCTCCTCTCAAAATCATGCTATGCTTCTAAGCAATTAATAGTCCTTAGAGATAAATGATTAAAAAATAAAAATAAATGTTTTTACTCTTATATTTGTCTGTTTAGACTGCTTCCTTTGTTTCTTGGATAATACTCTCTGGTCATGGCAGGTTCAGCTTGAGTGTTCCGCTCTCAGGAAGCTTCTCTACCAAAGCTCTGCCTGACTTGGATGCTTCTTCTATGACTCCCAAAGCATCCGGAGCTTGCATCGTGCTGAAATTGGCAGCTTTTTAAAATACATATCTCAGTCATTGCACCAGCTGCTTGAGGGTGGGAAGAGTGCTTTATTCTTCAATAATCTCTAAGGTCAATACAGTGGCTGAAATTCAGCAGGTGTGTGTCTGTGTGCGTGTGTACATGCGTGTACACATGTGTGCATAGATGTGATATGTGGGTATCCAAACACAGTAAGGGAGAGAAAGACAGTAGAAATAAACATGAAACAAAAGCACCTGGTCCTGGAATCTCTGCCTCCCAGAGGTAGCTGGCAGGCAAGCAAGAAATTGCCAGTGTTGACTGAGTTCTTTCTCTGAAGACTGGAGAGAAGCCAAAGGAACAGAATATTCTCACACTTAGACATTGCATCCTGGGTGTGTGTGTGGGAGGGGGAATCGAGCATTTATAAGGAAAAAGGGCATAAAACTTTGGACAATTCCAGACTGGTGATGGAAAGAAGTTACTATGCAAATGGTATGATTATTATGTTCCAGGTTTTTAGAAGGGTTTTGGCAATTTGATCATTTGGCCTTTCCATGTTTGAATAGAATCTATGTGCAATACCTACCAGTGTCCTGCAGGCAGAGTTAAGGCCTCTTCAAGGCTGTTTTCTGAGCCTCCAGGAGGTAGCTGGCTTTATACTGCCCTCATCATAATGATTGGAATGAACAAGTCATATGTAACTGGAGCTTCTACCTTGGCAACTAATGATCAAGACGGCTCCACATTGTGCCTCATTGAAAAAGAACAAAGTGACATGCACATCCAGCATCTCTCCCCATGGACCTGCCCTTGGAAGGGAAAGTACATTTGCTGAGTGCTTTCCATATGCCATAAACATCTGAGTTAATTTCCAAATGTCTGCAGGTATGAAAGAATATGATCATTTCTTCATGATGCCATTTTAATTCTCTCTAAGACTTGATGGTGAGGAAATAAAAGAGCCAGAATTCAAACTCTAGACAACTTAACTCTCAGGACCAATTTCCTTCCATCCTTCCATTACCATATACAATTTGTACCAGGAAAGCTCTAATGTGGACTCGATATGACTCAGTACTAGACCCTTTGCATGTTAGTTACAATTCAACTTCCATTATTGGGTGGAAATAGGTAGGTTAATACTCATTTGCATCTTCCCCAATTTAAGATTTAGACTTTGTTCTTTATCCTTCAGAAAAGTGTCTGCCAAGGGCATGCCAGATACCACAGCAAAGTTGGAAAATGGCAAACTTTGAGTCATTAGCAGCTTGAAGATCTCAATTTTTAAGTACTGCAGGCTCTAAGAATTATTCTAACTATACTGAGATTTTCAAAAATTGTTCACTGTGCAATCAAAAGCAAAGTTATATGGAAATTCATAATGAGGCAAAGTAGGAGGCATTGTCTATCCACAAAACTGCCTTTGCACTTAGAATTTCATCAGGAAAGGCAAAGTTATAGAAAGATAATGGTGTCATTTGTTCTCAAAAGCAGGTTCATACCTGTGACTACATATGAGTTAAGTTAGTTTAAACACTGTAATCTCCTTTCATGCATTTTTAAATTTTTAATTTGTGTTTAAAATATTTAGATGGCTTCCTTGTGCCCATGAATAAATAATCTTATATATGCATTTTTTTGCCCACTTAGCAGGAAATGATCTATATTTTCTTTCTCATAGAGTCTTTCAAATCTCAGCTTTCCTGGGATCTCTGGAGAGGAAATGTGGACTTATCACTGATTTCTCCCTTATCCTAACTCCACAGCTATTTAAAAAAAAAAGAAGAAGAGTAGTCCTCAGGGAAAAGAAAGCTCTGGAAGGGGATGGTTGGCATTGTGCACATTCCAGAAGGGTGGGCTCTGTGATGCTGATGTCCTGTGAAGGAAGAATTCCTGGACCCCAGTACTCAGGAGTCAGTTGCCTCAAGCTCCTGTTCTGGTGTATCCAATGAAACCTTACAACTGCTCTTTCTGTCCCAGAGAACTAGGGTCTACATCTATGATAAAAAAATTCCTCCAAGCTGTATCTGTAGTATCTGTACCAAGGGCCAAGGTGCCTTATTATGACTGAATTCTCAGAATGACTAGAAAGAAGAGTGAGGTCTAGTCAGAGCCCAGCACCAACAGAGAGCATTGGGAAGGCTGTCATAGCTCAGTGTTCAAGACAGATTTATTTTTGCACAAGATTTTCTTAGTTACCAAAATCAGATAACTTGCAACCAATCAGCCCCTTGCCCATCCAGTTCAAAACACGGATTCAGGAAGTAACAGCAATGGGGGGATAAAACTCCTTCCTGTACATGGCAAAGAAATATTCCCTTTTCTGTTGAGCCTCCAAATATCTCAGCAAAATCAATCTCATGGCAATTTGTGCAGACAGAACTGTCCATTCAGGTAATTTGAACTTATGGGTAGTGTTCATCAATCTAGCCCCCCACATTGCTCATGATTCTCACTTTCTACTCTGAATCTGTTCCTTGGCACTCAAAAAGCTCTTCAGAGAGTCCTATCACTAGCACAGCAGGAATGCCCCTCCTGTTATGATAGAAACCTTGTCAAGAGTTTGTGCAGGAAAATAATGACATATTCTTTAAAAAAAAATAGAACTCTTTAATGAAGCTGTCTAATGACGAAGAACTTTAAGAAACAATATAATTAGAATAGGATGGAAAAAATATTTAAGTCCTATAATGGTTTATTACTTTTTTAACTCTTAAATTCATTTTTTAAGCAAAAAAAACCCTGTAAAGCATAAAGTTATTTCAATGCAGGCCTCTGTCTAAAAAGAAAAAATAATAAATTAATTTTAAAAGATGCAAGGGAGGGGACTAGTGTTCAGCTGATAAAATGCTTTCAACATAAGCATAAGAACCTCAGTTTGATCTTCAACACCCATGTAAAAATCCATATGTGATGGCACACTTATGATCTCAGTGCTTAGGAGGGGGAGGCAGGAGGATCCCTGGGGTTTTCTGACCAGCCAGCTGAAATAAATTAGTGAACGCCTGGCTAATAAGAGGCTCTTTCTCAGAAATCATGGAGGACAGTGCCAAAGGACTGACATTGGAGGCTGACCTCTGACATCCACTAACATGTACACACGTGCATGCACTCTCCTCCCACACACACATGCACTCATGCACACATACAAAATCCTAAAAAAAGTTCTACATAAATACAAATATTAATTAAAATTGGCAGTGTGCTGATCTAGCTTTTGTCTTAGCATATTAATATTTAAGCAACATAAATATATGGAAGCACATTGGTTTGATGAAACATTGTTGTCTGTTTCTTTTCATCTTCACAAAATTCTTACATGATACTAGGTAAATATAATCTTTTATAATTTTACAGTTGGGTGTTTAGGTTGACTTGAGGAAAACTTTTAAATGTATAATATTGTGATAAAAGTCCCTGCATGGTGCATGATGCTTTTCAGTGACGGTAGAAGCTGGACAAGATCTCAGACCTCTTCATCCTCAGCCTTTGCTTCTTCTACCAGGCTAGCTCTACTACCACCCAGAGGCCCTGGAGAGTATGAGTAAGATACAACTGAAGAGTGTTAGAATAATGTTTAAAGGTGTGAAAAGACACCTTCACACTGTGAACAGTGTTTGTCAAGAGACAGGAGAGACTAAAGATAAGCGACAGTTTCATGACTCAGACACGATCCCACAGGCCAGACCATTCTTTCCCATGGGATCCTCCATCCACTGATAGCTCTAATTTTCTAGCTTGTGATCCATAGCCAGTTCCTCAAATGTGCTATTATTAAAAAGTATATACTTCTTGTCCTCTGACAGATCCTTAGAATTAAATTGGTTGCTATAAGAAACATGCATTACCTACTGATTACAAGTCAATGGTTGAGCTGGCTGGATCTACTGAACTAAGCCACGCTCACTCACCCATGTTTCTGGTGACCTAGTGATTTGGTCCAGATGCTAATTCACACACCTGGAAGTTTGTGAACTATGGGCTAAGAAAACAGAGTGAATGTTTTATATACTTTCTGATCTCCAGCAAGTAACGTAAGGAAAATAAAATGGCAAGAAGCAGGATGTGACTCTTTCCATCCATGGTGACATTTATTTTATTCTGCTGGAAAAGCAAGAAAGTCCAATTCAGAAAAGACCACTCCATAAGATGAAAAGCACACCGGATACTGCTAAAGTTGCCAAGAACCGGAGACTGGGTAAGTTGCAAGCCCAGGGGAAATCCTACTACTATATTTCTTCCTAAGGAATATATTGATACAGTTACTCCTAATGACATACTGCTATAACTATCAATCAGTACATCCCTCGGTCTCATCAAAAAGGTTTCTTCTTGCAATAGATGAGAATTACCACAGAGACTCATAACTAGAAAATGAGTAGACTGTGAGACACTTTGAAGAACTCTGAGCTAAAAGGGTTATCTTTATTAAACATCTCCCCTCAAGGTTAAAGGATCTATGAAGAATAGGAGGCAGAACAATTATAAAGGCCAGCAGTGCCAGATGACTCCAAGGAAACAGTATCATTCAGATGCAATAGGACTGACACACTTATGAACTCACTGAGACTATGATAGCATCCACACAGGTTTAAACCAGACAAAACCCTATCACGGAGAAGGGCAAATAGTCACAGGTTCTCACTCCTAACCCAAACCTCATACCCATGACTTAGTTGGTCAGCAAAAAATGAACTCTATGTTTTTGTTTGTGAGGGGTAGGGTTTTTTGTTTGTATATTTGCTTCTATCTTCTTGGGTTTTATTTGTTTCATTTTCATTTTGGAGACTTTGCTGTTTTGGAGAGAGAAATAAAGAGAGGAAGTCGTAAGAGATCACGAAGTTGGGGGAATCAGCACCACCTCATCTTGAAATGATAAACCAGAAAGTGATTGAACCAGAAAAGAAGTCACAAGTCTCCAATATGGAGTCCTAAGAGCCTTGAAAATTAAACAGTAACTACAAAAAGATGTGATCTTACCACTAGCATGTAGATGGTATTGAGTTTGTTTCTCTAGTATCAAAGGCATTACTTACAGCAAAATCTATTGATAGAACCAGATTGACTATTGGAATAAGCATGAAAAGTATATGGAGAATTTGAAAATACACTCAGAGAAGGGAGTGAACAGTGACCTATTATGACGCTCTGGTTATCGATGAGTCTTTCCCTAAAAGCCGTTTCCCACTTTGAGCACCCACCTTATTCATTATTCATTAGCCTTGCCTCTGAATGATCATTCCGGGTGTTTCCAGAACCCAAGTCCAGCTTAGAAAGACATAGGTAGGCAGTCTCCCTGCCACTTCACCTCAGACGGCAATTCCTACATGTTTTCAAGTCGTTTTGGATAAAAACAATCTTAGTGTAAGTAGCTGCCTTTATCAGCTCCTTGGAAGGAAGCTTTAGTTAGAGGTTATGTTACTTTTGAACCAGCTGGAACAAGAAGATTCTCAGCCAGCACTCCACTTAAAGATTTGTTAGCAGTGAGAACCCCTACTGGAGTCCAAACCCATTCCCTAACCTGATTCTAAGTTTGGAGCTTAGAATATTGGCACTGTTTTTGTTGATATATTGTCTCTGCCTGCTGTAGCCATGACAGAGCAGAGTCCCCAAGATGGACGAGCAGCCACTTCCCAGAGAAATTTGTCCACTCTTGGTTAAGGCTATTACCCATATAGATATTTACTGAAGCAATCTTTTTTTTTTTCCAGCCATAGTTCTATCCTGTTATTATTTGCAGATTGACCGGAGTATTTCCTTACATTGTTTCAGTTTATTTTAAAATCATCTCAAAGCAAAGGTGCAGACAATTACACAAACATGTACTAGAATTAATTACAGATGACAAATCTCTTGTGTTACCATTAGCTTAAGAAACAAAACATAGCCAGGTACCTTAGCTGCCTCTCCACGTGCTCCTCAAAGACACAGCCAGGATGTTAACTTTCATGTAATCTTGTTAGGTTTCAAACCTGGCTGAGGTACCAATTTAACATGCCACGGAGGACCTGGCCTCCAGGTTCTCCCTATACCCTCAGTCCCTACCTGTTACAGGTCCCTCCTGGCTGGTATACCCCATGCCCCCGCCTCCAAACTCTCCAGCCCAGGGGCTGGGCTGCCCTTCCCTATATAACCATTTTGGTTACCCACTTTCTTTGTGCCTTTGGGCCTCCTGGCTGCTGCACCTGCTCCCCTCTCTCCTGGGCGGTCTTCTCCCCCGTCTCCTCCCACAGCCCAGCTCAGGGTTGTGTCCACTCTGGACTCTCCCAGATGTCCCTACCTCTGGCTATGCTCTCCCACATATCTCTAATAAACCTTCTCCCCCACCCTACCTAACATCAGTCATGTTTCCGTTTTCTTTTTTCATCCAATCCTTCCCTCCGTGAATTCTTATACACTAGTTTTAATTTACTCATTTACATGTTTGATATCTCTTACTATCAAAGATATCAAATATACCAAATAGATATCACACACACACCACAAACACCACCACTTGCTTTCCCTTATAATTTGTCTGCTGAAGGCTCCAAGTCACATGAGTCAGAGAACTGCCCATAATCTAGATCTTTCCCACTTCATTCCTACAGAACAATTCAAAAGATTCCTTTGTCACAGGGCTGTTATGAGCTGGATCCAGAGACATTTTTTATTTGGTTTTTATGTAACTTTTATATCAAATGCTTCAGCAAGAAAATATAGTAAAAATTACATTTTCATAAATGTGAAAAAAAATAACAACCAGTAAAAGACTAGACAGAGTGAACTCCTGAGCACACTCCCTTTCATTTGGCCCTAACCTTTTGGTTTAGTTATGAGTTGCTTGGGCCCTCCTTTACAAGTGAAGAAAGGGAGACCCAGAGATTAAGAGGTCTGTCCACATTGCTTAGCTAGTCTGTGGACTAGCAGCAGACCTTCTGCCTTCCAGACATATCCATCCATCCCAGAACTGGACAGTCTCCCTGGGTGATTGTTCCAGTTTGACAGTTTATGCTTCTTAAATGAAGTATGTAGTAATTTAGCACCTGCAGCCTGTTGAGTACTATGCGGGGCACCAAGAATACAAGTAGACAGGTTCTCTACCCTCAAGTCATGTAAAGGTCTAACAGAAGGGGAAAATGTCCACATTATCCAACTAATTACTCAATCACCAATGTGTTTTGTGCAATAAGAAGAAAATACACAGTGCTTGTGGAGTGAGTCATGAGGTCAGCTGGAGGAGGGGCTAAGGGAAATTGTTCTTTATACTGAGAGCTAAAAGACAGCTGGATGGAGGGTGTGGTGGAGGCAGAGCTGGCAATGCCTTGCATTCTGTTCAGGTGTTTGTGGAGTGCCTGGCATGAACAAGGGGTTCTCAAGACCCTGAAGGAACCATTGTTCTCCAGGTGCTGAATCTGACCCAAACACATGGACATGAGCCCAGATACCACGACCTACTTGCTATCTCGGCTTAGGCAAGGTATTTAATACATGGTTCCCCATCTATGAAATGGAATGAGAGTCATAAAAACAGTTTAGTCTGTTAGGGTTATTATAACAAAATGTCGTTGACCGGATGGATGGCTCATAGACAACCCAAATATCTCACCATTCTGAAAGGCTAGAACAACCAGATGAAGATATACTCCATCTCTGATGATGGCTCATCCTGGCCAATGAATATCACCTTCTAACTGCATCTTCACATGATTAAAAGGGCTAGTGAATCCACTAGAGTCTCACGTACAAGGTACTAATGTCAGTAATGAGGGACCATTTCAGGAATGAACCACATCACCAATGTCAGCTTCCTGATAGCCTCACATTGGTCATTAAGTTTAAATATTTGAACTGGAGGTGACAGAAACAGCCAGACTGCTTCAACAACCCTAGAAGATTAGAAGATTAAAACTACACTGTTGAAAGGTGTTCACAGATAAAAAATGCTTAGGACAGGCCCTGGAACATATTCAGCAATACACAAGTTCTCACTAAACAAAAGAAACTGAATATACTAAGCAAACAAGATAGGTTGGCAGTCATCACTTTGTCACTTTTGGACTTCATCCTAGAAACAGTGGTAGGCCTTGAAGGCATTAACAGGAGAATGACAGGATCAGAGGGCTAGAAAAACAAATGTTCAAGATAGCAACAGCACAAGATGAGCCTGAAGCACCTGACCACACAGCAGCACAAGCTGCTGTGACCGACTCCTGAAGACAAACAACTACAGTCTATTACAAAACAGATAACCAGGTTCAAAATGAAAGTACCACATGGCATCAGCTTTGCCCACAGCTAAGAAATCATCTACTGTAAGCCCAACACTGAGAGAAAATAAAATGACTTAGGTGATGGGCTAGGCTGAGAACTGAAATGTATTTCTGCATCCTTGGCTCTGTACCTGTGCACAGAGTTGGCAGGAAATCCTTACTTAGGTGCATTGAACAGCTCTGTGACAGTCGATCTCAGACTTGTCTCCATTTGAGTTGTGGGGTATTTGTGACACTCCAAGACTGTTAATAAAGTTAACCTTAAATGGGGGTGGGCAGTGAGAGTCGGTGACTTATTGACCAGAATTAGTCATAGAGAAGCCAGAAATATGGGTAGAGAAAACAAAAAGGAAAGAAAGGACTGGACTATAACTTGGCACTTCTTTTGGTTTGGGGATGAGTGAAGAGAGGTGTCTCTGGCCAAAAAGCAAGGCCAGCTGGTTGCTTCTTAGCTTCTCTGATCTAGCAGGCTTTCATCCCCACATCTGACTTCCAAGTCTTTGTTGATAAATAGAGCAACAGAGACTTAATTTTAAACCTGCATATTGCAGAGCCAGAGTCAGGACAGGAAGGCCTCCAGGCCCCTACCTGAGTGGCTGGCAGGGCACTGATAGGAGGACCATGGGCCACAGATGAAAATTAAAGTATCATTAGATTCAAATGCAGCCCTTAAGCTGATGGAAAAATATTCCATTCTTGATGCTCCAAGCTAGAAGAATAACCTACGTGGAGGCAAGCTGGGAAATCTAACCTTGTTGCCAGTGCTCTTGACTATTAAGAATGATTGGTGGCACATGCCTTTCATCTCAGCACTCAAGGAGGCAGAGGCAGGCAGATCTCTGTGAGTTCAAGGCCAGCCTGGTCTACAGAGTGAGTTCCAGGTCAACCAGAGCTACACAGAGAAGCCCCACCTTGAAAAACAATAACAACAACAAAAGAATGATTGTTTCAGATATCATAAACTCCAACCGAAGGCCTTGCTGGGAAGGTTCCAGATTTGTAACATGCTTTCAGACATCCTCGTTGGCACATGACAGTCTATAAAGAAGACTTCAAAAGGATCAGTCATTTGGCTGCATTCTTGCATCCAGCATAGCTACAATATGACCACTTTCTGGAGGAGTTATACACCTTCTACAAGTGTCCAAAAATGTTAGATTTAGTAGATACTCAGGAATCCTAAGGCCATAAGAGAAACCTATCTTGACAACCTGTTGCCGGGTGACCTCCAAAGAATGTTCACAGGCCACCATGAACACGCACATTCTCCAGGCCCTCAAACACAAGGAACATTTCTCCTAGCTACAGTAAGATTATATTTATTCTTCCCATGCTTATATCCAAACTCTACCATCATTACTTCCTGTATGATCTTGGCCACAGACATTCTTCTTTTACCTTCAATTTCTTTTCTCTAACACAATGCTTGTAGCAAGACCTACTTCATAGGGCTGTGGAGACAATAAGGTTAAGTTTTGCTTGGTGCCAAGTACATGGGTAAGAATTCAATTAACATAGCTGCAATTGCCTTCTCAGAAACCCTGGGACACGGAATTCCAACCCACTTTACACTCTGTCCTAAATACTGAAAACAAACTGTTAATACACCTTAATTTTAAAAGTGCCACAAGCACTTTGAAGAGAGAAGGAATATGGTGTTCACAGTTCAGGAGTCACAACCCAGAGGTGCATCATTTTGGCCTGGTTTGGTTGCCTCAGAAGTTGTCTGTATTTAGAAAGATAAACCCAACTATGTGGACTAGTTGTGTGATTCTCTGACTCTGTCTCTGTCTCCCTCTTTTCCACAGCAGATCATATTTAAGAACAAAACATCACTTTTTACTCTTTACTGCAAAGAAATGACAATATATTCTGCATTCAGAAGCATAAGCCTCAGACAAACCCTGTAAAAGCTATTACGTGGAACATTCAGATGTATCATGTACTTAATAAATTAAATCTGGTATGGTGGCACATGCTCCTCCCCATTCCTTTTTAAATAGTAAAGTATGTCATTAACTTTTTGAGAATTTTATACAACTTCCCCTCAATCTATTTCCTCTTCCCTACACATCTCCACTTTATGGTCTTTATTGATACTGTCTGGTAGCTGATGACCTGGGCCTAGTCTTCTGGCTTTTATGATCTTCCTGCTCTCTTTTTTATGATGCTCCCTGAGTCTTAAGTGTAGAGGTTGTGTTGGAAATATATTAATTGGGGGTAGGTACCTCATAGTCACTTAATCTCTGCATTCTGACAAGTTGTGGCTTTTTGTAACAGTTTCCTTCCTTTTTACAAGGAAACATTTTTGATGACGGGTTAGAGCAATATTCATCTGGATTATTTATAAGGAAATATATTTAGAATGCAGTCAACGATTATACCTATTTAGGACAATGGCAATAGTAGGTTCTCCTCTAGGGTCCATCACCTCACTAGACACTGGTAGGTGACTAATTTACAGTACCAGACATGAATAGATACCTTCTTATGGAGCTGACCTTATATCTAATTAGGTGGCTATTGGTTGCATCAGGATATAAGGTGCCATCATTGCATCTTTCAGAATAGCCTACTGTACTAGGCATTGAGGGTCATAGGTATCTAGCTGACTAGGACTTCTAACTGGCTTTCCCCCTTAGCAGCTGGCACAGTCCCTTTTTATTCTGAGAACTAGTCCTCAGGAAGTTAGATCCAGATTGATTCCTTCAAGTCCTGTGTCCAAAATGTGTGGTGACTTTATCATTAGAGCCTTATCTTTTTTCTGAAAGGCTCTAAAAGTAACAGACTTTATTGCTTTGGCGTTCTCTTGAGCTCCACCATCAAGAGCTCCAAAGAAGGTTTTCTATGCCTGGCACTGACATTTTTCTTAGATAGTCCATAGTTTTGGTAGAGAGCATTGTCATCTCCATTAGAAAAAGTCAATACATACATACACATATAATTTTAAGTAAAGATAAAATAATGATTCCATACATCTTTAATCTCAGCACCTAAGAGCCAGAGGCAGATAGATCTTTGTGATTCTGAGGTCAGCCTGAGTTCCAGACCAGTCAAAGATATATAGTGAGACATTGCCTCAAATAAATATATTAATTAAATCTCCCTGCTTCTCATTTGCCAAGGACACCGACAAATGGCATCACATTACGCCTTTTGATTACAGATAAATTATCACTTTCAATCAGGCTAAGAATAGTTTTTTCCTAGAAACCAGGTAGTTTTAGTTTTAATATTTCATAGAAGCTACTAATTTTTAATAACAGAACAGCCTAGCCCAATGAATCAACTAGAACAATTATTCACATGATGATAATTGTTTTTAATTTAAAAACACAAAGTCACTAGCCTTTCTTTGTGGTATTTCGCAGAAATCAAAGGAGAGATAGCTGAGTACAAAGGAAAAGCTTGAACAGACAGCTTCTTCCATGTTCCTCCCATTTTCAAATGTCCTAGATATGCAAATATTGACCTTGAAAATTTCAAAGGACCCTCAGATTTAACATAGCATTTTACAGCAATAAATCAGGATTTGTAACTCCTTGTCAGCTTTATCCGAGAGCTAAAAATGCACAAATGTAGTTGAAATGTGATGTGTGAGGGGGATGGGCTAATTATTATTTAATCCCAGAATGTGCAGACAGAAGTAGTCAACACCACACAGTAAGCCTGAATATCTATAAACTATTCAGGAAAGTAGCTTGCCTTAGCAAGATTTTCAAAAAATTCAGGGTACTATGTCAAATGAGGACCCAAAGCAAAGACTGAGTCACGCAGAAACCTGGTACATGTAAGCTACTCACAAGAATGGTGTATAGAAAATCAACCCAAATCCCTGAACACTCATGAAGGAAAATGTGTCCCCAACATTTCAGTCTCTGCTCTTTTACTGAAGCTTACCTTCAGAGCATGTATGGTCAACTACTGGATGCAGCTGCTATTTCATTCATCTCCAAAAACATTAAGCAATATAATAAAGACCAAGAGTGCTGGTCAGCAATTCTGTCCTCTGTCTAGCTAGCACAGTGACCAGAGCAAAGCTCCACAAGGGAAGAAGAGAGACATTCCAGAAAAAAGAGTTTCTTCTGCAAGGAGCTCCCAGATGCTCAGCACAGTGTCCTTTTGAGAAGAATGTTCTACTCAGCCCATCTCTAGCTTCTACTGGAGATGAGACAAGAAATTGTCAATCAGGACTCTGGTGATTGTTGCCCCAGGGAACTCACCTATCTGTCTAGTTTAGGTGAGTAACCAGCTTCATATCCCTGTGATATCTACCTTAATTCGATGAAGAAACAGACATGGGCTTGGAGTGTTCAAAGTGATAAGCATTTCAACTTCCATTGTGATCAGATCACAGTGTTAACAGTAACATGGTGCAGTGTTTGTGAGGACATGAGATTCAGATAGTTTGTGTTTCTTACTTCTTGGACAAGTTCTTTAACCATCCTTTGATCCAGTCTCCTCATCCTATAAAATGGGGATGAAAAATCTACTCTTCATCTTCCCAGATGCGATTATCTTTGTAGATAATGTTGCACTATAGGTTCTCATCAAAGGACAAGTTCCTGTAACATCCCAGTGAGTGTATCATTTGTGTAAGGATATGTATGTGCTCTCTCTCCAGTGTTCCTGTTGTAGGGAGCCCAGCGAACTCACCCACAGAGCTGGATGCAGCTGCAGGGAAAGGAATTTCTCTGAACTTGGCTCTTCTCTTAAGGACTCCTTACTTGGTTATACTTGCCATCCCAGACATATTTCACACAAACAACTCGGAGGAACTGAACAGTGTCTCTGGCCTGAGCTGAGACATACAGCCATCTGGAGAACATAACTTCTAATACTTGCTCCTGGTTGCAACACATCTAACCACAAAACCCCATCCAAGTTTGAAAGCCCTCCACAACTTTCTTTTCCCCATGGATTTAAATTCATAAGCCTGCAGTGGCATTTTAGAGGTTACAAAAGGCAATCATTCTCCCTTTAGCCCGTTCTGGGTTATTTCT
Organism: Sigmodon hispidus; assembly: GCA_004025045.1. Lineage (NCBI taxonomy): Eukaryota > Metazoa > Chordata > Mammalia > Rodentia > Cricetidae > Sigmodon > Sigmodon hispidus. The sequence goes on from PVIH01000603.1 coordinate 123,921, forward strand.
GTAATAAGGGAACAGAGCTATGGAAAAGACAGTGTAGAAAGAGTGCCAAACCATGCAAGATAAATCATTTCAGCATTGTTCTAGAATGTATGGTACATGTTTTCCTGGAAGAAAGTTTATCTTGTTAATTAGAATTTATTTAGGTAGCTATTGAAATTAATTTTCATTCTCTCAGCGAATTCCTTTCAATAGCAATGGCAGGCAACCTGAGATTAAATTTTCACTATGAATGAGCCACAGAAGGATCACTCCTGTGGACTAACGGATAACAGGATACTTTAGCTCTGGACCCACAGATCTCAAAGCCCTAGCTCAGAAATAGCACTCCGTGTCCTGCTGAACAATCAACAGCCTATCAAACTTTGCCTTCCTGCCTACACATGTGGTCTCAATTCCAGTCCTGATGACATTCCCAAACTTTCCAGTCCCACTGGGCTTTTCTAGGAATCCTTCCACATGAGATGCAGTCATTATACTGCTCTGCCACCTTGGCTTGAGCCATGCTTCAAGTGCCTCAAAGTGATTTATTATTGCTAAAAACACAGTTTCCAGCATAAAGGATGGCTGAACCCCCCCAGTCTGTATGTTTAGGTCCCTGTGGTGGGTTAACTTTGCCTGCGAATTGCAGGGTGGTGAGTTTTCTGAATCAACACAAGACAACCAGACACTTGGGGGAAAGGCAGTTATGAATCAAACTCAATAAATACTCACTTACCATTGTGATCCCTCTTTAGTTTTGACAGGGAGTGCAAACAAGTCAGCAGTACAATTATCTCTTTAACCATGGGATGGAATTTCTCACAATTTCCACTTGGAACCCGCTCTGAGCCTACCACTGCCATGAACTCAGGCTCCCAAGAACATTGCTGGAGGCAGGAGGGTGACAGGGCAGTGTTGCTTCAGTCAGCTTTATGTGTCTGTTACTCTGTATCTGCCATGGTAAACCTTCCTGGCCCTGCTACATGAACACAGATGTTTCCCTGACAGAGATGAAAATAAACCACCATGGTGAATAACTGACTACACAATCACATCCCATACAGTAAGACATTCAACAGTACAACTGTCACCAAGCAATTTGGCCCAAAGAGACCTAAGTGATTTTATTTAAAGATTAAGTTAGGGAAGAAGGTATTAGGACACTAGTGCAAACAGTGGTATAGAATGAACTAAAGCATTAGTCAAACAGAAAGTTAACTATTTATAAGCTGTGTGATCCTGAGAAAATATTTTGACCTTCAAGCCTTAGTTACCACCCCCCAAAACAGAATATTTTGAGATTGTCTTAGTGTAGTTTTAACTGAACCCAGAAGAATAGCCAGTTGGTCTCAAACTTCCAAGTGAGATATCTAACAACCTTGGCAGGATTTGTCAAGCAGGTGTCCCAAGCTGTTCCATGGCTCTTGTCACCTCACTTGCCCTGAGTATTAAAAAAAAAAAATCTAATTTTGAGTATAAGTTTTCAAAGCAATTTCTAATGATGTTCTAAATTTCATTTCAGTCATTTGTAATGACACTCTTTTGATCTCTAATTTCATTAACTTACATCTTCTTTCTCTTTCTTTTTGTCAGAAACATATACTCTGAAAAGCTGAGTATTCCAGGAAAAAAATTGAAAAATCTCTACAAGCATATTATCTACCAAAATTAAACTGTGAAAAGTTAAAAACTTAAATGGGTCCATTACAAACCATGAGTGGAAGCTGTTATTAAAAACCTTTTGGAAGAAAAACCCAGGAACAGGTAGGTTCATTACTGAATTTAATCAAACACCCAAGGAAGATTTCAAACCAATTCTTAACTTGTCCCATAAAATAGGAAGTAAAGAAACACTGCTATATTCATTCAGTAAAGTCAGTTATCATCTTGAAACAAAAATTAGATAAAGACAAACAACAGCAAAAAAGATATAGAAATTTGTTTGATGAACATAGATGCAGAAATTATTAACAAAATACTTGCAAATGGAATTCAGGAACACATTAAGATTATACATTATGACCAAGCAAGCTTCATTCCAGAAAAGCAAGATTGGATCAACATACAGACATAAATGTCAAATGTAATACACCATATAAATAAGCTCAAAGACAGAAGTCACACAATTACTTAAATGGTACTGAAAAAGCATTTAACAAAGTTTAACATGCTTTATAATTTTAAAAAAAGTTTCAGAGACTTTAGGAATAGAATGAGTGAACCTCAAAATAATGAAAGCTATATAGAACAAATTTATTTGTATTATGTTAAATTATACATGTATATTATATTACATATTATGTTATATTATATTAAATGGAAGCATACTAAGAGAATTTTCTTGACAAGCCAGAATGAGACATGGATATTCAATTTGTTCCCCTCTTTTGTCTGGTTTAGTGTTTGAAGTCTTGGCTATAACAATCAGAGATGAGAAAAGGGTAACATTAGTGAAAGAAGTCAGACTATCTCTATCTGCAGATTAGCCGACCTTTGCTTAAAAGATTCTACTGAGTTTACTAGAGAACTTTTAGACCTAATAAACATTTACAGCAAAGTGGAAGCATACAAAATCAATATTTTCTTTTTCAAACACTAAGCTTTAATTACAGCAATAGTCTATTCTATGAGAAAGAAATTTTAAAAAAAAACTCCATTCAAAATAACTTTTTTCTAAAATTAAGTATTTAGGAATATTTCTAAAGAAGTGAAAGATTACTACATTGAAAATTTCAAGATATTTAAAAAGGAAATTACATAATATATTACACAATGAAGACATATTTTATGTTCCTAAATAGGCAGAATTAATATTGTGAAAGTGTCTACACTACTAAAATTAATATAAAGAATTAATACAACACTTATCAAAATTCTCATGTCATATGCAAAGGTTTAGAAAAAACAATACAAGAATTCATGTGGAATGACAAAAGACCATGAATAGCCAAAGCAATCCTAAAGAGAGAACAATGTTGGAGGGATAACTATACCCAACTTCAGACTACACTACAGAACTAAAGCAGTAAAGATAGCTATATTGATAAAAGAATAAAAATAGAAAAGTTGGTCAATGGAATGTAATAGTGGTCCAGGAAATATAATGACAAAGCTATGCTCAGCTAATTTTTGAGAAAGAAAATACTTTGAGAAAAAGCCTATTCAAATTGGATATTTTGCTTGCAAAAGAATTAACTTGGATTTGTATCTCTCACCTTCAACAAAATCAATTCAAAATAGATCAAATATCTTAATTTAAAAACCAGAAATATAAAACTCTAAAAGGAAACATAGGGGATACCACAGAAGATATTAGGGTAGGCAAGAACTTTTTAAAGAGAACAGCAACATCACAGAACTAACCACAAGAATCAAAATATGGGACAATACAGAAATAAAATGTTTCTTTACAGCAAAGAAAACCATAAGCAGATCAAACAGACAACCTACAGAATAGGAGAAAATCTGTGCCAACTGCACTTTAGAGAGGGGGCTAACAATCAGAATTTGTAAAGAGTAACAGAAATCAAATACCAAGAAAATAAAATTGTCAGTCAACAAATGGGCAGGTGAACTTAACAAAAATTTAAAAGTACAAATTTTCAATAACTGTTTTTTAGGGAGCTCAGTATTTCTAGTTATCTTATCTTTGGTGGGGATACAAATTAGTACAGCCATTGTGGAAATCAGTTTGATGTTTTGGATTTATTTTTAGGAAATTAAAAATGGAAGTACTATATGACCCAGCTATTATTTTACCTGGGAAATTCCAGAGAACTCCATACAATTATATAGAAATATTTATGCTCCATTTATAATGCTGTTTCATTCACTATAGCAAAAAAAAAAAAAATGGAATCAATCTCATTGACCATCAAGAGACTAATAAACAGTTAAAATTACTTATGTCTTAAAAAACCTAAAATTTTAAAAATTGCATAAAATTGATATACTTAGAATGAATACAATTAAGCGACATCACATAATCTCAAAAAGAAAAAAGTGTACTCTCTCCCATATGCTAGCCTATAATATATGTAAACAAATGCACATGTGTATACAGTGTGCACTAAGAGAACAAGAAAGGCTAAATATAAGGGGATGGATAAGACTGAAAGCAAGCAATGAACACGAGTTATAAAGAAATATAAATTTAATTACTTTTCTACTTCTAACTGTAATAGACTTTTCTGATTTGGTAGTGGATAAATTTATATAGTATATTTGATACTGAAAGTGTAAAATTTATTGTAAAGCTTTATAGCTTCCATTTATTTGGAAGATTTTTTTAAAATAGATTTTATAATTTTTTTCTTTTTTAAAGATTTATTTATTATGTATACAGAAAAGGGTATCAGATGTCATCACAGGTGGTTGTGAGGCACCATGTGGTTACTGGGAACTGAACTCAGGACCTCTGGAAAGACAGTCAGTGCTCCCAACCTCTGAGTCATCTCTCCAGCCCCAGATTTTAAAAAATGTTACCTTATCTACTAAGACAGAAAATTAAAGAGGACAGAGAAATTTTTGGGAAATGCTTATCTTATTTCTCAGTACTAACAGAAAAAAAACCTCTTATTAGAAAGGAAATCTCTTAGTGAGGTTGTTTCAGATCTAATAATTACTTTTTAATATACTGGGTGGTTCCTGAGAAACCTAAGAGTCAAGGGTCAGAGCTGGTCTAACATGGTCTGTGGAACTAAGACATAGACTAACTGATACTGAAAGTTAATTGCTACCCCACAGAAAGGGACCCAGATGTGGGTCATGTGGGCCACGGAAGGAGAGTGGAAATTCTTACAGTTTATTCCAAAGAGATTGGTTAGAGAATGCTGATGCATACCCTGCACACTCCTCTGTCAGCCTCGTCCCCTTGCATGATTGCCTCCTTAGAGTGAAAACTGCCACAGGAGCCACCCTTCTGTAAGTCATTTATACTAAAATTTATCTCGAGCTGCTAATGAGATAACTTTGCAAAGGAGTGATTTCTTGAGTAGATTTGACCTGATTAGATAAGCTTTCCAAAGAAGGCAAAGTGTCAGAGAGACGGTGTCCTGCGGCTCTGGAGGATCAGCGTCTGGAAGTTCTGGAGCTGTGAACAGTTTCATTTTGCCAACAGTCATATGTGCCTGAGAGAAGACTCCAAGTCACAAGAGATGCTTTTCTAGCCAGTACCTGGATTCCCGCCTGAGAAGTTGCTGGAGACCCATTTATGACTGATACACACCAACGATGAAGTAATAAATTCACATTGTTTTCAAATCTATAAACATTTTACAGAAAAAGAGAACTGACTTGGTTATATTCTAGAGAATAAGAAAACAAGATAGATGTGTTACAGATTAGTATATTTCCAGGGCTGAGGCAGTGACATGTACTACTGACCTAGAAAAAAAGAGTATCACATTTGTGGCAAGCAGTGGTGTGTTGGATGCAAAGTACCCCAGACCCCAAAAGACCTCCGCAGGAGAATGAACTTGAGTCTTCTGTCTAGCCCACAATGCTGTATTGCCAGCTCAGTTGTGTCAGCCACACAAGATCCTGTCGTCTTGCTTTTACACTCAGCCTCCAACCTGAATGGTCAGGAAGCTAGATGAGGAAGAGGAGAAATGTCACTCTGAAATAAATGGAAAATACATTTTCCAGCTCCTACCTTCCCCTCAGCCTGGTCTCCATCTGACCAGTTTTAAGTCTAAGCAGGGAAGAAGAAGGTTCTCTCTTCTGCTCATCACTAGCCCAACATGTGCCTTAGAAAATGGCAGGTCTAACAAGACAAAGGAAACAGAAAAAACAATCTGAAAATATCTGTCCTTAGCTAGGGGAAAGGAAGAACTGGCCAGCTTTACAAAAGCATTGTGAAGAAAAAAACAAAAACGTAGAATCACTTCCCAATGGCGCACACTAGCCTGTTCTTTGAACATAAGCAGCTTCTGGGATGTCACTGATACTTCTGCACTCCAAGAAAAACCTTTTCTGTTTCTTCATAGAAATAATCTCTTTAAGGGATGAAGTGAGGAAATGATGTTCAAATTAGCTGAGGGGAGCCTTGAAACTGACATAATACAGTGATTAGCAATATAGATAAGTCATGGGCAACTGTCCCATCAAGTAATATTGAATTCTGGTCCAATGAGGAGCTCAGATATGTTTGTTTATTTGTTTGTTTCCTATTCGTCCTCCTTTCTTCCCCCCCACCCCCAATTCTGGGACTCAAACCCATGTCCTTGTATAACGTTAGGCAATCACTCTATCACCAATGGGCTATATGCCCTCAGCTCCCATTAATTTCTTTTTAAGGAGGATTGAAAGAAGATTGGGGTCTTTAACATTGCTTTCCAATCCAAATCCAAAATGCTGGCAACAGCTCCCCTAGGTGAAGTCAAAGAACCAGAACACTTCTAAGGCAAGTCATTATTGCACAGTGCACAAAGAGATCCTTTAGAATTCCCCTCTTGGGATCCATTATTTACCTAAAACCAATGGCCATTTCTTCTTGAACCAAGGTAACATGATTGGTAAGTGCATTCAAATAAATTTGTTAAACTGGCAAAAGGGAATTCCTATTCTGGTTCTATGAAGGAAATAACAAGGGGAAATCTTTTGGGACATGGACAGGGGAGTTTGAATAAACAAATAAGAAATGAACAGTAGACAAGAGGAATCTGAAGGGCTAGTGTGGGACCAAAGTGAAGCAGTATAATAATACACTGAGCCAGAAGCAAAGAGGTTGTGCAAGGACCACACGTGCCCCTGAGATTTCTGTGGTTAAGGCCTGGTGAGGGCTTTGCCTGGGGAACAATGTCCTGTAGAGAGAGAGCTCACATCACCACATCATGCGTCATTCTCTTGTAGAAAGGAAGTGGCTGCTTAGGAAGCTTCTCATGAGCAGTTTCCTTCTCGTACTGAGGGCCCTATCTGCTGCAGATATTCTTAGCAAGTTATCTGAAGGCTTACCCTAGGGCTTTGCCTGTGATGGCGTTAAATCCCAAGTACATTCTCTGCCTGGAATGTCTTTCTATGACACCTTCCCTCTCCCTGTCAAATATTCTAGGCTACATTTTAAACCTAACTCAGAGCCTACCACTTTGGATTACTTGTTACTCTTGTACAAGAGCTGGAGTTGGTTCCAAGCACCCATAAGAACACTCACTATTATCTGTAACTGTAATTTCAGGGAATCCAGTGCCTTCTGGCCTACCTGGGCACCAGGCACTCGTGTTACACATAGATTCATACACACAAAATACTAATATGTATAGAATAAATCTTAAAATTAAATAAATAACCAGTCTATTAAGACACCCAAGACTTCTGTGAAATTTATAAGGGAAGAGAAAGTTTGGCATGCTGAGAACATCTTCCTCAAGCAAGGGATGGGCTGGAAGACTTCCCATCCTGTTTCAGTTCTGCCTTGCTATATAACAAACACTTCTCAAAACACAGTGACTTGAAACAGACATTTTATTATACTCATTAATTCCAAATGTCATGGTTTTGGAAAGAGACAATTCTCTGTTCAACCTGTTTTGGGGCCTTGACTGAAGTGACTTTCAGAGTTCACAGTGACTGGAGAGTTGAGGGTCGGAATCATTCCGGTTGGCAGACTCCCACTGACAATGTCTCCTCCACTCACCTATGTGCTGTTGCCCAGGCTGGCAAAGCACAACAGTTCAGTGAAGATGTAGCCAGCATGTATCAGCAGCGTAGGAGCCAATGGGAGGCCAGCTTCAAGCATAAGGTTGGTTATCTGGCTGTTTGTGACCTCTTCTTGCAGGCCTAAGGGCATCATTCTAATGTTCTGCCTTGATCCAAGAAGACACAATCTGTCTGGATTCCAGGAGAGCCGCTACACAGATCTCACTGCTCAATGGGAGAGTAACTTTGGAACTCTCGCAGTCACATTTAAATCTACTACAGATGGTTTCATATGCATCATTCTCACAGAAGTGTCTATAGAACATTGCTTCTCCTTCATAGATGAGACAACAAAGACTCAAGAAGTTATGCAAGCTGATTCCCAGGCCTTTGGCCTAGAGGAAGATGCCCAAATTTGCTACCTGTGAATGCCACCAATTTGGTGGCATTTTTATGCAGACTACTGCCCTTGAGTGACCTCCACACTGACACTGCTGTCATCCTATACTCCTCAACTGTACAGATGGTACCTTTTGTTTCTCTTCACACACACAATGACCTACATGCCTAACTTTACAATGGGACTTCATGACATCAGCCCCTGATGACAGCTCCTGCAAGGTCACTGTGTGCTCCTTTTGACATTCTTTCTTAACCTATGGTACAGGTAGACTGGACACCAAGGCAGCTCCCACCCATGGAGAGAGACGAAAGTACAGCAGAAAGTCAAGTACACACACACTCACAATATACTCACACACATATACTCACACACACACTCATTCACACACATACACTCACATACGGTATATATGCATACATACATCACACACACACACACATATATATATATATACATATATATATGCTGAACCACCTACTGGAGGAAAAATGTAAGATCACCACTTGTTAGTTCAAAATAATCTTGAAAGAACACATGGTAAAGGAAGTCCTTATTCTAAGGGCACTGAGATAGGCTAATCAATGAATAAAAATATAATGCAATGCTAGGTAATAAGCAAAATCAGAAATGCAGAGGAGAGTAGAAAGTAAGCAGCGTGTTGCTTTAGATGAGTGTCAGAATCGAGCTAAACAAGGGTGAGAAGGAAACTGAGGATAAAAATTATTCAAGGGACTGGAGTCCAGGGTCTCACAGACATCTTAAAACCTTAGTAGTCTTTCTTGCGCATGATTTGTAGACATAAAAGACTTAAACCAACGGAGGAGGGTTTAGTGACACGATTTGATTTACATTTTCTAAAGTCAGTTTGTGATACTCTGAAAATAATTTGCTGTAGTGGAGCATGGCAGATTAAAGGCATCACAGATTTTTTTGACACTCTTCTCATTGAGGAGTGGGGTCTATTTTTATTCCCCTTGAATCTGGGCAGGCTCTGTGATTGTTTTGACCAATAGAATATGGTGAAAGTGATACTTTGCCAGTTTTTCCAGCCTATGTCTTTAAAAATTGACAGCTTCTACTTCCAGTGTCTTGGAACACTTACCCATGTACCTGACTACCAGAATACAAGGAGGCCCAAGCAACTTGTGCTGTGGTCCCTGTTTCCACAGAGATAAACACAGAGAGACAGACCCAGAGAAACTCAGACCAGAAGCAGTGCTGTAACTACCACGTGAGTGACAAGCATAGACAAGGCTCTTGGGCATCTTGGTGATGATGCAAAAGAGACAAATATCTTCTCCAACCACATATGAGTTTCTGGCCTAAAGAACTGTGGGAATGAGCTTGCAGATAGCTTTTTTTTTTTTTACTTTATCTTATTTTAGTTTTGTGTATAATTAATGATCAAGGCACAGTTGGAAAGATGGAGCACAAAGAACAAAGAACAGATAATGACAACAATCTAGATTTGGGTTGCCATCAATGGAGAAAGTGAAAATTATAAAAGTTCAGAACACTGGAACTTTTGGAATATATAAGGAATATATAAAGAATTGGTGAACATAAACAGTTGACTAAAATACTATGTAGAAAGAACAGTCATCAAAAATTAATGGTAAACTATCACATTATTGTTTTTCCTAAACATGAGGCATATTTGTCTTTACATGTTTTACCTGCATTTAAAAATCTCATGCTGACATATGAGGAAGGTGTTGTTGATTTTCATGAGTTATAAGTGAGTAAATGAGGGAACAGAGCTAACAGGCATTCTGCAGATGCTTCTGTGTGGAAGAACTGCCCCTGGTAAATTGAGTCAAGCCGAGTAGCTCCAGCTGCAGGCCTGAAACTCATCTCAATCACTGCATTATACAGTGTGCACTGTATATGTATATGATCTTAATTGTTTCAGCCATTTGCATTAGCTGTGTTGACTATGGGCACATTGCTGGACTTTCCTGGGACTCAGTTTTGAGCTCTGTAAGCTGCAGAGAATGGAAAAGACAGAGTTTCAGGTCTCTGCAAACTTTAATAGCCTATAGTCACAAATGCCAGAATCCCTAAAGTATGGTATGTTTATTATTGAATTTTAGAATGGATAACCTCAAGTGATGTCATGAGAAAAAAATGAGGCCAGAAGTTTATAGCAAGCACAAGAAACACTCTAGGACCGTGAACTCTATGATAGATTGGGTATCATCCAACCAACCCCCTAAGGCAAGAGCAAGCTTGAGTCAGCTGCACCTTGTCTGCTTCCTTGAGCTCTGCAGCTCAGACTGTGTCTTTCTAGTGATGTATACTACAGGACTGCAGGATTGCTCTGAGGTCCAGAACTTAGACAAGCTTATCCAGAATAGTGAAGAAGCAAAAACATTTCTGCTTTCTGACCACAGGTTGGCCATCCAATCACTTTTTGTCATCACTCAAGCAAGTCACCCCATCCCCTTCAAAAATCATAGTAGCAGCATAGAGATTTTTGTTTTGAATGTACATCTCCATTTGTTTCAAATGACTTTACTACCAGGATCCACAAAGACAGCAATAATTCCAACTAAAGATCAAGGACTTGAGTATTCTTGAAGGAAGGGACATACACACACATATACTTACATAGATATGTTCTAAGAAATGAAGGAATCATTTCTTTACCATTATGAAATTATGTTTTTTCCTGAGAAACAAAAACCAAAGAAATTTGTGGGTGATTATTATGCAACAGATCTTACACTTTGTGTATATTTCTGTTTTGACATGCTAATGTCATCTTTCCATTTCCCAGAAGAGGAAACTTACATTTACAAGTAGGGGTGGGGAGGGTCATTTCTCATTGTAGGATTCCATGCAGAGGCACACACACTTTTCTACCACCAGCATCTACATCTTTGATTGGTAACAACCTAAACTAAATTGTTCATCTTGCTCAGGCCTTTTGCACCACCATTTTCAATTGTTAACCTGGTAAATTATGTTGACTTCTTTTGCAATCTGATCATCTTTCTGTGTGTCCTTGCATTTCCATAGAGCTAGAGGTCACCTAAAGAAGCCAGGATCTACTTTTGCCACTGTCCCTGAATAGTGAATATTTCTAGATAAGCCAAATCAACTTAGGAACTAGTTTTCTCAGTATCCTTTGTACCTTCTTTATGAAGATATATAGCAGACTTTTTCTTTTTAGCCACCAACCAGCTCCCAAATCATGGCACAAAGACTTATCATTAAGTTTTGAATGCTCAGTCTTAGCTTATGCTTGTTTCTGGCTAGTTTTTTTTTTTCTTTAACTTAAATTAACCTGTTTCCCTTCATCTACAGCTTGCCTGAGGACTCTTTACCCTCCTTTCTGTATGTCCTACTCTGTGTCTGCTGACTGTCAGCCACCGTCCTGGCCCTGGGATTCTCTCTCTCTTTTTCTCCTTCACTCTCTTTTCTCTTTTTCTTTCTCTCATTCTTCTCAAGCCCACATTTGTCCTATTTATTCTCTCTGCCCACCAGTCCTACCTATCTCTGCCTAGCTATTGGCCATTCAGCTTTTTATTAAACCAATCAGGTTTGTTAGGCAGGCAAAATGAAACAACAATACATCCTTTCGTAATTAAACAAATGTAAGCACATCCTTAAATCATACAAATGCAGATGCATCAAAGTAACACACCTTTCCACAGTTAAAGTAATATTCCACAGCATAAATAAATGTAACACATACTTACATAGTTAAATTTTCCACAGGAGAAATGTAGAATTCTCATTCCGCTAGACAGGGATGACAGTGCTGGGACCATATTTCAGTTGATAGAATTGCAAGGTGTTTCAAGTTCATCCAACTGTGATGGGAGATGGTCTTTCTATAGCCTGTGATTATGTGTTGCTATCATTGGTTAATGAAGAGGCTGTTTTGGCCTATGGTAAAACCGCTTACAGCCAGGAAGGAAAACCAAACAGAAATATAGGAGAAGAGCAGAGTCAGAGAGATACAATCCAGCTGCTGAAGAAACAAGATGTTACTGTACTGGTAAGCCACTGGTCACGTGGCAATACATAGATTAATAGAGATGAATTCATTTAAGATGAAAGAGCTAGCTAACATGAAGCCTGGGCCATAGACCAAACAGTGTGTAATTAATATAAGCCTCTGTGTGTTTATTTAGGACCAAGCAGCCACAGGACCACAGGGGTCAGCAAGACAAAGAAATTTCTGGCTATACAACTGCATGACTTTCCTCCATGATTCTCAGCCTCTGTCTTCCTGGAAGCATCAATCACTCTCATTTAATAGAGCTGGTATCTTGATTTCCTACATAGTGTTTGTTTGTATCTTCATTGATCATGGGGTAAGCTGCACCAGAATATCCATGTAGACTTTATGTTCTCAAAAGGGTCATAACATTGCTATGTTTGTGTATCCAGTGTTTTGCTCAAAGAGTTCAGATATAGAAGTATGGGGCCTGTGTAAGAATGTTCTATGTGGGCTACTGACTAAGACACTTGTGCTAATCCAGCTTTTACTAGGTATTCTTAACACTTATCTAGCCAGTAATAAACAATATTTGAATTTTGATTTATTATTTTTGTCTTTTTTTCCTGGCACAAAGCTTCCTGGGAAACTTACCACATCATGGATGATCAGGGCAAAGCATGTTTATGCATTCATAGGTTCCCCTGACAATGTTATTTCTTAACGTTATCAAAGATGTCTCACAAGATTCCTTAAATATGAACTCTGTCTTTATCAGAGACAGCCACATCTACTTACAGACATCAGCATAGCTTAATAAAGCATTCTTTGCATCTCAACTGCTATTGCTTTGTTTGTGCATATTACAAACCTCAGAGCATATGAATACTTGGACTAATACAGGAACAGGCAATCCTCTTTCTCTGCCAAATATCACCAAGTCTACACTAGCTTTCTAATATTTTTCTCCTTTTACTTAGCGATGGAACCAGTGACAGCTTTTTACCTCTGTTCCTGGAGATATCAGTAGAATGAGGATAATGCTTTGCTCTGGTCATCTATGCTGTTGTTACACCCAAAGGCCAGTGTCTTAATTCCAATATGGCAGGAGGAAACACGGTGATGCTTTAAGAAAGCCACTCTCTTGATAAGTTTGACCTTTTAAGCAGTATGTAAATTGAGTTTTAATGCACTGTTTCCAAAGAATAGAAGAAAGCCTGAAAGCATACAGATCTCATATGACCTGACACATTTTCAACAGCTTCAGTAGGAACAGAAGTTCTAGGAGGCATCACTCAATCTCTCAGTCCAGCCATGAATAATCAAGTGAAGACCCTATAGGTCATGTAATTTAACCACCTCATGCAGAAACAGGGCTTGCTGCTGTCTCAGGATCTGTATTCTTCCTATATTTAGGCATTTCTCAGCTCACATTCTAATCTGTTTCTTCTCAGTGTCCTTCAAGTCATCAAATCAATTGAAGCTGTCTTAAAATTTTTATCATCTTGGCTATTTTAAATTAAACATCATGCCCTGGTGATGGCTCAAGAGATTCATTGCCTTGACCCTAAACCACATTTTAAAAAAAATTCAACTTCCTAGTTGACTGAATGCTTTACCATAGAACATGGTTTCCAGAACTCATTCCATTTTAAGGGAATATGTTCTAAGATGTCTGCACACTATAAACACCCTTGTTTATGTGGGGTGGCACAGAAGAGTACTAGTGTAGCTGTGTGTGGACACCACAAAGGAAAGGAGGACCTCCTTCTTTGTGGAGATGAATATAAACATCTCTTCAATGACATCTATTAATTGTGTTACATTTTTTAGCAACTACTTCACAGTGACTTCCTGATGCATTCACTCAAGGAATTAGCTTTAATTAGACAATTTTAGGTTCCTGAATCCTGCCATCACAGAGTTTATTCTTTCTTGGTTCTAAAAATCCCATTTACAAGTCCACACATGTGTCATTATCCTTTCTTGAGCAATATCTTGTGGCTACTAAAAGAGTCTTGCACAGTAGCAATGCCCACATATTAGAAGTTCAGGGACAGACACGTAGTAGCAAACCAAGGAGAACAGCAAGGAAAGTTTCAATGGTATTCCCTTGGCCTTCACCTAGCCCTAAAATACACTTGGGACATTTTAAAACTTACTCATGTAGAGATAAATAAGTTTGTCTAGCCTTTCTTGACTTTCTGCTCTATAACTAGCTAGATGAGTAATTCTGAAATTACAACTCACAAACCATTATACCAGCAACTTAAAAATGTGGATGCATAGATGCCACACCTGTCTAATTAAATCAGAGTCTATGGAAAGATCTTAAAATAGTCTGATTTGTATACCTCCCTAGGTATCCTTAAATACATCAGTGTTTAAGGACCAGTATCTTAGGTAACTCTAGTTAAACCATTCTTCACAATAGAAAATGAGGCTACAAGGACAAGAAAGATCCTTTAGTACAAATTCTCCAAGTAATACAAAAGAAAATGCCTTCTCTTCTAGTCTTTAAGATTTTCTATGATGAAAGGAATATGAAAAAAGTTTCAGAACATCAAACACTGGTTAAGCAAAGGTATTCATAATACTCTGGTCTTTTTTTTTTTTTTTTTTTTTTTTTGGTGGGAAAAGTGTTGATAAAAGCTGGTTGGGTCCATGAGACTAACTAAAGATAAGATAAAAAGATTGGAATAATTGTTAGTCACTGTTCCTCTGGCAAACAGTATTATTATATGCTATCAAATACCCCAGCCCTAGACTTCTCTATGATTTAGTATCTTGAAATGGAATGGAGTTTAGGAAGTAAGATGAGACTCTATATGTAAGTAGGAACTAGGCATGAAAGAGGCTGTAGTCATTATGAAGACTTCAGACTTACTTCCATTGTGGTAAGAAATTGTTTCTCACCAGTTCCCCTTCTTGCTGGATAAAGGACTCACTAAGAAGACATGTCCCAATCGCTCTTTGGTTTAGCATGGTCATGTGACATAAGTAGCCAAGGGCTGTGTAAATTTTGCACTTCATTTCTCAAGCCATAAGAAGCTTGTAGACTGTAGTATAGTTTCTCTTCCCCCCCTCATATACCCAGCTAGTCATTAAAGACTAAAGACTTCAGTGATCTTTAAACTGATAGATATCATCAAAAGAAGAGAGGTGTCTGGCTCACTGACTCATCATGTTGGAAGCTCCTATGACACACTCATACTATACTCTCGTATAAACAATAAATATATTTATATTCTGTTAAAAATTTGAATTTTGAGCTTATTCCCTAAAATGCCTATCATTACAGTAACTAATATAGATGTCATTATAGGTGACAAGGTATTTATGTGAGATCTTTGCACAGAAAATCAACTCTGCTGCTAAAAAAATAAATCTTTAAAAGCTTAGATATAATGATAATCAAGAATGTGAGTGGCTTATAAGCAATCATTCTCTGTGCAGAATGAAAAATTAAAAATGGAGGACAGTAATGAGAATATGGCTTTAAAAAACTTTATGGGTCCTTTGGTTCCCACAAGCTGCTTATGAGAAGTGAGAACCCATTACCTATTCATGTTTTTAAAAATTACTGATAACTTCTACTACCTACAAGTATAATCTAAAATTTTCATTTGGTCCAAAATATTCTATGTTCCAAAAAATATATATTTTATGTTCCAAAAGACATCATTTAAATAAAACATATGGAGATTTTCTACTTTCTCTTCTGTATTAGTTGGTTTTCTTAAAGGAACAGAATTAATAGAATGAATATATATATTAAAAGGGGATATATTATACTAGCTTACTTGATGAAGTCTAGTAATCCAACAACTGTCTCACACAGGGGAGGCCAAGAATCCAGTAGCTGCTAATTCCACAAGGCTGGATGCCTCAGTCATCTTATCCCAGCACTGAGGGCCTGGAGGATTCCTGGAAAGTTGTTCTTCAGTCTCCATTGGAAGATGTGTTGGGGAAGAACCTGCCAGTGACAACAGAAGCAAGGAAAAGCAAAGTTTTCCTCTTCCATGTTCTCTTATTTGAGCTGCCACCAGAAAGTACTGCCTACATTTAGGGTGGGTCTTCCTGTTCCACATCATCCGATCAGGAAAATCTCTCACAGGAGTGTCTAGTCCCTTGTACTGTAATCAAGTTGGCAATCAAGATTAGCCATCATGCCCTTTCCCTCTACATTTCTCTTGTTTCAAATTATCATAGCTTTTGCAGAACACATAGTCAACTAATTAGAAATCCTGTATGTAAGCTCCTGTTGGAGCTAGGAGAGGTGAGACTAGAAGATTGACTTCTCGCCTTTGGAATGTGAACGGAAGAGCTGAAAAGAATCTTCTCCAGCCAAATATAAATTAATGTAACAGACAGGACACTGGTGTTGGGAGTGCCTGGCAGCCAGGTGTACTCGTAAATGGTAAGCTTTGCTCTAATGCATTTAATCATAACTATGAGTCTAAAACAATGCATCCAGATAGACTGTTTTCTGGGTGCATGAAAAAATAAACTAAATCACAAAGAGCTGATCTTTCTGGCTTGTTCTTTCATTCAAATTTCCCAACTGATAGTCATTTCCCAGGCCACACTATTCCCCTAGCCAGAGACTGGTGGACATTTCAAGATCATGCCAATTTCCTCTCTTCTTAAATTTAAAACTTAGATTCATCTTCAAGGTTTTACAAAATATACCAAGTATGCTTTGAAAAACACACAGAGAAGCAGAAGAAGTTATGAAATTCTAATTCCATCCATAGTAATTTCACCAGGCAAGTTGTTCCTACCAGCATATAACTATATCTCATATCTTTTGCTTTTATAAAAGAAAGTTTATAATCACTGCACAGTGTTAGGTCAATTTCTTAAGTCCCTTTAGAAAGACAGAGACACACACATACACATACCAAAGGAACTAAAAGGGGGCACAAATTATAATTTACTGCAAATACATGAGTGCCTACAGCTTTGAGACATAATTTTTATAACTTAAAACTCACCTATTAAAATTGAAAAATAAAGTGATTTTAATACATTCAGACATTACACCCATTTGATTCCAGAGTTTATTCTACCTTCAAAAGAAACTCAATATGCATCAATAGTCTCTCTATTTGGAAATATTCACTAGCAATATACATATAGAAAATTAATATTTATTGGATGGTATACAAGCACTCACAATACAAAAATGAATCTTAAGACAATTCTTGGAGAGTTGAGCTGTCCCATGTCGGATGGCTGATCCACTCCCTGAGAACTCAGGAACAAAACAGGAAGGAAGGTCAGTGACCCTGGGTCTCAGTGGGGTCTTGCCACACCCCATTCAGGGTCCTGGTACTCCGGAGATACACCTCTAAGCTTCCCCAAACAACACCTGAATCCCACTACACCGCTCCTCACTTTCCCCTTTACCCAGCCTCTGTCAGCAATAGCTTACTTCTATTTCTCTGTACTTACCTATCCTAGATATTTCATAGGAATGCAATATTATACCATGTTGCTTCTTGTCTACATTTAAAAGATCATTCACATTGTAATATGTATGAATTACTTGCTGATTTTTAAGGTTGCATAATATTCTCTTGTATGAATATGCTCTCATTGTTTATCCATCCATTGGTCAGGTGGATGAATTGATTTTTCTTCACTAGGTTTGTATTTGATATCTGCATGGTGTTCTGTGGAATTAGAAATAATAGCCCATTGAACGAGATACTCCATATTACTTACTAAATTTCCAATTGCAGGCTCTCTGGCAACACATATGCACGTAAGCAAACTTTAGCATTTTTATCCTGTGTTCAGTTAGAGTGGACAGCCAGAAAGGATCATTCCTAACTGTGTTGGGAAGAAGGCTTATGTGCAGATATTGGCAGGAAGCAGGATAATGCGAGGTACAAAGAGACAACTTCCTAAAACTTCAATCCAGGAAGGCATATTCAGGAAATATGCCACTGAAAATGTCTGTTACCCTTCCAATAAAACGATTAGCCTGACCAAGGGCAGATATAGGTCACAGACTGCTGAGATGTGGCTCCTGTCTTCTTCAGACCTGAAGCGGCCTGAGGCAGTACTCTTCTGGCCCTAAAAGGCTGAATATAAATCATGCTTGTTGGCAATTTCTGCTGACGTGCCGCCTGACACATGGCTTAAAAGCCTTTCTCAGAGCCGAGAATAAATTCCAAGACAGCAGTGACAGCTATAACAATGATGCCACATGTTAAAGCGTTTAAAAGCCCTCAACAGGAGTCGTCATTCAACACAGCATCCTTTACTTAGATAGCTCCTGCACATTGCAAGACAATGGAGAGTGGGCTCTGCGAGGCTGTGGGATTCAGGGAGGAGAAAGACTGTTCTCATCATCACACTTGAGAGTGAAGTTGCTAAACACTATTCAGATGAAGTGGCCCTGCCCCTCCCTCACCTCTTCGAGCCCAAAGGGATCAAGTTCTTCCAAGGCATTTCAGCTGTGAGCAGATGTCTACTGTGCAAGAAGCAAATAAGACAAAGGAAGACAGCAGTGCTTGAAAGAGCATAATAAACACAAATTATGCTGCTGCCAATAGACCGTGCGGCTTTCATTTGCAATCTGGCTCATTCCACGTGATTTGCTTCTAAAGGACTCCGGCTCATTCTGGGATTGGCTGTTGGGAGGAGGTTAGGCATACACTGAGTCCTTGGGGTCAGCTCCTGTGGGGTGTCAAATCAGGAACATGTGCTCCAAGTGCATTTCTGAGGTTCAAGTATTTTGCTTAAAAACTAAAGCCACAAAAGAGAAATGGTTAATTCGTTTCATAGAAAAGATTAAAACTATCATTTCCACAGTCTGCCTTTGCAAGAATCTGCCAAAGACTAATTTTTTTAATTATTCCATAATAAACACTACATGTATATGCGTGTGGGGTGTATGTGCTCAGAAAATACTGCTTTCTGAAGGGAAAATGCCTGAAGGTCACAGAATAACTGGGCAACATAGAACAAACAAAAGGACCTTCTTGAATCCAAAGAAAATAAGAAATTCCCTGGCATTTTGCTGGCTCACAGATATTCTTCAAAATGTCCTGGGATAGAGACCATCTGGACAAAGATAGTCCCATCCCACAAAGCAAAATATGAACTAGAAAACAGGAAAAACACACATCCCCACTCAGATATGAGGCAAGAAGCCTAATGATCGAAGGGTGGTAACTGTATGCAATGCGGGAGGGGGGGTGTTAAGGAGCTAGGCACTAGGCACAGGAGTTAGTTCCTTAGGGAACTGGGCAATGGCCAGCAGAGTGTCACAAGGGCAGAAGAACAAGGGTTCTGTTGCCCACGAAACTATAGGAGATTGAGAAAGTTCCATTTTTGTAATTACTCTCATATTCTCCAAGAACCCTGAAGCTGCCTAAAATAAAGAGTATTTCCTGGCTGGCTTTGGTGATATAACAGCCATTTCCTTTCTGGAGTTTGTTAGTTTTTAAAAACTTACAAGCCTAAAAGGAGCTGGAAGAATCATCTGCTAAGTCACGTGAACTTTCCAGCCGTCACACCTGTCAAGTTCCCATGCAGAACCGGTACAAACCAGCCGAGTTTTCACCATCTTTAGGAAACTACAAACAGCTTTTTTTTAGTGTATTACTATTTATGTGCTCTAATACTTTAAAAGTTTTATTAGAGTAGATTCTCAAGTGTATAGATTAGTTTTAGAGACTTTCATCACAGTCATTGGTGGTCCAGAGTATGCAAATGTGCATGTCGTGGTGTCCTTGTTGTCTTCAAGCTAGAGAGTCAGACTTTTCATTCTCTGCATAGGAAAGCTACTGGTGACTTTATTTAGAGTTGAGCCTTAAATACTGTTCCCATCAGGGCAGTGGGAAAACACCTTCTTTATTTCAGAATCCTGTCAACATTCATTCCTTAATACCCCATCTCTGACCTAAGTACCCACTTTCTTTTGCCACTCAATAGCCAGTCCTCTCCATTTCAGAAGTCCACTTTTCAAAACAACTATCTACAACTTGTGGCCCACAATTCTACCCTAGTGCAGCAAAATGGCCAACGATCCCAAGTGCCCTCAGTAGAGAGCGGGCAAGTAAACATGAAATTGACTGTTGCCTGTCAAAGGAAATAATGGCTCAAAGACACACTGGGAATCACTACTCCAGACCACAGGACAATCTCTAGCTATTATCAGAGCTTTAAAAACAAACAAAAACAAAATCAATCCATATGGCCAGGCAAGCAACTTTGCGGTCCTGGTTGCTAAGCATCACTTTCTAGCTATGAGCTATTGCTGTACCATCTAGTCTCATTGGTTAATTTTTCCAAAATGGGGTGTGTGTGTGTGTGTGTGTGTGTGTGTGTGTGTTCATGTATATGCATGGTGGGGAGGTGATCTAGATATAAGAGATAAAGGGTACAGATATTTTTAATATTAACCTGGTTAGAAAAAAAATAAAATGGGAAAGACTCATAATATTCCAGGTTTTTTTGCCTTTCTAGTCTTCTTTCTTGCTTCTTCCCCTCCCTCATCCTCATTTTCCTTCTTCCCTTATTTTTTTCATTTTTGTTAATGGAATACTTTTCCCTCCATAAACATTAAGATGAACATATTGGATTACTGATGTAGCTGAATGACTGAGCATTGGCCTGGTCCACATGGGACTCTGGATTAGTCTTCATCTCATGAAGAATGAAGAGGAAGCGAAGGAGGAGTAGAAGAAACAAAACAGGGAAAGGGAGAGGACTTGGAGAAGAAACAGGAGGAAAATTAGCCACATCTCGTAAACAAGTAAAAGAGGCCCTCCTCAAACAAAGGCCTCCCCTTCTAACTCTCCAGGTACTGATTTGCTTCCTCTGTCATAACATCTATTTCATCGTGTCCTCAGGACCCACAGAAGTTCTCATGGTACTGGTAGAGAAGAAACCTAGTGCCTGGGGCAGGAGTATCAGGAAACTCAGAGCCATGTCAAGGATCAGAAGTGAGTAGATACTCACATGCTGCTGAAACGAAAGTCAGCCTGGTGGTGGCAGGCAGCAGGGAACTGGCTTTAACACCTGCATCTCCACAGTGGTAGAGTCTACAGGAATTCCAAAATTTATAAAAAATCACATCTAGAGTGATTTCTACAGATGCCTGGTCACAAAGCTCTAACTCCACCCAGAAGTTCTAATGCACCAGTGGGATGGTTCAGCTGATAAAGGCAATCCAAAACCCAAAGACCTGAGTTCAATATCAGGACCCACATGGTGAAGAGAACCAGCTCCTATAAGCTGTCCTCTGAGCTTCTCACTTCCATTGTAGTAAGCATATGAAAACAGAGAAAACAGATAAGTAAAATGTAATAAAAAGATGAATTTTTTTAAGTTCTTATTTTCTTAGGAAAATAGTTTTCAAGAGGTGATTTAAAAAATTACAGCCAATTGTTTCATTTGACAACTATCTATAAACTTATTGGTATTTTTCTCTATACTTCCCTTTGTCAGACAAGACCCACAGCAAAAGCCATGGAACCAACTTTCTCTCAAGAAATTATTGGCAGTTCTGGAAAGAAAGTATTAATTATTCTAATCTAAGCTTTATGAATGATTGTCATAGCTATCCTCATACATAAAGCATATGCACTTTGATCAAATAAACTTTATGAATTTGGATCACTCCAAGTCTAAGTTTTCATGCTACTTTTAAAGATATACATATGAAAATGTGAATCTTCTTCAAATTCCCTAAATCATGCTAGAAATCCATAGGATCTGTTTTTGTTCTTATGTATTACACTTTTATATAGTATGTGTTTACATACACATACACACAATGAAAACTAGTGGGATTACAGGGATTATTTTAAGACAGCAAAGCATGAACTAGGGAGATGGCTCAGTGGCTAAGAGCCCTGGTTTCCCTTCCAGAGGACCTGGGTTTGATTCCAGCATCAACATAGTGGCTGACAACTGACTGTAACTCCTTTATACAGGATCCAAAGCCCTCTCCTAGCCTCTAAACACTATACACACATGGGACACAGACATGTATAAAATAAAATGAAATACTATGATTGCCACTACTGCTAATAATAATAATAATAAAGTGACAAATCAATCTCCAAATAAACCCATTTTCCCTTTTTTGTTTACTTGTTTGACTGATTGTCTGGAGTTTGGTGAGGGGGGACTAGAACCCAGGGCATATATGATAGACAAGCATGCTATTACTGAGTTCTACCCTGAGTTATTAGTATGCTTTATTTTTGCATTTAACTATTAGGCCCTACATCTACTTTATTTTGCAAAGCCATCATCATGATTCCAGTCTAACAGTCATTGCCCTGTGAAGAGTTTGTATGTTTCTATTCACCCTTATTGTTTGTGATTAGTAAAGGCTACCTAATATTCCTTTGAGCTGATGCCTTGTACTTAGCTGTGACCTGATCATTAGTATGTCAATGACAGACCCAGTGGTAAAAGAAACTCAGACCGTAATTCAGAGATCAGAGTTTTGATGTATATGGGCCTGTCTCTGAAGCACTGAAATAGTTCCCTGTTCTCACACAAATAGGTCAAGACTGACGACCACACCTGCCATTCACAAGGTGAAAAGTAAATATGGTGAGTGGGTGCAGAGTCTATGCCAGAGGGACTTCTTAGTTTTTCCTTTCTTTCCAAACACAGAGACAGTTAGGAGTGTTAACCCTTGCAGCATCAGAATTTCATTACCAAGACTCTTAGTTGTTTGTCATGGTCACATTCAAGTTACCTGCAGCCCCACTTTCCAGGAAGATCTAATCCAGTAGGGAGTCAGAAAGTCAACATCTTCTTTTAAAAACATGTGAATTGAAAGTCAGCCCCCAAGCTTAGAGACAGTACTTTTATGTGTCTAGGAAATGCTCATCTATAAGGTAGACCTCCTGTGCTTGACCTTCCCTGCATGCTTGGATATGAAGCACAGCTCTTGCTGTCTTGCTCATGGGGGCTGTCTTTTGCACTTTTCAGATCACCAGAATCTGCTTCTCAGGTCGAGTGAGGGGTTATTTTGATTATGTTCCACGTATGTTTAGAGGGTTTTATCAACAGGAGCCTAAAATTTTCACTTCTTAGAAATCTTCCTTTGTGTTCTCTCTTGCTATTGTTCCTTGTCATTCTTGCTCGAAAACATGCTAAATAATTCCAGCTTTCCAAAGCCGTTGGCACCTTTTGCAGCTTGTAGCGGGTACATGGGCTGTACAAATACTAACAAGGAAATCAGTTTCTGAGAAGTGCTAAATAATCACATTGTTGGAGCTATAACAGCAATACAAAGCACTTCCATTTTCACAAGTACATTTTGAATGTAATAAAATAAAGAGTGTTAGTTAAACAGAGACATTTGCACCCTAGGAGGTTGTAGAACTGTTCAAAGGTAACATTGATAGAGGTTAATATATGAAAAGGGGCTGTTGGAAACAGATTATTATTATTATTTTAAGTGGAGATATACTTACAGTGCTTAAAAGGAATAAGACTGCAATCTTATTATGATAGGTCCTCTGTATTTTGAATTTTTATAAATACAAATTTACATGCATATCATTCAATGAAACCTGAGCTGCTTACACCATGCCCTCACCTTCCCCTCTTTTCTCTTAAACATTCCAGGTTCAAGTGTCCAGTTGATATTATCCAGCCAAGATAAACAACCATCTTGAAATGAATTTTGATTCTCAGCATGGCAACCATGCAAAGAATAGTGCTTCCTGTCATCACAGCCTAGCCTGTGTCTATGCCTATGGAGCACCTTGCTGGGATTCAGAAAATGGGAACTCCAGGGCAATCATCAACATCAACCTCCAGGATCATTTTGTACCAAAATAAGTCATTATAATCTTGCTAGACCAAACTTAGCTGTAAATCTTCAGGAAGAAATTCCAGAACCACAGTTTAACACTCTGGAGGGATTTTGTTGACTTACATTGTCAACAGCTGTAGGGATGTTGGCCAAAGCTATTTAACCTGGAAAATGGTTGTTTTCCTTTCTCATGCCCTCAAACTTCAATCCTTATCTGAGGGGAATTTAAAGACATAGAAAATCCTTCTGGAACCTATGGTTGTGATGGGTTCTCAACAATACTCTTTTAAATATACTTTTAGCACATTCTGCATGTTAAAGTCATTGTATAATGAAGTGCAGAGTATTTCTCCATTACTCTCTCTGGTGTTTCAAGTAAGATATACGCCCATAGGCTCAGGTACCTGAGTAGCAGGTCTCCAATTGGTGGTATTGTTTGGGTAGGTTTAGAAGATGTGCCTTGCTGGAGGAAGTATGTCTGGAGTGTAGGGACATTGAGCTTTTAAAAGCCAGATGACATTCACAGTTAATTTTCACTTAAGTTTCTAGATGTGAGTTCTCAGCCCTCAACTTCTATCTCTAGCTACATGTCTGCTACCTGCCACCATGCTTCCCCACCATGATGGACCATAAGCTTCTGAAGCCATAATCTCAAATAAATTCTCTTTTATAAGTTAGCCTTGGTCATGGTGTCTTATCCCAGGAACAAAAAGGTAACTGATTTTTTTTTTATCTTTTCTTCTCTTTGGTGACATCTGTAACTTTTTTAGTTTGGTATCAATGCTAATGCCTTTGGGGTTTAAAACTTTAAGAACTGCGGAGGATACCCTCAAAAATAGCCAGAGTACTGAACTTCATGGGCATTACAAACATTCCCACTAGTCTAAAACACAGTTCAGACATTGACTAGTAAGACTTCCTCACTTCCCATTTTCTACGATGCTCCTTCATCCCTGATCTAAAATTGCAAGTTCATCAAGCAAAAATCCCACTAGACTCTAGGAAAACAGAAGATTGTATTGGCTGAAAACCAACACCAAATCGAAGTATGTCTGTGCTCCTCAACTTCTTCAGTGTTCACACACACACACACACACACACACACACACACACACACACACCATGATAATTGTGTGCATGACAATACTGTAGTGTGAGAATTTAATAAAATACTTGTGAAGTCATTCTCTTGAGGCCCAACACTGTAAGCCAGAAATTCTGTTGGTTACTTTTTGTTTATTTGTGTTTATGTTTTGTGTGCTCTTACTTTTTTTAGTGATCACTACTCACTCAGAACCAAATAAGTATATTTTCTATACACATAGCTGGGTATTTCTAGAAGTCTGATGTCTTATAATTTAATCACAAATTACTTCTTTTTTAAACTTTTAAACTTGATTACAAATATTCTAAGGAAAGAATTATATCTTTTATTTTGCTTGAGGTTGAATAATTTGAAGAAGAATTCACTTACTGAACACCTCTGAGGTGCAGGGTATTCCACGCCCTGCCATTCAGCCATTTGGTATCACTGAGTACTTGATGCCATATAATAAATGTTATCAATGTTTACCTGGTAGAATTTCACTATTTGGTCTGTATTTTGTAAAAAGTTCACATTTAAAGTAACAAAAGTACTCTGCATGGTATAAGTTTACATTTAGACATGTTTCTGAGTAAAGCAAACATCTCTGTGAGCCGGAAGTTTAAACTCTGCTAGAAATGTTCATATGCAATAAACACAAAGCAATAAAGATATCACAATTCAGTGCAAGTCTGCAGGGAGCCTGAGGATTCAGTCTCATAATGTTACATTTCAGACTACTGTTAATGAGTATCTGTAGGAATTGAGTTATAATGCCCCTGTTATAAAGATTTGTAACATGACATGAATTCCCCATCAAAGCAAGCCTCCTGTTAGTATCCAATTTAAAGCATTACAAAGTGACATTATTGCATAACATCTGTTATCTGCTGGTGATTCTGTTGGAAGATAGTAATGAGGAAGTTGTTCAAAGAAATTCAAGAGACCCCCATGCCACTGTTACTCTCATATTACTCTCTGACATTCCTATATATGCTCCAAAGACAGAGGGTGTAGTTAAAAGAGATGGTGAAATGCCACCTCAGCCCACTCAAAAAATACAACCATGGCCTCCTCACCTTATCTGATCTCCCCCCCAAATGATTAGTTGTCTATTTTGGAAGAAGTATATTTATCAGTTTCTGAACACAATTTTGGAAATTCAAAGAAGAAATATTTATAATTTTGATTATTATTTGAATAAACATTTTTTCCTTGACTCTAAAGTATCTCATAAACAAAGCAATGCTCTGCCTAGATTATATTATATAGATATAAATTATATATTATATTATATAGATAATAATATATCTATTAATAGATATAAATTATATCTATATACATAGATATAGATGTTATAACTAAAGGCCATCATGCCATTCTTAGGAAAAGTAACTCCTATACCTGTTAGTATGAAGTTTCTTTCATACATTTCTTGCTTTCTAAAAAAAAAAAAAAAACCCACTCAAATGAAATTTATTATCAGAAGTTTTCAATTCAAAGCCAGATGTTGTGGCACATGCCTGTTATTGAAACACTTTTGAACAAAGGGTTCTCAAACTTGAGGCTAGCCTGGACTACATAGTATATTCAATGCCAGTTTGGGCTTTAAAAGTAAGAGGCTGTCTCAAAAGCCACATAAAACAAGGGAGTCTACATCTGTCCACATTCCATGAAGAGGTCACACACAATGAAAATAGTATGGTAACCTAACTGTGCATGGAACTTCACAGGAGCTTGGACATACAACACTCACCAATCCTCATGATACTAGGTACTGTGTACACAGTTCATATATGTCCTGGAGAGAGGGGTTTTTTGTTTGTTTGTTTTTGTTTTTGTTTTTCTTACAGACAACACAATTGTTTTCATTATTTTCATGGTAGACACAAGCTAAGGACAAGCATGGGTTTTCCATAATAAAAAATAAAAGTGAATATTTTAAAATCATACAAGTAACACCACACTCACTATTCCTAACAAGAGAAGAGTCCGTCAAACAGACTAAACAGCTTTACAAAACACTCAATCTGCTATAAGCAGAAGTGTCCAACTGTGAAGATAGATCATCAGGTAAAGCTTTTCCCAGACAAGGCTTTTCCCGAAACCACATCAAGGTAAAAGAGAATAATCACGTCCACAGAGATGTCCTCTCATCTCCACACGGGCGCCACAGTACACCATGCTCCAAGTAGGAAACTGATGAAATGATCTCTTTAAAAAGTTCAAGATACTGACAGCATAGACATGTAATAAATAATAATTATCATTTTCCTGCACCATTCAAACATCATATAAGAGGAATAACAAAACTTTCCTACTTCTGACCTCCAGCACCACACCCCACTGTGTCACTTAAGGAGAATGGGAGCCAGTTGTCGGTGAACAGAGATTGCTTATATTTGTGGTCAAATCTCCAGAGCCTAGACAAATACCTGGGATGTATATCAGGCATTCAGTTCATAACTGTTGGCCAACTCACTAGCTCTTTCAATCAATGCTGCCCATGTTGCCCGAGTCTCGCTATATTTTACATGCAGAGGTAAAAGCAGCAGCGCTGGGAACTGAGAGACAATATCAGTAAGGGCTGGGTACCTGGATGGAGAAGGTCTGGTGGCTAGGGACCACATAATCAGGCTTGGACTTGTATGGCCCTTTTTTTAGCTCTGACTGAATCATCTGTAAAGGCATTAAATATTAATGCACTAATGCACTATTAGGACTTGACTGTTCATTATGGTAAAGGATGCTTTGTTTGAAATTTGTAAATAAAAAATAATTTCTTCAAACTTCACTGGGATTTCCATCTAAATCAATAAGGCCTTGGAATCATCCAGAGTGGCAGAAGATTCAGATGGAAAAACATTTTAAAATGCAAATCAATACAAGAATTCCATAAAAAGACTGAAACAAATATCAGTTTAAAAACCCAGGTTCTTATTTTATCTTCTGAAACAAAAATTGGACAAAGCATTGGGTATTCAATCACTACAAAGGATCATTCATTTACAGATTAGACAAATACCACATTCTGAGATATCATAATATTGGCAGCTTTATAAATCAGCCTTGTTCTGATCAACCATTTTAGAAAATGTAAGATTTGACTGTCTAGACTTTATAGGAAGAGGTAAATTGTTCCAAACTAAAAAAAAAAAAGTATATATAAACAATGATATTTAAACATGGCTACAATCATATATACACAAATATTAGAAAAAGCTACATTTATTCATATTCTGAAATAAACTGAAATACATAAGAAAAGGTCAAGCCTGAATTTTATATTGTACTCAGTAATATCTTCACTTTTATTATTTTATGTTCCAGCTACTGGATGAATGATTATTTTCTCACAAATAATGCAGCATGAGTGTTCTGCTGGCTCTGTAGAAATAATGCTAAATATACAGCAAGATGGCCTGAGAGCACTAATAGCAAACAAATACACAAGCTTATGCCGTACACGTAGCCCATACTTTACAATTTGCTTGAATAAAGAATTTTACTTTTTAGAGCAATGTTAAATTTTTGTAGGAGACTCAATAGAGGAAATGTAGAATTTCTAGACAGAAATGCATTAAAATAAATATTGATTTTTAAAGATTTACTTATTGCATTTTATATGTATGAGCATTTTGTATATATATATATATATATATATATATATATATATATGCCATATGTGTTTCTTGTGACCATGCAGACCACATTCAGAAGATAGCATCAGATCCCCTGGAGCCTGTGTTGTGGATGATCAGAATGTGGGTGTTAGAAACTGGACCAGGGTTCTCTACAAGGGCAATATGAGATCTTAACTGCTGATCCATCTCCAGCTCCTAGTTGTCGTTAAGCCAAATGAGTAAGAAAATTCTGGAAACATTTAAGTTATTAATAACTTGATATTTGAGGTTGGGGAAAGGAAATAGGATGCTGGACTGCTATGATGAATTATAGATATTCTGTCCTGAATTGAAATTTCACTGCTATTAGTAAAATAAGATACAATTTTAAAAGAATGTTGGAATTCTCTTGAACATATGGGCCAAATTATAAGTAAGATAAAGTGCATAAAACAGGAGATGCATGGTTATTATGAAGAAAGAATTTGCTGACTTCAGTAAATGTAATATTCTGAATCAAAGACCAAGGGTCACTTTCTCCATATATATTTACTGAATAATATTGTTTTAAGAATAAAGAATTAAGGAATTAATCTTTACGAATTAATAAATTGTGAGTCCAAAAAATATAAATATTTTGGTGTCATCACATCTTCTGAACCTTAGCCCTATATTTTTGAGCCCCTAGTACCCCAGAGAAGCTACATGGTCCTCCCTAAGTTTTGCAGTGTGAAGAGAGAAGCAGGAAGAAGACAGAGACTGGAGGGGTCTCTGGTTAGGAAGGACAGCTGTTGAGCCCCATATCACAGGGCCAAAGGATGAGATCCAATCCCAATCCACCTCAAGCAAAGACTATGTCTCAGCAGGAGACAGAGGTGACTTCAACATTTCTGTAGGGTGTATTTGCGAAGGAGCCAGGTTACCAAGTTAAAAAAAAATGGAGTCAGGGATCTCTACCCACTAACCAGGTTCCTAAGTAAACCCCCCAGTACTCGAGCACTTTACAACCCCCAGTGAGTGGTGCAGCAGCAAGACCAGGGCTCCCAAGATGTGATTGGCTGGCTACACACAGATGGGTGAACTAATATCAAGCTGGTGCTCACCAGAGACTACAATAGCCTTCAGGCATTTGGAGGCTAAACTTTATTCCCAACCTTACTACCAATAGGGAGATGGTCCCTACCAGTTTCACTGTTGGCAAACCTCCTCCTTCAGGGGGCATTTAGGTGAAGCCAGGACAGGTACTCGCCAGTACTCTTCATCCAAAGCTTTCCCCCAGCCATGTGAGACTGAATCTTCACGCATCCCCCAAAACTGGCATAATTGAGAGTTTCATCATCTTAAGGCCGCATAACAGTGGGCCAGACATGCCTGAAAGTAAAATGTTGCTTAAAAGGTTTGTTGTATTGTATAAGCCAATCAAAGAAGACAAAGTAATGTACATGGAGGAAGGCATGGGCTTGAAACCATGAAAAATGTTTACATTAACTATTTAAGTATATGTGTGTGTACATATATATACACATATGTGTTGTGTAGGTATGTATGTATAGTTTTAATCAAAACTTAGCAAAGTATTTTAAACTTTATTACAACTATTTACATATGAAAGCATGAACATGTCTATGGATGACATAATAGGTGTGTGAAGGTCAAAGAATGACTTGGAGCAGTCTACTGTGTGGGTCCTGGTCATCAAATTCAAGTTGTCAGGTTCAACAGTAGTGTCTTTGCTCACCGAACAATCTTGTTGGCCCAGAAAAATACTTTTTAATAATATTAAATGCAGATAGTAAAACTGTTCTCAAATATTGATAACAAGTATTTAAGTTGAGAACTTCAACTTGACTCTGAATACAAAAAGCTTAAATCTTGATCATATTTATAATGATACTTTTAAGTATTCATTAGAACCTAAGGATTTGGTAAAGATTTTTTAAACCACAGACTTTATCATTAATACTAAAAAAATATCAAGTAAAAATGTCAAAAGGGGTAAGTTAAAGTACATATATTCCAAGGCACATTAAATAATCATACCATGACAATTAAAATTTTAATAAAATGTTATTTGTTATGGTTGATCGTATCTCATGAGTTCAATTATGTGCATATTTGAATATAGAGAATAATATATGTTCCTATAAATTTGTTTGTATGTATATGTTCAAGCATCTTTACATAGATGTAGATACAAATATAGGTACAGACAAAAACACAGATTCAAATGCAGATAGTAAAACTCAATGGAAATTAGATGGAAAGTCATCAAAATGGGAAGGACTCTGAGTAGTTGTTACTCTGTTGTCTATTCTTTCTAAGTTTCCAACAATAAACCTATATTGCTTTTGATAATTAGAAAAATTAAATTGTCTGCTCAAACAATGATCATTTATTGATCCTTTGATGTGATGATCATATCATTAAAGTGTAAATTGAAGGTTTACATTTTACATATAAAGGCATAACTTAGATTCTGGACCATGTAGCTTTCTTTGTACTGGAGTTTAATTCTGTCCATTGTACTATTGCTCTGTAACATTGAGTGGATTTTAATCCCTTTGAAAAAATTTTCTTCTTATGTGAAATAATCATAGTTTCACCTCAAAATAAAGTGAAGATTAGATAAGAAAATACATTTATCACAATTATCTGGCAATGGTCTCAAGAAATAAAAGCTTGTGCAATGCTATTTTATTAGCTACCCCACTTCCAATTCCTGTTTCTCACCATAACCTTTCCCCCATACTTACATCTAGTCTTCAGAGACTGGCTTGGTTAGGGTTTTCAAAAACTTGCCAGAGTTATCTGGGAAGAAGAACCTCTACTGAGAAAAATGCCTCCATCAGCTCGCCTGGAGGCAAGTCTGTAAAGCTTTTCATTGATTCATGACTACAGTGAGAGGACTCAGTTGGCCATCTCTGGGCAGGTGGTCCTAAGTAGTGTAAGAAAGCAAGCTGAACAAGCCCTTAAACATGGTTTCTCAAGAGCCTCGCCTTGACTTCCTGCTCCCCGGGTTTCCACCTGAGTTCCTATCTGACTTCCCTCTATGATGCACTGTAAAATGTAAGATTAAATAAGCCCTTTCTTCTCCTAGTTGCTTTTGGTCAAGGTCATTATCACAGCAATAAAAACCTAAGACAAAAACTTTGTGTATAATATTAAACTAGTACCAAAGAAAGTCACAGCTCCTACCAAGCAGTCATTTCCTCCTGGTTATTAGCACTTGATTATGAGGTTCAAAAACTCCTTAAAACTACACAGTTCATAAAATTAAGTCCCAGACACCTCTCTGTCTCCTTATTCCAGCTCCATGGTCACTTCTTCTTGTATCTGAAGAGATAACCATGCTTATAAACCTGACTTCCACTGAATTGCACAGTCCCCATATTTCCATACTCTGAAAGATTAATTTGATGTGTTGGAATTTAACTTCTATGCTAAAAACACTGTCTCTCTCATCTTTACTTCAGTTTTAGACCATTGTTTACTTTTCACACAAGTCTAGGCATATGTTGAGTTAAGCAGTTTCTCTCCAAAATCACATGCCCAACCAATAATTTACCACGAAAAAGGAATGTACATACAATTGACGATTTAACAGCCAGAAATTATTCAGCAAAAAGAATTGAAGGAACACACTTCACTTAACTTGGGCAACTGAAGATTAGGACCTGCTGGCCCAAGATACATAAAGCTACAATTCACCCTAGTACTACATGAAAGGAAGCCCAGTCAGAGGCTACCTGGAGTCTGTGTGTGTGAGGAAGGTGCCTTAAATTGTAGTAAAGACAAAAGATTCCCACCAACGAAAGCAAAACAGGTGATATGTCTGGTAAAATACTGACATCACATATGCAGGAAAGTTGTAAATTCTACTTTATATGGTTTTGAAGAAGGAAATGGGAAGAAAATCTGAAAATAAATTTTGTTGACAACTAATTGGATTCATTTGATATAATGGAGTATAACTATTAAGTTATTTTTCTTTAATACTCTTTGAAGATTTGGTACAAAAGATAACCTACATAGTGGAGACATTTTTATATTTTTGATGTTTCTATTTGAGCTCAACATGAGCAGAGAGGAGTAACAGGCTAGTCTGTGCAGTAAGTGCCACTTGCTACTCACTTGTATTATTCAATAGGTATTTCCAAAGAGCTTCCTCGCTAACCTGTTCTACACTAGAACTAGGAAAACAGTAGCAAACACAGCCTTCAGCTTCAACTTGAAGAATGACTTTACAACTGCTTATTTTAAACACATAGCCTTAAACCTCACAGGGTAGCATGTCCTGTTTATAATGCAGATGGCTCCAAGCACACTGACCAAAAATTCTCATTGTGCATCAAGCCCTACAAACAAGCAGAGGAGGAGATAGATGAATGGAAGGAGAGGGGAAGGTTGGTGGACACATGGATGCATTGTTTATTATTTGTAAATCCCTTGTTTCCAAAATCCATCTGCTCACTGGCATGTTTTTTGTAAGCCCCAAATCAACACTTGAGGTGCTTTACCAGTTATTCATGGATGTGCACAGAGAAGAGAAGAATGTGAGTCATCCGACACACAGGTCTTCAGCTGAGTTCAAACAAGGTGATGCTCTACTTTCTTCTACTAGCTTTCCTATTATAAGTAAGTGTCCTTTTGTAGCTATTTAGTGGCACATTTTGTGGCTTTACTGCTGATTGCACTGCTTTAAATGACCCCCAAGGGCAGTACTGAGATGTTGTCCGGTATTTCTAAAAGTACAGGGGCTATGATATGTCTCATGGAGAAATTATGTGTGCCATAAAAGCTTTGTGCAGATGTGAGTTATGATGTTATTGGTTATGGATTTAGTGTTATAAACCAACATTATATTTTAAATGTTTTTTTAAACAGAAACTCATATGAAACTGTATTGCTCAGTTGATGAAAATGTGAGCAGTGTTCTTTGTGTGCGACTCTTTCAGTTTTGCTACTATTTTAACTGCTTGCTACTTTGCTCAGGAGCCACCAGAGACCCAGAGAAAAGATCATTCTTGGGGTACCCTGCATTAGCCTGTTGGAGGTCAAGAGACTTCATTGTGAGAGGTCCAGCTTCAGGGGCTCAGGCCCCAGTCACATAACACTTGATAAGGGGACACAGACCAAAAGCCAGAAAGGGTTAGCTTGTGAGGCAACACCCTCCCTTACTGAGTTCAGAGTGATACCTTAAAAGCTATTCCCAAGGACATTTTAGTTGATGGATTTTAAGAGACACAGCGATGGATCCCAGGTCACACTGTAACTAAGAAGTATTCATTTAGTTCTAGCAAATGCATGAATAATCAGTCCACTTAAAGGAAGTAGTTAAAAAAAAAGGTAATACGGAAGATATTTCTTTAATATTTTATCGGGATCTGCCTTTTTGAGCCTTGAGGGTGGGGTGAGGAATTAGCAATAAGGTCAAAGACACCAGGGCCCAGTTTCTAGAAATGTCAAAGCTAAACTTACAGTTAAATATGGCTGCTAAGGCAATATATAGTTAAAAGCATTTTCTCCCTTGGGCTCACTGGAACATAATATTTTTTCTGACAGCAGTGTTTCCATATTCACCAGGATATTGTTCATTGCAACTTTATAGAATGCAATTGTCATTAAAAATGAAAAATGACAGTAGGTAGAGGGCTTCCAGAAGTGTAGGTGAGTTCTCATTCACCAAAGTAATACCACATGGTTTTTACTTTGTGGAGAAGCATCTTCTATGTGAACAAAGGCAGTTTACTTTGAATTTCTCTGGGAGACCAGCTTCATCTGGAACACCCCGCTTTCTGACAAGAGCATTCTGGAAAAACTAGGCTGACTTAGAGATCACTGTGTGCCAGCCGTTGGCCTTTCCTGCCAGGTCCTATCAGAAAAGAATATTTTCCCAGGCTTGTATTTGATTTCAACACTCAATTACTTTCTTCAACCTCACCCACATGCTAGTACATGTCCAATAAAGTGTTGGATTTTTTTCTCTTTAGCTGTAAACACAGTACGAATCCAACTCCCACATAAACAGTATCTGCTGCAAAATCATGTAGCACCCACATATTTGTTTAATGAAACAAGGCCCAAATGGAAGAGTTACAATCTCATTTAAAGTTTAGCTGCCTGGGGACAATTCTGACAGTGTTTAGAGGTGGATAATTGTGGGAAGCAGAAGAAATGAAAGATAAATATTGGCAGTGGCTGAAAGAAAATGAAAAGGCTGCATTCAGATCCATGAGCAACACCAATAAGGGGTTGGATGTAACCGCTGGAGATTTCATGAGCATTTGATGTCTAGATATATATTCTCCCAAGTGCCTGGAGCCTTCTGACTTCCACAAGCACAATTATAAAACGGAGAAAGCAGGATGTTATTACAAAGTATTCGGCATTGGCCTTACATCTATTAACTTTAACTAGAAGTGTTACTGTCTTCAGACACTAAGAACTTCTAGGTAGATAAAGTACACTCTCAAAATGTTGATCTCTGTAGCTAGGTAAGGAATGCCAGAAGAAAAACAGGGCTACAAAGCTGCTCTGGGAGTTTCCCTATGTCCCCAGAGAGGTGGGAACCACATTCCAGAAACGTTAGGGAGACTCTCTAAGGTGGCTTTTTTCATTTTTAAATTAAATGACAGTACACATGAGGAGATCAAAGAACAATGTCAGGGTTCTCGTTCCACCAAGTGAACCTCAGGAACCAAACTCAAGTTGTATGAGCGAAGGCTTTTTCTACTGAGCCATCTCTGACACAGGAGCTGTTGTTTTGAGTTCCTATAGGAACTAAGTAAAGGATTTCTTTTTTAGTTGTGTTTGTTTTGTTCAAGACTAAAATAACCAGACATTTTTTAATGGTCCCTTGATGTTTTTGTTGATTAGGGGATAACTTACTATAACATTTTCTCTACCTTATAAGAAACTCTTCAAGATACTTACTTTCACTCCAAGAATCTAAAATACTCAACATTTCTTTGCAAGTATCTGATGACCAGACTTGGCTGTGTCTAAACATTAACCACTTCCATTACTTTGGGTCCTGTTGCATCAGTCTGTTTGAGAGTGACACTGATGTTTGCCTCCCAAGAAGGCCCTTTAAGTGCCTTCTCAATTTGCCATGCTCAATGACCAGGAACAATGCCACAGAAAAGTCATCTTTGCAAGGAATAGGAAGTCAGGGGCCTGGGCTGAAACTGGAAAGGCCAAATGACTAGAGAAAAAATCAACAGAGATGTGAACACTAGCAAGTCAGCTTCAGGAACATTGGCCATGTACGTTGATGTAAAGTTGGCTCAACTATAGGCTCAGAACTGAGCTAGCATGTTCTTGTCTGTCCCTGGAAACTGGGAATGTGGGTCACCCATCATCCCAGGCTCCTTTGTAAATAGCTGTCACATGCTCAGCTCCTTGTTCATCAGGTTGGTGAACTTGGCTCACCACTCAGAACTTGGCTCAAACTGGCAGAGGTATAGATATAGAGGTATAGAATATCATTGCAGTGGCAAATGTTGTGGCTCTGGTAAGAAGAATTACTTCTTCAGCCATCACAAGCAGGAGACCAGTGAAGGCCACAGGATTGGCAGCATCTACACTAATAGCTGAGGTACTTGAAGTTGAGTGGTGGCAATCTAAGGCATAATTCTGCCACTGGAGAAAAGTAATTGTTTACAGAAATGAATTTAGAGTAGGCAGACAATGGAAACAGTGCAAGAAAAACCAACGTGGGTCACTCAGTCCTCTTACTTAAAACTACAATATCTTTCTATTTAGTAAAATAATGTGAACATTGCTACTTTGGCCCCTAAACTCCAAAACTTAGTCAGGCTAAATTCCAAATTGAGAGATCCCTACAAATTAATGTCACCCGCAACAGTTAAATAAGTAAGGATATAGGGCAGTTGGTGGAGACATAGGGAGAAACCTAGGTCCTCCTAGGTGAAGTGGGTGGAGCCAGTGTGCAATGAGGGGACTCATGTTTTCCTCAACTGACTCAAGCAGCATTTTATCTTCTGCAGGTCTTGGAAGTACTATGACTTATTTCTACAAATCAAGTCTCTCATATCCTGGCTTCCATTTTTGCTTAGATCAAGTCTGAGCTATCAGTGGAACATACTTCTTGACAAATAACACAGCATTCCCTCTTTGCTTCCAGAAATCTCATCTTGCAAACTGTAACCCTGCACTGTGGCATTTCGCACTGACTCACCCTGAAAGCACCACACCCTCCCACCTTGTCGGAGACGCTGCTCGGACACTGGTCTGCATCTTTAATCATACTCTCAAGGATGATTATAAATTCTGATATTCTTCCTGCTCCCACATCCCAAGTACTGGAATTGCAGACATGTGTGGTCAAAAACAATTTATGTGGTGCTGGGCTCCAACCCAGGGTTTTAAAGTACATGCTGGGTAAGCAGAGCCTGAGCTGAATCCCCAGCCCTTCTTCCTCTCTTAGTAAAATCTATTCATCAGTAAAATGGTATATACTCACAAGGCTTCAATTTGCATCTACCTGTCAGTGAGTTTTCAATTTATACATCCAACCCTATGTCTCAGTTAGCTTTAGCTGTCAGCTCGACACTAGGGGTCAACTGAAGGAGTCTCAGTTGAGGGGCTGCCCAGATTAGATTACATCTCTATGGGGAGTTGTCTTGATTGATGTGGGAGGATCTAGGCTACTAGAAGTGATATCACCTTTGAGCAAGTGGTCCAGAGTTATATCAGAGAGCAAGCCAAGCACCAGCAAGGGGGAGCAAGCCAATGAGTGAGCAGCCATTTTCCATGGTTTCTGCTTCAGTTCCTGCTGAGAAGTTACCAGGAACTATAAGTCAAATAGACCCTTTCTTTCCTCTTGCTGCTTTTGGTCATGGTGTTTACATCATCAACAGAAAAACAAACTAGAATACCTTGTGTCCAGATAATTATTACACAATTCCACTCTAATTTCTCAAAAATATTTCACCTATACAACTTTTAGTATCAAATCTTAATTTCTCTTTCCAATTTGCTCCAAATCCAGCCCTCCCAAATTCTGTAAGTGATATCCTGAATCATCCAGAAAATTTTATCAACCCAAAATGTAGGCATTAAACTTATTACTTTCTTCTTCTATGCTTATCCAAGCAATCTGAAAGTTCAGTCTGTTTTGCCAACAAAATAGGTCTGAAATATACCACCTCTCCTAGCCTTTGATTCTTTCCTGGAGTTTAAGCTACCTGCCAGGATCGGATTCTACACTAAAACAGTAAACTCTATTATCTATTCCTGCTTCTTCCTCCAGTAGATTTTTCTCACATCTGGAATATTCTTTGCTACTTAAAAATATATTGTGTGATTATCTCGCAGTGGCTTATTGTATTGGCCTAAATTGTTCAGAGTCATAGAATTTACTTTGTGTGTTTGTATGTTGGTGTGTTATGCACATGCATGTGTGATAGGGTAAAATCTAAAATTCTTAAACTGTAGCATAGTTCTAGCATGGTCAAGTTCCCGTAACTACCCTTCCATAGCACCCTGTGCTTTAGACCTGGCTGCCTTTCCACTCCTACTTTGTGGTTCTTCTTGAACCTCTAAAACTTGTTCTGCTAGATGCCTGAAGCAGTCACCTCTCCGACTCACTTATTCCCTCTCCTAGTCACTTTAGAAACATTCTCAAGAAAGTCTTTCTGACTTCTAAAACTATTGTCAGTCTTGAGGCACTAATTTGACTTAGGAAAGGAAATAGTCAATTTTCAAAGAAAGAAAAGAGAGTGGTGTGCCTTTAGAACACAGAAAGCAACACACAAACAAAGAGCATATCCAGGATGCCATGGTGTAACACCTCAGCTAAGCTATCTGAGAGACTGCTTTAGAAAGAGAATGAGAGAGACAGAGATAGAGAGCTCAGAATATGAGCTCAGACCGGATTGGAGTTACAAGCGCCATCAGATGCAGTTCTAACTATTCAATCTAATTTCTGAACCTTCTGCTTATCTTCATATTGTTGATAAGCTTAAAGACTCGATTAATTCTTCAGCCTTAATGCTCCCAGTGTGGTGTACATATGTTTCCAAGCATTACAAGTATGTACTTTTGTACATTTCGCAAAGAGGAATGAGGCGCACTGTCTCCTATCACTGAGCTGCACTCTGGTCTCTCTGTCCAGAGGAATAAACAAGAACAGTCTGCATTTGATTTTATGATTCAGCTTGTCACAGACATGGGGTTGAGAGAGATTCTACATGGATGGCAAAAGAATGTCCAGAGTTATGAATAATATTTCTGCAAAATCTCAAGCAAAGTCAAATAATAAACAAATCTTGTACCACTTCTGGTCCAGAGCCAGTGGTTAAATAGCTATATCACTGAACTCTGCTTTCACACTGTCCATTAGAATTACATGCACTGATCAACTAAGCATAGACTTCCAGCCCCTCCTTGTTACCCATCTAAGAAAGAAAAAGCACAATCTTTTCCTAAAGCAAAACAAAAATATTGTTGTAAGGTTTTATTTTGTCAGTAAGTTAGATATTTCCCCAGAATAACATTTTCCTATCCTTGAGTAATCAAGCAAAACACATGTAGAATAAAGTGGACATTAGATACATTGGAAAATAAACACAAATTTACATTTCAATACATGAAAAAACTAAAATAAAACTTAAATACACTAGCTTTCATTAAGAAATGGGAGGTTACTGATATAGCTCAGCAAAACTTAAGACATTTTACTAAAGATAGGTAAAAAACCAACCAGCATGTTCAAAATGAGATTTAACAAGAAGAGTTAAGCAAGAAAAACTAAGTTTCAAATTTCTTGTTCTTAAACATTTCTAGCACTTTTATGACTTGAGGTTTTAATGTGTCTTGGATTATTTATGAATGTTAATCACACTCATAAATTTGGGTCATGAGATAATATTTATAGGAGATTAAGAAGACTTTCCCACTAATCCCAAATAATTTCATCAAGATTGGTTTCTTAACAAAGCGCCAGTAGGTATTTAATTGGCATTTTATCTTTTCCCCCAAAATACAGATTACAGAAAAAATTGTAACCAAGAGTTTATTAAATTAAGCCTCTAAGAATATGCAAAATGTCCCTAGGTGAAGTCCCTAGGACTAAGAAATGTCTACTTGTTTCCTTTTGATTACACTCAAACTTGAGCAAAGTTTGGAATCAGGAGATGGGCTTGTGAGACAAGGAGTGTGGCTTCAGGTTCTCCAGTTTTCCTCCTTAGAAGGTCTGACTAAGGTGAAGACAAGACATCTCCATGAAGAATTCTGCCACAAACAACCTGAGCAGGGGTGAAGCTAGAGAAGTCACCTGTTGGACCATGATCCCCAACAAACTAGGTGATTACACTTCAAATAAACACATTTCCTTGTGTCCATCTGCTGTCTGTTTTCCCAATTCAAGACACACACACACACACACAAACACACACACTCACACATGCAAACACACTCCCACACACACTCTCTCACACACTCACACACACACTCACACACACACACACACTCACACACACAAGCACACTCTCTCACACTCACATACACACACACACTCACACACACTCACACTCTCACACACACACACCTTATCTGAAAGTTAAATTTTTATTCTAAGAGCCAAGTGCATAGGAACAAATGCTATTTAAACCAAACAAAAGTCATATGAAAAATAATAATAAATAAAAAGGGACAAGACTAAAGAGAATTAAATAAGCCATTGTGAAAATGATGCCATTTGAACCAGGCTTATTATTGAGCCTAAAACACTGCTCTTCCTCTGACAGACACAGCACAGCCACCCAAGACCATGACCCTGTGAGCCAGTTTTTCAAAGGCCTTTCCGGAACGGAGTCTGCACTTCCTCACTGGTGACTGTTGAGCTCAGCCTTGAAGACATCAGGAAATCCAGTGCAGAAAGAACCCTCTGTGCTCTACCTCCCAGGCTGCATTCCACACAACCTGCCTTCCAGAGGCCCCAGAGATGCCTGATTCTATCTATTCTCATTCCCCTTCTCCCGGCCCTGTTCTGCCACAGAATTAGAGCAAAACTGAGCCTTGAAGACCCGGTCCATCTTCCCTGGCTTTCAGAACACAGGATCAGAACCAGACTTGATTCAAAGCTAAGTTCCCTGCAGTCTGCAGGCCAAGGCAACAGCCAGTGGGGCCCACCTACAGGGAGAGGGGAAATGGTCTCTATCCCTACTGAGTGTTTCTTTTCACGTCTAATACCATCCCTCTACCAAGCCAAATAACCAGACAGACTGCCTCCTGCACCCTGGGTTTTGTTAGTTTATTTGTGTAAAATGTCATTGATACTATGCGAATGTCTCAAAATGATGGAGCCAAGGAGGGAGAGCAGCAGTCGGTAGAATGATGGAATTTTGCAGAAGTCACTTCTCCTTGTATGGTGGTCCAGCCACAAGCTCTCTGCTTCTCCTTGTTTCTCAGCCATTTTGGCGGCGTGTCATCTTTCCAGCCTTGAAAGTTGCATATGGTGAGGATCTCACTGTATAAACTGACAGCAGAACTGGTCCAAGTTCTCCCCCATAGGAAGGGACTGATGGTGGGATCCCCTTGTGTCAGAAAAGCAGGAAGCATTTGTATTGCAAATAGCAACGTTTCCATATGGAAAGAAGGCCCCAAGGTACTAGTCCTAAGCAGTACTTCCAACCTTTCAATCCAGGTCATTTTGTCTCTTCTGTGATGCTTTCTCATTCTTGTACTTAAAAATAAAATACAAACATATAAAGGAGACAACTTATATTTAACTACTAATATTAAAATATTTTAAAGACAAATTGGTGATATAGTATGCACTTCTGCAATGCATTACATAGCATCTTACAGCAGCCCTGATGATTATCATGATTTCCCCTTAAAGTACTGAACACAACTCAACTTCATGAAATAGAAAATAACTGTCATAAAAAGTGTCATTGACTTGTGTCAGCGACTGACAGGAGGAAAAGAACTGTAAACACTGTGGTTAGTTTCTTGGAATCACAATAAAAGAAAACACAAACTAAAAGTGTGACCTTTTGATCCAGTCCCACAGGATTCTTGAATTCTACCCCTGAAGCTCAAGTGAAGAAACACGGATGACTTCATGTTAACCACTCACCCTGCCCAGTGAGAACTTACCACACACACTTGAGAATTCTGGTGTAACATTCTGTAGTGGCATTATCTTTAAGTGCTGGGTTACCTAAGAGACAGGAGGAATCAGATTACTGTACCATCCCTCTCACTAAGCCAACAGCTGATATATCCTCATTAGCTCAATTAACTCATAAGCATTGCTTCCCAGAGTGAGATCATCGCAACAGAAAATATTGAATATTCACATGTATTTTGCAGCAAGTTTTAGGGTCAGGTCCATCTGTCTCTGAAATGCCTGTGCAAGCCAGGTACAGATGGGAATGCAGGATGAATATAGGGATATTCGTTTATCACAGAAGGCTAAAGGATGATCCACTACACAGCAAGTGGAAGCAGCTGTTTTCTGTCTCCATCTTACAGAGTTAGGCAAAAATCACAAAAACTCCATTTACTTCATAAAATGGGCTTTGCTTTCTACTATGCTTACTAATGTACTGATCATATTTTCTTTTCTGTAGGAAAATGCATTTTTGAATAAACATAACTCTATATCAGACCCACTGTTATTTCTGGATACCAGTTTTTACTTCTTAACTAAATTATATGTTATAGGGAAGGCAGAATGCACATCTTTTTTCGCTAAAGCACCAAGCGCAGTGCTGTGCACACTGGGAGAATGGTTCTAAGTTCTTGCTCATTGACCAAAACTAAATAAGAGATGCATTTTTAAAGGGAGCTAAATACATTAACTTCTTTGCTGAATATTAGTTTTCATAAGCTCCACTTTGGAAAATAAACAACAAATACTTTAGACTCCCCAGAGGAAACTGGTGTGCCAAGAGAGTTTGGGCAGTATTTCTAAGAATGAGCAACAAAGTTAAAAGTTCAAAGTTTGTCCTCAGGGTCTCTCTCTCTCTCTCTCTCTCTCTCTCTCTCTCTCTCTCTCTTTCTCTCTCTCTCTCTCTCTGGATTGGTAAGTGTGAATGGGAAGCTTAGAGGAGAAGATGAGATATTGTACACTAACACTCTTCACTTTATCCCTTGAGACATAGACTCTCATGAACCTGGAGCCTAACTTGGTTAGGCTGGATGGACACCAAGCTCCAGTGATGCTCCTGTCTCTGCTCACTCTCTTTTCCACACAGTTAAAGGAATATATGCCAGCCTTTTCTGGATGCTAGGGACCCAAACTCT
The DNA here is from genome assembly GCA_004025045.1 of Sigmodon hispidus. Classification (NCBI taxonomy): domain Eukaryota; kingdom Metazoa; phylum Chordata; class Mammalia; order Rodentia; family Cricetidae; genus Sigmodon; species Sigmodon hispidus. The sequence goes on from PVIH01000603.1 coordinate 166,677, forward strand.
GCTATTAGTCTGACTGCAAGGACTCAGCTTCTGAGCTCCCTCTCTGGTCCTTAGAAGGCTGTCTAGAGTGGGTGTGATGGGATGGTCCCCTGGCAACAGAAACATCAAAGTCCAGTGAGTGCTCCCTCCCTGCCTCCTTCACTCATTCATCTACTAAACAAACATAGGTGGGAACTAAGAAGAAAACCTGCTTAGATTCTTAAAGAAATGAAAGCCAGGGAAATGACAATAATCCAGTTGAACTTTCCTTTCCTCTACTACAGTCCACTCAGACCTCTCGTCAGTGTTCTTTGATGCATTTCCAATCATTTGATATTTGTACAACATAACTTTCATCTCCAAATCATGTTTCTGCCAAGTGAACATTATTATGATTGCCAATAACAAATAAATAGATGATAAACCAAATACATAATAACAAAAGAATGTTGATGAAATTTTATTGTAATACAATAGAGATAGAATATAGTTATGAAGAATTTTAATAATGTGGTATACTAATGTTATATTAAGCATAAAAACTAAAAACAGATTTCATATATTGTATGATCACAACATGTATACACACCCTGCACACCCACCACAGAAATATAAATGGATTACAATAGATCAAAATATTAACCACAATTGTAGTTATAAGTGAAGTGGAAATTTTGAAACAAAAATTTATTTTTATAAATATATAATGAGACAACAGATCTATATTTTAAAATCCATCATTTCCTCTGTTAAATAAAAAGGAATTTGAAAAACACAAATCTGATTATATAAATCATAATCCTGGCTCATAAGCCTTAAGTGCCCTGCTCTGACTTAGTAAAAATACCAATTTCCTACTGAACTAGCTTTTGAGGGGCTGGGGGTGTGGCTCAGCCTTAGAGCCCAGGCCTCCATTCCTGAGACCCTGGGTTTGCTCTTCAGTCAGCACTGAAGGAGGAGGGAGCCTCTCCAAGCTGCTACCTCACCCCCTGCATCTTTCTCTCTTCTCTACTACAGATGGTACCTTGCTTCCTGTAATGTCACTCCCAACCTCTCCAGCCTCCAGACGCTTGCTCAGACTGTAGCTTCTTCCCAGAGTTAGAAGAAGGGCCAGATGGCAACTACCCGGTGATGCTCAAAAATGTAAAGAAATGGGGCAAACTGTGTTTACTAGAACTCCGTTCAGAAACAGCACTGTAGGTGTTAGGGAGGAATAATTTAATAAAGCCACTTAGTAGTGAGGAGGAGTGCCAGGGATGCTGGAGAATACTACATCTAGACTGTCTTCAAGGGGAGCAGAAGCGGCAGGCTCAGGTAACCACAGAGCTTTTATCCTGTTAAATGGGGCATGCAAGCTTGGGGCCAGAGCTGCATGACTCACTGGGGTAATATAGAAAAGGATTATGTGGAGCTTATTCTCTCCAATAAACAAATGTTGAACAAATATTTAAGACCATCATAAACCTGGTCAGTTGCACACCTTTGTCCTGTAGCCTCTATTCTGAGTCTCTGGAATAGTATCTTCACCTATGCCCACAACAGGCCACTGAACATCTATCCATCTATCTTCTTTTGGTGAATCTTGGGTCCTGGTAACCATAGCACAGCTTGTTTTGTTCAGTCTAGAGAATATCTCCAGGTTTTCTCTTTCACCAAATGAAAATCTTGAGGACAAGTTTTATTTTTAACGGCACCTAGTCTGATATTCAACACATATTAAGTAAGTGAAGGATTGAACTAATTAGAAAATCCATCCTAGACTTGATCCAAAAATACACAATAATTAAAGATAAGCAAAGGTCCTCCTGATAAATTACAAAAGGTCCTTTGAAGGGAGTTGGCATAGGGAACTGAGAACAGAGACTTAGAGAAGACCCTATGCTTTGGCTTGATTGTACCCCAGAGAAATAAACCCCAAGGTATCCAGGGCTTTCTATGCAGTGCAGCTTAGTGTCACTTTCTGACAGCTGGCTATAAGCAGTCTTGTACCTTTAGTGAGAAAATGTCACAGAAATGTGAACAATTTGAAGTTCTGTGGGAATCCCCTAAGCAGCTTCCCCTAGACAAGCTGCTCTTTAGCGTGATGTCACACTGAGATTTTAGGGTGGAGGTGGGAGTTGAACAAACTCAGAACGATGTGCTATAAATAGAAGAATGCCTCACACCCCCTAGTAACAATAATCATCCCTGAGCTATCTAGCCATCACCTGCTGTATTTCACACTGCTCATATTTCCCAACTCATTTGCAAGAGTCAGGCCTCTGCCATGAGTCACACTCCTTTGCTATCTCAATCCATTCTTCCAGAATTAACCTCCAAACTCAGCAGAAATACCCAACTCCCAGAGGAAGCCATCCCACACATGGGCAGATCGGACCACCTTGCTTTTAGAGCCTCTGGGATTTATCTACTCAGGAAGGCGTTCCCTACCTAGGGACACACCAGCTCCTTGCTTAATCTCTCCTAGGCAACTGGAGAGCTCCCTCCTTTCACCACCAAAGCTCACACAGGTCATTCCTATAGCTGGTTGTAATTCTGAGAGTACAAGCCCTGACTCTCCAAAAAGACTCTGCTTTCCCTCTGCCTGTTCAACCATCCTTCTCCCCTCCATACCTGCTGCTTCATATGATTGAGATGTGTAGGTATAGTGTCACTTAGTTTCTGTCTTGTGAAGCTCCTACTAAAAATCCTTTATTGAAAACAGTTTAAAACAGATTAAATTTAAAAAAGAAAAAATCCTTCAGAAATGGTGGTTGCTCTATATTGTTTCATGCTTAATTTCACCCTGTAACCCATACATTTTAAGTCAGTGTGTACATATCTAATGGATCATTCTAACTTCCACAGTGCTGGCGAAATTATCTAAATGGGGTTCTCTTAAGTAGATAAAAATCTCTGTCTTCGGCCCTGCTGAAGTGCAGGTTCTGTTAGACAAAATTCTTGTTTCTCCAAGTTCCAGAAGGCAGCCTACATTGGATCTGGTTATATATTGGGATGTTTAGGACTCCACACAGAAACCTATGGGCCATGTGTTGGTTTTCCACCAAAATAAAGCACCATAGGATCTGGAGTAAATCAGAGGCCAATCACTTCTTCTGATAAATGCACAGGGTTTCTGGGGACTGTGTGGTGATGTATTGTCTAATGAAGTTTGCCTGAAGATCAGAGGATAGAGCCACCTGCATTAGCCATAGAGGGAGGGAGTGATGACCCACACCTTTAATCCTTGCAGAGATCTGTGCAGATCTCTGTGAGTTCAAGGCCAAACAGAGCCAGGCAGTGGTGGCACACACCTTTAATCTCCACACTTGGGATCCCATGCCTCTGCTCTCAGTACTTGAGAAACACATAAGCCTTTATCCTAGCACTGGAAAAGTTGAACCAGGAAGTAAGATAGCTGGGTAGGGAAAAAGGAAGATAAGGTAGGAGGAGGCAGGACTTCAGCTCTTCCTCTGTATCCCCCTTCCCTTTCTGCTGAGGACTCAAAGGCATTCAGTCTGGGGATTCCTGAAGACAGGCCTGAGGAATTGGCTGGGTGAGAAGTGGCTATGATTTGTTCCTCTGTTTCTCTGGTTTTTCAGCTTCCCCCCCCCCAGTATCTGGATCTAGATTTTTATTATAATACCAATTAGGATTCATGCAATATCACTGCCCAAGAAAAGTTCAAATATTCCCTCTCTGAGTATGAACACTGTGAGCAATGGGATGCATACTGCCTCTTGACTTATTGTATCCTGTTTTAGAAAATACCAATAGTTTTTATTTATTTTATTATTACTATTATTATGAAAAAAGTCATTTTTTTATCCATGTATCCCCTTGTTCAGGCTCCCTTCCACATCCCACCCCTCCCAGTCACTCACTTTTCTCCCCATCTCCTTACCTTCTCCCCAGCAAGGGCAGGAGGTCCCAAGGTCCCAAGGTGGCTTAGTTCAACATCCATTCCAGGCAGATCTGCTTTCCTTGCCCCCACATCAAGACTGAGTCAGGTGTTCCTCTGGAGGGAATGGGCTCCAAGGTGTTAGTCCAAGGTGTTTCAGATTCCAAGCTGTTCAGTGTTTGTGATTTGCAGCTTGGACATGCTTAGCTTTTTTTTGTTTAAAGTTCAATTATGAGTGAGTACATCCCCTGTTTATCTTTCTGAGTTTGTGAGACCTTGCTCAGGAGGATATTCTCCAAATCCATCCATTTGCCTGCAAGTTTTAGGATATCATTTTTTCTCACTGCTGAGTAAATGTACTCCATTGTGTAAATGTACCATAGTTTGTTAATCCATTCTTCAGTTGAGGGGCATCTAGGTTGTTTCCAGGTTCTTGCTATTACAAATAATGCTGCTATGAACATAGTTGAGTTAATGCCTTTGGAGTGTGCATGTGCCCAGTAGTGGTATTGCTGGATCTCTGGGGAGATTGATTCCCAGTTTTCTGAGAAATCACCATATTGCATTCCAGAGTGGCTGAACCAGCTTACACTCCCACCAACAATGGAGGAGTGTTCCCCTTGCTCCATATCCTCTCCAGCATAGGCTGTCATCTGTGCCTTTTATCTTAGCCAATCTGACAGGTGGTATCTCAAAGTTGTTTTGTTTTGCATTTCTCTGATGGCTAAAGATTAGTTCTTATTTTTTGTTTTATTCTTAATAAAAACTAATAAAACAGACATCCATCAAGCATCTGCCACCCAGAACTTATAGCTCTGGAATTTTATTCTTTTCACTTCATAAAAGAAATTAAATATTACAGTAAATTTGAAGTCACCCTTTGTTGTTTAGACTATCTTAAGGAGATCTCATGAATGCTTTTTTTTCCTCATAATTCTCTATATTTAGTTTGAATAATATGAATTTTCTAATGTTTGGTTTCTAACCTAGAGTTATATATCATGTAGTTAACATAACTCACATATCTTGTAAATTATCTTTCAAATTTTCCACAAATGATATAGTGACATACATAACAAAATTTTCATTTTCACTGAGCATCATGCTTTTAAGGATCTGCACACATTTGAAGAGCTGCTGTTTCTTTAACAGCGAAGTGAGATCTTGTTCTGTAAAAGGTGCCATATTCTAATTATCTATCATTCAGGGCTTAGTTTGTTTTGCTATTACAAGGTAGTCTAGTGATGGGCATATTTGTCCATTCATCTTGGAGCACTGATTCTGAGGAATAGAGAAGATGAGCAATTATTGGGTGGTGGAATGCAGCTTCAATTATGTGAGAGGATATTAATTTTCTGGCACCGGCAAAGGCACCAAAAGGCCTCCTAACAGTAGACGAGAGCTCTTGTTTTCATCTACTCAATCTAGACACTCGACCTTTTGAACTTTGCCACTGTGAGGGCATGACATTGTTAATATGATGACACTATGGAGGCTGAGACAGATACTTTTTCAGACATTACTTTTTCACTTTCTACCAAAGCCTACAACTCTGCCTACATCTACTGTCAGTGTTACTCCTTTGTCCTCTGGTCTCCTTATGGTCTTTAATTTACTGGATACTTCAAAAAGCTCATGTGCATGTGAATCTTGTCTATTAATACTTACTACATTAAAATTTTTAATTAAGAAACATTTAAATATTTATTATGTAAAAATAATAAGCTTAACGTAACTAAACTGCATTAACATAACTAAAGTACTCTATTTGAAATGACAAAATAAAAATGCAAAAGAAGACTGGCATCACTTAGCATCATTGCAAATTACTTAGATGTCTCTGACTTCATGAGAAACAGTTGGATTCTTATACCTGTTTCTGCATTCAATCTGCTGTAAGACATTCTGAAGTATGTGAAGAAAACCCAGCCTCACAAAGATTATGTCCTTGAGAAAGGAAGGAGAATTTTAGTAGCTTTTAACAAACAACTGAAAATTATTTGATGCTACTAAATTCAGCATGTGGCAGTGTCTTAAAGGCTAGCTGCAATATGGAATCAGAATTCACTTCAACAAACACTCTCTCTGCTGTTGCATTAAAGTCTATTGATCTGTTTCACACTTTCATGGATCTTTAACTCATAAATGATTTTGAGGAAGCTCCAGCTAGCAACTTAGAGAGTATTTATTAATTTGCTGGATTGTCAGATCTCCTAAACATTGGCAAAGAAACCTTATACAATACCAAAAAGTCCTAGTGTAAGAGTCCTTATGAACTGGAAAGCTGTCAAGTTCATGGTGACAAATACAAGGTTTCCAACATTGCATTCCCTACCTAAAAAAAGTGAATTTTATCACTGATGAAAAATGTCCTCTCTTCTTCTGCAGGTTCATTTTGTTGTTAATTTTTGAGATAATGTCTACCAAATACTTGAAATTATATAACCATAGTCAGTCAGCCATTTACTCAATTTAAAATGCCATCTTATGAAAAAGTAACTCGCAATTCAAACAGCCAAATTCTCCTTGGAGCAGTCATATGTGAGAGGCAGTAGGATGAGTCTATGACTCCTTATTGAGTTAGCCCATGAAATGTTGAAGACTGATGTTTCCAAGCTTGGAAAATCCATGAAATTAAGTTCTAATTCATCAAGATACTGTTTGCTCACTGGGTATGTAAAAATATGTATTTGATTCTCCTTGTTCAAATAATCCATCTATAGAAAGGAAACTGAGGGGCTGGAGAGATGGCTCAGTGGTTAAGAGCACCGTCTGCTCTTCCAGAGGACCCGGGTTCGATTCCTAGCACCCACATGGCAGCTAACAACTGTCTGTAGTTCCAGTTCCAGGCAAAACACCAAGGCAAATAAATAAATAAATAAATAAAATAAAGTTTAAAAAAAAAAAAGAAAGGAAACTGAGTAATACATTCTGTGCTTACTTTGTATTTTAGGTTAATATTGCTGGTGTCCATGTTATCACAAACTTCACAGCTTAAAAACAAAGTAAATTAATATCTCCAAATGCCAGACATCAGAAGACTAAACTTGAAGTGTTAAGGATTATGGGGAGAATTCATTTCCTTGACCTTCCAGCTTCTAGACACTACATACTTTCCTGGAAATGTAATTCCACTCTCCTCTCTCAAAGCCAGCAGCAGTGCTAAGCCCCTATACCACACTCCACTTATGTGCTTTTGAGTGTGTGAATCTCTGTAATTACACTGAACTCTCACACACAAAGCATGGTAGTTTTGTAGAATATTATTTTAAGGTGTGTTACTATGTTGTATTTGTTTAACTCTGAGAAGTTGTGTTACTTGCTTCTTTAAAACACCTAATGGCCTCATAAAGAGCTGAGTAGCCAATAGTGAGGCAAGAGGAAGCATCAATTGGGCTGGCAGGCAAAGAGAATAAATAGAAGTAGAAATTTGAAAGGAGAAGAAAAAGGAGAGAAGGAGGAGGGTGCAAGGGGCTAGCCACCCATCCACACAACCAGCTACAGAGTAAGAAAGAAAGATATACAGAAATAAAAAAAATAAAAATAAAAGCCTAGAAGCAAAAGTTGGACAGTTAAGTTAAAGTATAGCTGGCTAGAAACAAGGCAAGCTAAGGCCAGGCATTTATAAGCCTCTATGTGTGATTTGGGAGCTGAGTGGCAGATCCCCAAAAGAGTAAGAAAAAAAAAAAAAAACAGGTAGTCTTTCTGTAGGTGTTTGTGCAGCCCAGGTGGAAAGAGATTCTGGCAGTCAGGAGCCCAGGCATACTAAGTGCTGCAGAACAGAAAAGTATTCAGGCAGTCGGGAGCCAATGAATACCACAGGCCAGTAAGCCTAGGTAGCGGCTTGCAGCCCCATTTCAGGGAAGGGTTTCCCCCAAGCTTAACAATTCTGCATCCATGTGATGGCCTCCCTAGGGAAGTTGTTACAGTACTACTCAGGTTTTCCAGAGTGTAACAACTCTGCTCCACTAGGGGAAGGCTTCCTTGGCCTGCCAAAATGTTACACATTCACTGCCCCTTGGCTGTTCCTCTGTTGAGGGAGTTTAACAACTCCATTCCACCAGGGAAGGTTCCCTAGGCATCGAGAGTGTTATAGCTTTCCTTTGTCAGCTGTTCTCCTTCCAGTCTCCATCCCTGCTCCAGTGAAAGAAGGTCCTCTCACCCAAACTTCATTCAAGAGACTTATTGGGAAGGAAGAGTCCAGGACAGTGGCTGCCTCAGCGTGGGTGGGAGAAGGAGAAGACAGCATGGAAAGGGCACCAGGAGCAGGGTTTATAAAGGGTTTCTTGGGGGCCGGCTTTCTAAGGAGAAGACTTCCAGGGTGGGGATTGGTCAGATTTTCAACTCCTGATTTGGTTCTGGTTTCAGGGTCAAAATGGTTGGGGTTTTTTTGTTTTTTGGTTTTGTATTTGTTTGTTAGTTTTTACTGATTCTTTTGGTCTTTGAGGCTCTAATTTCAGAGCCAGGGCATATTTCTTTCACTGGCTCTGATTCTAGGTCCAAAGTGTGTTTCTCTGATGCTGTTTTCAGGGTCAGGGCACATTTCTTTGGTTCTGTGTTCAGGAAGAAAGTGTTTCTTTCTCTAGCTCAGGTCTCAGAGCCAGGGTGGGTTTCTTTCACTGGGTCTGGGTTCAAAGCCAGGGTGTGTTTCTTTGGACGGCCACTTTTCCCAACGCCTCCTTTTCTAATGTCAGCAAATCAGCAGCCTGGATCTCAGCAGCAGCTTCCTTGCCTCTTTTTCACATAAGGTAATGATTTGCAGATTTAAAAAACTAGAAAATGAACATATTTGAAGAATCATTACCCAACGCCTCTTGGTACAGGTTGTTTTGTGGATCTCAATTAGGTAAAAGGGAAGGCAGGTTGAAGGGGAAAAAATGGACATCAAAAAGTCACTATTTTTGAAGACTTATGAGTTTTCATGATACTGTGCTATGTTTTATATTTAAGTGTATTTACACATGTGAGGCCAGTTGTTACCCTCAAGTTATAATCTAACATATGAACATAAAGCAAGCTGTATGTTTCTCCCTAAAAAAGAGACTCACTAATATGTAGAAAATTCTTTCTTCTTCTTTGCCTGAGCCCAAAGCATTATGATTTTTAGACAGTAGCAAATATTTCTTTAGTACAGAGTAATAGCTAAAATTAGAACAATAATGTAAATGACAATAGGTTTCACACTCACATACATTCTAGAAGCAAAAAAAGATACAGTCTAAGGATGCTGTGGAAATAGATGGGGGAAAAAGTGTTAATCTGAGCCCATATTTTATTATTTTATTTCAAGGGTCTCTCAAAAATAGAAAAAAAAATGAAGTAAGCTTTCTGTTTCTCTTCTAATTTTAACACAGGAAGAAATGCATCCTTTTCTCTCCTTAAAAAAAAAAAATGCAAAATATCAGCAAAGTAAGTAGCAAGGCAATAACTTTAAATTCAGAGAGTAAATTTTTTATGGTTACATTAAATTACAGCCCCCAGAGGCATCAGTAATGGAAAGGCTGACAGACCCTGAAACATGGCAGCTGCATCCAGAATCTCCACCTTTTCTTTCTCTCACTCTTGCCTGACCCATTATAGTTTCACAGAGGTAACTGGGCTATCTTTTGGACAGCTTTTGATTTATACACTTAAAAGAAAGTCTACCTTGTATCAGAAAAACTCATAAAAATATTTTTTGTCTTTGCCAAATCCATGCATCTTTTATTGGTGTGTCTGTCCTGGAATGTTGCTGTCTAAAATCGCCTGCTTCATTTGACTCCAGACTCTGTCAATTAAGAATTTTGACGAACAAAACCAGAAGCAATTACCGCCAACTCTTTATATCTTCATCCTCTACAAGCTATGGAAGGGACTCTGAAGAATGTTTTGGGTGTAGGGTGCCGAGTGGGGAGAAATCCTGGAGGGCACTCCTATGAATGTTGTCACTGCTTCCTCTGTGGACAGGGGTGTGGCTGTCGTCTCCCCCCACACACTTTCTGGTCTTCCACTCTGCTAAAATCTTCTAAGGTATTTTGGAAGAGGTGATTGCCTTTTAGAAAACCCTTTTATGTATGAAATAAACAATTCTTGCTGATCTGAAAAAAAAATAGATATTCTCACAGGTTATCCCTCACTCCAAAAGAATGCAAACTGTCTTTAGCTTGCTGAGTGTGGTTGTTAGGGTTATATACTGAAAGAGAGCTACCTCCTGGGGGGACTGTATTGCATATTGGCATTTCTTTGTTTTGTTTTGTTTTGTATATTTTTCTGAGATTTTTGTTTTGGTTTTTTTGAGACAGGGTTTCTCTGTGCAACAGTTCCCACTGTCTTGGATTTTACTCCAAAGATCAGGCTGGCCTTGAACTCACAGAGCTCTGCCTGCCCAAGTGCTTAAAGGCATGTGCCACCACCACCTGGCTGCACATTGGCATTTCTAAATGCCTCACATAGAAGTACAAAAACTGACAAGATTTTATACTTTTCTAATCTCACTTTGGGAATGTTAGGAAAATGCAAAATATATCTCTTTGTTATGATCTTATTGCTTCCAGCAGCCTCTCCTACAAGGTACCCTCAGGGTATGTCTGCCCTTGCCAGAAGTATTTCATCTCCACTTCTCCCTAGCTTGCTATCATCTCCATCCCATGCTTGGGTCTGATATGGAACTTTAACAGCTGCTTTCTGGTAAAGAAAAAACTACATTGGGTGTGTCTGAGTGTATTTGCTCAAGGGGACTAATGAGGAGGAATGGCCTGCCCCAAATGATTGTGGCGCCATTCCACAGTTTGGGGAGCTAGCTGGAGTAAAAGAGAAGAATGAGAAGGCAGCCAGCACAGCATCCACTGTCTGCTCTCTTGCCTGTTCTAATCCCCTCTGAGCCCCTACCATGACCCACTAAAACCAGTAAAGCCATGAGTCCAAATAGACCTTTTCTCCGTTGAGCTGATTTTTCCATATGTCTAACATAAGACAGAAAGTCTAACAAATCATCCTCTGAGGTAAACCATAAGACAGTCCATCTGTAGAGCAGGCTATGTGATTTTTTTTTTCCATTCTATATCTTTAATGTATTACCCATTGCTACTAGCAGGGCACAGATGGAAATGCTGCGATGTCAGAGAGCCATTGCCCTTACAAACTTTGCAATATGGTAGATAAAAAGGAGATAAACACCACAGGAAACACAAGAAAGGCAGACAAATATAGCACCAGCCACAAGTATATCAACAGACGACTGCAGGCTTTCTAAGTCGTGAATAGCAATCCCCCCTAAGAAACAGAGAATCTGCATTTATTTCTGGTCAGTGACACAATATACATGCAATCACAAATGATGCTATTTTCAGCTGTGCACACTACTCTTATGGAAACCTCAGAGAGATTTAACCCCTTCCTCTGATTATGATGTACTGGTATTCATAGCAAAGGAAAGAAAAAAAATACTAATCTAATGAAAAAAGAAAGCAATTACACAAGTTTAAAAAAATACCCAGGATGATTTTTTTTTTCTTCATAGCTTTTGCTTATTTCAAAAGCAAAGGAAAATCCTTAACCTTATAAAGAAGCATTGGACTGGATGCTGGCTTGAGTCTGCAGGTGAAGAACAGTAGAAGTGTAGGGCAGTCCTTCAGAGGATACTCTCAATGAGCAGTCTAAAGAGAGAAGGCCATCTGAAGACTGTTCCCTCAGTTTTGCTTATCTACATATTGCTAGGTAAACTTTAAAATATTCATCAAAAGTGCATTTGGATATTTACTGGCAGAGGAATAGCATCCTAGGCTCCTGGATATTTCATTGTCACCATTTCAGAAATCTCACCTGCCTGCCAGATTGCTTTGCTTCAAGTGAAAAAAAATAGTGGTATCTATTTTAAGCATCATGATCCTTAATTTCTTCATCTTCAGTTCTTGAGTTTTATAATAAATCCATTCAAAGCTGTACATACGCATTAAGAAGCATACAAAAGTCACCCATTTGTCTCTCTTCAAAGTATTAGTCTTCTTATTCTATATTTAAAAAGGCTTTTAAACTACTTCTCTAAGCCAATTTTCTAATGTACATGCCAAGGAACAGTACGACCTGTTTTTTGTTTTGTTTTGTTTTGTTTTTTGTTTTTTCTGGTTGCACTAACTGCTACAATAATTGGTACAGTCCTTGCATCCACATCATTCCCAACAGTCATGAATGTGACTGAGGGTTGCGTCCCTTCAAAATCCTAACCCCTATGGCTATGAACTCAACATGATTGCCATTGGGAGGGGACCGAAGCCTTCAAGAACAGAGTTGTATGCTTATTAATGAGTCTGCAAAAAGATTCTCTACTCATTTCCCTGTGTGTAGACAGTGAAGTGGCACCATCTAAGAGCTATAAGAAGGCATGACCTCACCAAATGAATCTAGGAGCATCTTGATATCGGAGACCAGGCTCTACAATTTATAAGCAAACTAAATTATGGCATTTGGTTCCAACTGGTGGAATGAACAGAAACAAATATTTTCTTACCTGTGATAAGGCCAGTTCTGGAAGGATGGGATGAGAGTTCAGTATTTACACAGTCATCCTTCCGCTTCCAAGCAGGGACCACCTAATATTCTCTTATTTGTTTTTTTTTTTTTTCAAACATTGGGGTGATTGATTCAGATGTCTCTAAACATCAGAGCTCTGGTCCTACCTTCCTGGAGTGACAAGTTTGAAGTAGGACTCAGGTATCTAGAGTAATGCAAAGTCTCCATGTCTTGGTGTCTGATACTAACAAAGGTAAATTCTTGGAGGAGTACAACAGTATGTAGTCCATTGTTTTGTCCAGGTTCCAGCACAATATTTGCTACATATTTGTTGATTTATTTTAATAGGCAGTAATATCTAGAGGTCAGCCAATGACAATTAGAATTAAAAGAGAAACATCTGGATAAGAGCAAAGATTTCACTTACCCGCTGCTTACTGACTCTGTTCTTTCCTATGCTCGTGTTCTTTCGCAGCTTCACATAAACTGTACTTATAACTGTGTGGATGGTTCCAGGAGCATCTGGGTTCTATATCCCACCACCTATCCATCCTAGCTTTGAAATAAGCCCAGGTGACTCAGACAACAAACAATTTGGAGGAAAGTAAAGACCAAATTCCAGTGTGAAACTAGCTAGCTTCCCCTCTCCCTCCCTCTAACTTTACAGGAACTGGTCACTTGGGAAATTGAAGTTCTGACTACAGGAATTTGTAATATTGTCTCTTAGGAAATAAGATGGTTAGATAGACAGGGAGTAATGCCAATGCAAATCCTATGGGCTGGGAAAAAATGTGTAAGACATTTCAAAAATATTTTCCAAAGCTGAATCCATTGTGCTCAATTTCTGTCTCCCCACAGTCTCTACTGGCTTGCAGAAGGTAAAGCAGAAACAACAGCAGTTTCCCAGAAAATGGAGCGCTGTGGGCAGAGGTTGAGTGTGAGGCATGTTAGGATGGAATGGAAGAGTTGGAAAGAACTAGTACTAATTACAGCTACTTTACTCATCATTCATTTTAGCTTAGTTATCTTCTTAAACACAGGAGACAGAGGGAAGCATTGGACTAAGGTGCTTTTTGCAAGTTTGACATCAAAATAAGGCATAGATCCAAGTCTTCTACCAACTGCATCTGTAGTTCAGCTTCATGGGATGCTCGCCTCAGCTCTGCAGAGTTCTAGAAACCACTAGATGAGGACAATTTTTAATATTGATGCATAGAAAACTAATAAGTGAAAGTCAGCACCTAGAAATGATAGATGATTATAAATTTGTACAGTCATCCCAAGAATGATGGTGCTCTGCCGTCTTCTTCATTATTAATGAACAAGACAGCCGCATTTAAAGTTGACAATGGTAAAGTAGCGAGAAGATAAATATTTCACACTTACATTCAAGACCTTCTCTCTATAAAGAAAATTTTTCTCTTATAAATATCTCATGTTATTTATTCAATTACTTCATTGTATACTGTTCTTTCCTCCCTGAAGTTATTTCTTGAAAAGAACCTGTTTTGTCCTCATTTCCCCCCCCCCCCCACACACACACACGTGTACTTGAAACTCAAGGTCATTCTTGTATTTTGCACTAAATAATCATTGTAAAATTTTCCTTTGTTCCTCACAGATATTAATAATCAAAAAGGCCATTTCTTATATTTTAGAAAAGTGTTCATTTGTTCAACTCCAAAAGTTTGGGAAAGCAAAGGACTCTGGCAGACAGTGATAGCCTTCTGCTCTAACAGTTCTAGTTACCCATCTTCCTATTGCTCTCTAGTTCTCAAAAAATAGCATCAGGGTACTCAGTGGGAATCCCATCATCATCAACTCAACCAAACACTCATCCCCATTGCCATATACCAAACATAACCAGCACACACCATGTATTCACTAGCTGATTAAAATATGTGTCATGGTCTGCTTGGGCTATGAGAAAATGCTTCAGCTCACTTATATGAAATGAAAACTTGTTGCTTACAGTTCTAGAAGCTGGACAGCAGAAGATCAAGGAGCCATCAAATGCAGTGTCTGATCAGTACACCTTCCTGGTCCCATAGCTAGTGGCTTTCTGCTGCCCCCGCACTGGGCAGAAGTGGAAAAGAAGTTGCCTTGTGCCTGTCATAGGAGTACTAATCCTATTCCCAAGAGCAAAGCCAATGTATTTAGACTCTAGCCTCACTCTTTAAACAGATCTAAAAGAGACGAGAGCTAATGATTTATATATAAATTATCCTCCAGTGTAAAAACAATGCTTTAACATATCTCATGTGATGCCCACATTAATCCAGCTACTAGCCCATTTTGTAGATTAAGATGCTGAGCAAAGCTAAGAGGTCATTTCATTACTTTCCAAATTCAAAGAAATAAAAGAGACATGGGGATTTTTATGACTTCCTGGCTATCAGCTCTATTACAATAAGTCAAAGTGGAGCACACAGGATGTCAGATGCTGACAGATCTAAGTCCCAGTTCTGGGTTGTCATCCCATAGCTGTGTGACCTTGAGAAAGACAATGCCCTTGAAATTCAAAGCCTGCTGCCCTTACTAACAGGACTGCTTTCCTTGGTCCTAGATGGGGAGATAGAATATTGTAATTAGCTATTCTTGTTCTGATGCCTGTCATAGCCATGTGGAGGGAGGCACTTTATAATAAAAGCACAGTGCCATCTACTCTTAAAACTAGGAATGATAATCAAGAAAAAGTCAACACATGTGCTTAGGAAGACTTAAAAATGTGTCATTTGGGGTTGGAGAGATGTTCACTGGGTAAGGGTGCTTGCTACATAAATAAGAGGATCTGAGTTCAAATCTCTGCTACCCACACAGAAGCCAGGCATGGCTGCATGTGCCTATAGTCCCAGCATTGGGAGGTGGAGACAGGTAAATCTTGGGCACTTGACTACCCAGCCTGGCTTATCATGGAAGGAACCTTATCTCAAAAGACAAGGAGAAAATCCATAGACAAAGACACACAACCTCCTTCTCTGGCCTCTACATGTGTATATGTTCTGCTTCCCTTTCACACACACATAAATGGGAAAAATTTATCACATGATATCAGCAGCATCACACCTATACCCCTTTAATGACTGGGTCTTTATTCCAAGGACCTTACAGAAGCAGATCTTCCTCTGACAACAGAGCGTTTAGGAAATAGCTTTCTTCTTCCTTTGCCATCTCTGACCTACACAGCTCCCCTCTTTCACAATACTACTGAACAGTGAGATTTTCCACAGGTACTTTATTGAATTCTGTGACATGATGCCCTAAGACATATGACAAAATTATGATCCTATGCTTATCCTTGACTCATTTCAGTAACCTAACCTAGGAAACAGACATCATTCTTTGCCAATGGAACTGCTTCATGCACTTGGCAGTCTGCATTCTCTGATTTCTTCCTTCCTCACTGTTACTGCCCAGACCCCTGGCACATGGGATTCCTCCAAGAAGGGCTTGCATGGAATCCAATTCAAAGACATATAATTGGCAGTTTTGTTATCTTTCAAAGGCCTTTTCAACAATCATGATGCTACTGTCAGACTTGCTTTGATTCTCCTAAAGCACTGCTTTACCTCCCAAACTGTTGCTAGGATATAGTGGGTATCACAATTCTTGAATACACAGACAGAAAAAAAAAAGATTTTTCTCTTCCTTATAAATACATTCCAATTCTTGTTCTGTTTCTTTTTGAGACTGAGCTGAAGACAAAGAATGGGATTGCCAGAAGAAATATTCAAAATTTAAAAAAAAAAAAAACAAACAGAAAACCAGAAGGACCATGGAGATGAGGAACACCCTGTAAGATAAACCTTTTGCTGGGAACAGTAGTTAGATGACTGCTGTGTGGATACAGTCAAGATCCAGAAAGGGGGACTGTGCATCTCACTCAAGGGAGGGTATTAAAAAAAATCAACCAGAAACATAAATGCCCCTTCCTTCTCTTTCTAAAGTCAGTAAGGCAGAATAAACCCTGACTTAACTGAACAGTTTGAGGTCTCATGAGTATGTAACTGTGGTATCTGGAAAGGGTAACATGTTTAAGAGTTATCCAGTGGAGTATGTTTTAAATTCATCCACAGATCTTTGACATTATACACTTCAAAAGGTGGGGCTCAACTCTCCTTTCCTTAAGTATGTGATTCACTTGCACAAGAGAATTGTGAAGTAACAAAATACTGGGATGAGACTGGGACACAATCTCCCTTCTCATATGTTCTTTTGTGTCATCCACTATAGAGTAAGCCATGCCACAGAGATCTTCAAATAGGCCCCTGGAGAGTCTTACCATGGAAGAAATGAGGCTCCAGACAACAACAGCCAGTAGATGAGGTTTCCACCCCACAAGTTAGTGAGCTACTTAATGAAGTCATTCCTTGGTTGCTGTCAAGTTCAAGGTTAACTGGAGCCCCGTAGTGCCTTAACACCAACCTCATGAAAGACTCTCCTTGGAAGACCTGGCCAACCCCTTCTCAGATTCCTGATCTAATGAAACCATTAGGGGAATAAATGTTTGCTGTTCTGAGCCACTCAGTATTGGGTCTGTTATTTCTAAGTAGTAGATACCTACCATACACACTTTGATCCAGTAATTTATTAGTTTGGACTCACTGTTTCTGCAGCTACCAAATCAATCAGGGCTGGGACTGAAGTAAGTGTGAGAAAGCAGAGGTGCCTGATATTTTTATATTCTTTTATAACTAATTCATGTTGACAGAGAAGACAAACCAGGGGGAATTCTTATGACGCCAAAGCCAGTAGGGCCCTGCAAGAAATTGGAAAAACCCTGGACTTTCTCCCTGTCACCTGGCTCATAACCTTCGGACACCACAAGCTTACTTTCTGCTTTCAAAAGAGAAGATTAACCTGTGCCCAATAGGGCAGGCAACAAGAAACTCCGCATGTGCTAAACAGAAGCTGGAAAAAGAACACCCGTAGCCAATCCCACTGTTTGAGATCAGGGGACTGACAGTTCAAACCCTTGGCTTTCAGGAAGATCGTCATGTGCTATGTCCTGCAAGGTTAAACAATTAGACAAGTCACTATGACTATAACATGATCCCACAGCAATAGTTCTTAAAGTTGACATCAGGGAACCTTCAGAAAATCCAAATCCCCCACCCCCATCCTGTTGAATGTGTGGGTGAGACACATGGCTACAGGTGAGCAAGTCTAACCTCCCTAGGATCATAAAGTCAAAGTCAGAAAGTGTTGGGTAGTGGTTTGGGTTTCCTTACTCCCTCGCTGACCTGGTTCCCTGCCTACAAAACAGGCTCAAATTCAACTACATGCTTAGTCACAAGATGAAGAAGCAATGAGTTAGACATGTTGCCATATAACATGAGGTTTGCAGTTACTTTGATTCTGAACTTATTTGTTTGTAGGCCTCCTTAAGTTGACCTGAAGTTTGTTTTCCTTTGAGAAGCATGAACACACACACACACACACACACACACACACACACACACACACACACAACTTTGAAGCTGGTCATTATCTTCTATCATAGAAAATCACAGAACAAGATGCCTTCCAAAGATTCTTATTCTGTAGAAGATCTTTAAGAAAACTGTAGCTTGATTGACTTGTTGGGTGGCTTGTATTTTTTGGGGGGTGGGGCGCATAGTTGATAGAGATCAGGAGCCCATATCTATGGTTTGCTGTATCTTGGCCTTTATGGCCACCATCTTGGGAACTGGAGTGATGTTCTGAAAGTGAGCGCTTTTATCACAGAAGCTCATCTGCAAATCATTGCCAAGAAGTCACTAATAGCAGCAAGTAGATGTTTCCAAAAGCATTCCCAGTTTATAGTTATTCATAGCAGAGACACACAGGAAGGAAGTACACTAATATGTTGATTATGGCTATTTCTGGATGGTGGGATTTCTTGTAATTCAATACTTTTCTTTTTATAGTTTTATGTCATTTCCACTTGTTTCCTCCAAAATGGTCATGTAATATGCATAATCAGAAAATAATGTGTTAGGGTTTCTTATAAAACAAATAGGAAATAGGGCTAGAGGGATGGTATCAGATCCCAAATCCAGCTGGATCTAAACAATCCAAGTTACAGAATGCACAGAATGTAAGGATGATCAATACAGGACACATCTGAAAAACAGAGACACTGCTAGAGATAAAGCCTGAGATAGAGCAGGACCAAATAGTCTTTCATGTCTTCTGTCCCTTTTATATTTTTTGCCTATAATTCTCTGGCTGAACTGATCAGGTATCAGTCCGAGGATAAACAGGGAAGTGATCAATATCATAATGGGTCAGAATTATTTTGCATTTGTCTTTCAGTGTTTAGGAACAGAGGGTGGGGTGGAGGGAGAGAGGTACCATTGTTACAGGATGTTAGGGGATCTCTGAGCTCATTCCCTGGCATGAACTCGAAAGACAGAAGATCAAGCTGTGGAGAAAGGGAAAACCATAGCATTATACATTCAGGATGGGAGAAGCCTAGATCTGGACGTACGTCTGTCAGCAGATGCTGGCTTGGGTGCTTTACAGGGCCTACAGGGCCCCTGAGTCTCCCCTGCCCCTTCCTCTGTCTAGATAACTGACCCCATTCCTTCCCACCATTTTTCCTCATGATGTTCTCTGGGGACAAGAAGTCACTATCTCAGGAAGCCTGTTCACCCTCTCCTTGTCTGCCTAGTCCTCTACCTCTGCTACACTACTACAGCAAAAAGAAAGAGTATTTAAAACGAACTGTCCAGCTAGACACAAGCTTTTATTGTTGTATGTTTATTTTATGGAAAGGTCATAAATCATCAAAACCAGAGGTAGGATGAAATAATGTACTATTTCACAAAATGAACATTGATTGTTGCTCCCTGGGGAAATTTATACACAGGTATTGAAGCCTAAGCCTGTTTCCATAAGATGTAAGTGTCTACCATTTGTGATTGAAGCTCTTCTCAATATTTGCAGAAAGTATATAAACATCAGACTGTCTAGGCTACTTCTTACTTCCTTCATTTTCTTTGCATATTATATAACCAGGCAGAATTCTGAAACACTGAATGTGTATTACAACAATAGTGAAAACAATATACTTGAAAAAAGACAATTAAATACCACACAAACTAGAAATCCATTTTGTGGTTGTCCCAGCTCAGTGAAAAAACAAAAAAAGCACCACCCATGTCTCCTTCACCTGTTTGTGTGTTTCGTCTTCAGAAGCATCGGACTGTACCATGTTCTACAATTTACAACATCATTCATGTGAGCTAGCTGGGCCCCATTTTTAATTTTCTTTACTTCTTTCTCCCACTCATTTATTAGAATGTTTAAAACTGCAGCCTTTGCTAAAAGCCAGGCTAAATATAATAAAAATTTTCATTAAAATATTTAAAACCCTGAACAGCAGCAATAACATCAAAACAAAATCCTAGCAGCCTGCAATAGGAACTCTCCAGGGGCCTTCTACCATGTAGCCTTGTTGAAAGAGGCAGTGTTTCGCACTTTGTCCTAAAAGCTATTAGGCCTGGCCTCCAAAAGGCCAAACCACAGGAACAAAGCTTGCCAAATTCTTAAACTGCCCAAAGAAAATATCTGAAAGCCATAGTCTCTTCTCCATTCTTTTTGTAATCTATACTTAGATATATAATAGATAATGACAGAGTATATCGCTGCATGGAACTGAGCAGGCTTTGAACTATGAACTTTGAACCTAGGAAGGCCCAGAGATGGTAGAAAGTAGCTATAAACTCCAAGAAAGACAGAGTGCCTACACCACTATCTAACAACAGGAATTGTCTAGTGTACACCAGACATAATTGTTTTCCCCAAACTACACTAGGAAGGCAACCAATAATAAAAAGTTCCTTGCACAGAACAGAGGTTGAGGAATAGGAAATATATAGAGGCTTCAACCTTGAGGTCTAAGGATAGAGTAAGAGAGTCCGTGGATCCTAAGTGTGGAAGTCAAATCTCTCCAAAATCTTGTCTATAAAATTCTGCCCATGTGAGCCTTTTTCCAGAAAATTCTAGAACCTTCTAAAATCTCTTTAATAGGGGCAGAGTTCCAAAGCTGGCAATAAAAGCTTCAAACTGCAGGCACACCTGGGAAAGGTAATGATGCTAATTTGCTTTTGTACAAGGCCTAAATAGCTCCTTTCCTGAGACTAGTTTCTGTGAGACGGAGGACTGACTGGCCATGAGGGAGAGCTTTAGCACAAGGAGCTAGGAGCTGTATACCTAAAAAGAAATTGTCCTGTCGGGGAGACGAAAATCAATCAGAAGGGATGTCTGAAATAACTGGGCTATGGTTCAACCCAGGAAAAAACTTACTTCTGTGGCTTACTTTTCCCTCCATCCCCTTATCCACAGATACAGCATAGTAACTGGGTGAGGACCCCACTCACCTTGGCTTAGGGCTTGTGTTCCCTCCCCTCCCTCGATGGCAGGCCGAAGCAGGCCTCACCCTGGAAGGACGAGCTCAGGATTACAGCAGCCTGTGTGTTTTGCAACCAGAGAAAGAGCCAAAGCAATGTGAAGCGTGAGGAGCTCCACAGAGAAGGGGCAGTCATATTCTGAAGAGAAAAGACAGACACGCCCACATTCCCTTAGGTTACTTGTTTGTTTATTTGTTTAAAAGGCCACTTGTCCTGCTTTGTTTTGAAATGGGTGATCTCATCTCACTTGTTAGTCAAGCTATAAAGCTGTTTTTTCCATAACAACCAAGTATCATTTACTTCAAACAACCAGCCCTATAATGGCAATATTATGATTACATTTTTACTATAATATTTTCATTACTTGGAGAATTTTATAATGCATACATTGTGTTTTGATCATTTTCGTCCCTTACTCCTCCCATCTGTAACTCTCCCTGAATCCTTCAATATCCCACCCACAGCATCATGTCCTTGAGTCCAATCAGTGATTCATCATGCTCCGGTAGATGACACCACACCCAAGAATGCATGATTGCATTTTCCTAAGCATAGTTATGTGACTTGCCCAGGATCACCAAAGATGGAATTGAGCTCAGATCTGCTTCCTAAAACCATGGGGACCCTGAAAATAAGTGTTTCAGAATGTAAATTACCTATATTTCAGTATACGCAAATGTAGCTTTTGCTAACACACGGAGTCCTCACAGGAGTAGAACAGTTCCCTGGGGGTCTGTGCCTTGTGCTCTGTCTGCCTCACCCACTTGCTGGGGACTCCTTTGCTTTTTCTCCCTGCCATTGCTATACACTTACTTCTTAGCACCCTCTGACATTTTCTCTTTCACTTCTTGGTGATGGCATTTTGTCTCTTCTACACATGGCTGATTGGTCTAAACACAACTGGTTTGCACTAACAAAGCAACTTCAAAAATGTTTCTCATCTGAACTCCAGTAAAACAAGGAATATTTCCCTGATTCTTCCACTCATAGTCCCAGGTTATTAAAAGGAGAATAGAAAAATAATGGGTTTGATATTTATAAATGACATATAATCCAAGAGTAGTGAGGCATCAAACTTGCATAAGATAATGTGCAACTTCAACTAATAAATAATAAATTAAATAAACACAAATAATAATTCATTGACTTTTTGACATTCACACATCTATGCGATTATTTGCTTTTTCTATAAATATTCTTATTTTCTTACCTAAAATTAATAATTAGATAGGAAGTATTATTTATAATCATAATTAAACAATAAAGTCATACAGTAACTACCCAAGCCTATCTCTGTAAATGGAGCCTTCTGTCCTGCCAGCTTGTTCCCAAATACCCCAGCAACCACTTCCCAAATTACCATGTAGAGGATTATATTAGTTATAAATGTTTGGCTGATTTCACAGGCTTATAACCATCTAGTTATTACACTTAAATTAACCCATTTTTATTATGTATTACCATATGATTGTGTCTTTATTGGTCCTCTGGTATCTTGCTTCCTGTCTCTCTCAATTCCATCCCTCTTTATCCCAGTCCTCACTTTGATTGTTCTGCCTAACCTTATCCTGTCTTGCCAGAGACAAAACAACTTTATTATTAACTAATGGGAGTAATACATGTTCACAGTGTACAGAAGGATTATCCTACATGACTTCTTTATGCAATTGGAAAAAATAAAATGTGGACAGATAATTAGAAGCAGAATACCTTTGTCTCCATCAAATTCCTTTGCTCAGGACTCAGGGAACCCTGTGGGGGAGGAAGCAGAAAGAGTGAAAGAGTCAGAAGTGAAGGAGGAACCAACACAAATCCTTCTAAAAAAGCAAGACCAACACTCATATGAACTTATATGAGAGAGCATACACAAGGGCTGCATGGGTCTGAACTAGAAGGGGTTCTATACCTAAATGGAGAAGTGGGCATGTGCTCATACCCCTAACCCAGAAACTATCTCCAATTGCTAATGAAAAAAGTCTGTTTTCTCCAATGGTGTTTATTTGGCTTGTTTAGTGTGTCAAGTTGACACCAACTAGAGTCATCAGAGAGTAAGGAGCCTCAGTTGAGGAAATGCCTCCTTGAGACCCAGCTGTAAAGCACTTTCTCAATTAGTGATCAATGGAGGAGGGCCCGGCCCCTGGTGGGTGGTGCCATCGATTAGATGGCAGTCCTGGGTTCTATAAGAAAGTAGGCTGAGCAAGCCAGGGAAAGTTGGCCAATAAACACCATCCCTCCATCGTTTCTGCATCAGCTCCTGTCCTGACTTCCTTTGAAGATGAACAGCAATATGGAAGTGTAAGCTGAATAAACTTTTATTCCTCAGCTTGCTTTGGTCATGATGTTTCCTCACAGCAATAAAAACCCAAAGACAAAGTCTCACTGGGAAAACAAACTACACTTAACATAGGCCCCAAGCCAATGGTAGATAATCAACAGGGTACCTTTGAAGGTTCCTGTCTCATAATGTTGTATAAGGTTTTTTAAAACCCCTTAACCTTACATATCTTTTGAATCTATACTATAGCTTCCAGTTTTGTATTTTTATGGGACTCCTGTGGGTGCAAATGTGTATCTTTGCATCTATGCGTTTTTCTGTTTTTCCTTTGGCATTTTCCTTCTGTTTGTTTGTTTTATCCTATTTCAATTTGTTTGCTTTTGGTTTATCTTATTTTATTTTATCATTATCTCTTAGATGTCTGTTTGTTTCCTATGAAGAGACAGAAAGGGGTTGGATGTGTATGGGAGAGGAAGTGGAGAGAAACTGGGAGGAGCTGGGGATATAAAATCATAACTAGAATATATTATACAGAAAAAACTCTTAGTAAACAAGATGTTGAGAGATGGCTCAGCGGCTAAGAACCCTTACTGCTCTTACAGAGGACTTGGTTCAGTTTCCAGTTCCTACATGGCAGCTCACAGCCATCTATAGCTCCAACCCAGAAGCTCCATGTATACCCATGGTGCACACATACATGTACTTCTGTACATAAGAAAAATGAAAAATATATATACAAAATCTTTGCT
Organism: Sigmodon hispidus; assembly: GCA_004025045.1. NCBI lineage: Eukaryota > Metazoa > Chordata > Mammalia > Rodentia > Cricetidae > Sigmodon > Sigmodon hispidus. The sequence goes on from PVIH01000603.1 coordinate 190,443, forward strand.
ATATGCAATCCCTGGTCTACAGAAAGTGAGAAGACTAGACAAAACCTAATTCCACAGTAAAGAATCAGTCAACTGGCAAAAAAAAAAAAAAAAAACTTCCAGAGCAAAGAAAGAAACAAGCACAGATTTGAAGATTTAGTTCATACATCTTTGATGACATGGGTCATTTACTTGATTATTACTATTAAATCAAATTCTAAATTTCTATCTCTACAGGGGTACATTTTTTGCTCATGTTTGAAATCTCTTACTGTATAATCACCTCCATAAAACGATATCCTAATTGTTATGAAAATAATCAAGGTCCACTTAGCATTATTATAGCAAGATAGTTATTGTTAGCCTCTTAACCTTTTCATGATCAAGAAACCCCTGCCTAATCAGTCCATTTCATTACTCAATAATTATATACTTTATTACTTAATGTTATGCATGTTTGGAGCTGGGGAGACAGCACAATGTTTAAAAACAGTTGCTACTCTTTCAGAGATCTTAGGTTTAGTTCTTAGCATCCACAAGGCAGCTCATAACCATCTGTTAACTCCAACTTCAGGGGATTCTATGCTGATGCCCTCTTCTGACCTCCACAAGCACCCAGGCATGTACAAATATGTCAAATAAGTTTTACAAAGAAAAAAATAGATATTTAGAATAAAGAGAAATAAGAAAAGTCAATAAATAAAGAAGAGCCAAGGCAACTCTCCCCCTGCAAGAACTAACGCCTGCAAGAACTAACTAGGGGAAAAGCATGGGGATTGGTGTATTTCATCAACAATGGTTACAAACTAATGCCAGACAGATGCCCTCCCGCTCTAGTTTCCTTTGTTAAAATCTTTTAAACATTGTTTGACTCCTTATGCCAACTAGCCAGGAATAATTTAAGTTCGCTTTATGGTGCAATGTCTCCAAGGCCAAAGAGCCTGAGCCTTTTTGAAGTCTCCACATTAACGGGTACACACGCCTAAATAGGAAAAGCCAGCTTGACAACTTGGAGGTGTGCAGACCTGGATCTCACTCCCAGAATGGTTGAAAAAAAAATCCCAACTTGATTAACTTTCATAGCCTATAAAATGCTTTGAGCTCCTCCAAGCAAGATGTTCTATTAATACAAAATCTTCTTATTAGGTGGTACTGGAATTTACTAACAGTTTACTTCACCTTGTTTCTTGAGACATAAATTTTGTTCTGGCTTGTACAAATCCACCTGCAAGGCTTTAATGACGCTGCATTCAATAATTCCAATAAGCATATTCTCTCGGGCGATGAAGAAAGTAAAAATATCCTCATTAGCTAGAAAGAGTTAAATGTGTATGCTGGGACACTCTCAACCCCCAACAACCTGGAAGTACTTTCGCTAAGCCATTCTGTTTCTTTTATGCAGCACCTTTGGCAAGCTCTTAAAATTACATCTACTGCAAAAACAAATGCACCCATTTTTCTCCGAAATTTAGCTGAGCTACCATGTTTAAAATATTGGATATAGTGAATTTCCTACATTTAATATCAGCTATCATAACCCAAAATTTTTCTGCCAACAAAGTGAGATATATTTACTTGTTCCTAATACTATTTTTCTTTTTAAAAAAAAAAAAACTTACATGTGTGCAATCCTGCAGACAAAGAATCTGGAATGCCAAATATATCTAAAGAATTTGAAATTCAACTGAAAAAAGAATCAGGTATATGCACACTTAGATGTGATTAATAACACAGCTGATATTTGCTTCTCATTGAATGAATTAAATCAGACATTATATTAATTACAAGTAAATGTCCCAGCAGGAGGCCAGAGGAACAAGAGAAATTGAGAAATGGATCATCAAAGCCAAATTGAGACTAAATTGGTGGTCTGAGTTCATTAAAATCACCTGGAGAGCTTTAAAATAATGCTGACGCCTGGGTCTTACCCCAGACCAATTCAATTGGAGCCCCAGGAAGTGGAGCTCAGGCTTAGTACTTTAAAGACTCTCTGGGAAATTCAGAAGTGCTGCATGAGTAGAGAGAGATGAGCAGGACTTAGAATGACTCATTTGGCAACAGAGATAAACATTCATGGAAAGAAGAACTCCTAGGTCCGAGCTGGTGGCTTTAAGAACCAGTGAGCCAACCCAGCATGGGGTCAGGAGTTTCTGAAAAGAAAGTTTTGAGAAGGGATAGAACCAATCCACAGGCTCTGAAAGTCCAGAACTAAAGTGTTCCTTACATGACTTTAGCCAGTCTGAGCTAATCTCTTTACAGTCATTAGAGATTTTTAATATTTAATTTTTTAATTTAAAATATTCATTGCACCTCTACACTCTTCCCAACACTAGACTAAGCCTCCCGCAGTCTAACCATTCCTCATAAGAATGTGAAGCCTTCTTAAAATTCAAAGCTCTTAGGTTAGGGGAGTGAGCTCTCTCTCCCTGTCTGTCCCCGTGCTGGCCAATGGCCCTGAGGTAGTCAGGGGACTGCCTGCTCTGTATGCAGGTCACATTACTGCATACAGATGAAGCTTTTAGTCAACAGGGCTGCTAAATTTAGGTGAACTTCTTTGTCTTGCTGTCTTCATTTGTTGGTTTTTATAAGCTGATTGGTAATTTTATGTGTGTACATTTTTTTTAACTGTACGGGCTTCATATTCATCCCCATTCCATCTCAGCATATTTGTTTTGGCCTGCTCTCCCAGCCTCCTTCCTTGAAAGTTAATTATGTTTGATTAACATGATCTGAATGTGTCTGTTTCCAAGTGCCAAAGTGAAGTGTTCATTATTAGCCCTTCGGTGTGATGCACAAATTACTCCACCAAACAGCAAGAAACCAATTTGGACCCTTGGGAACAATTTAACTCAATTCCAAGATACTTCTGTGCCACTTCCCTAGTATTCTTCCTATCTAAACAATTTACATGAAGGAAAGGCAGCATGAAGTTGATGTTCTAAACAAAGAAGAAAGGAATCTTGAACCCAGAGCTTTCTATCTATCATTGCACACGCCTGGGGCACCCACCACTTTGGAGAAGTCCATCGCAAGAGACCACATTGGTCTCCAATCTCTCCAGCCCCCCTTGTTCGGCACCACTATAAACTGATTTATTTCATTCCAAGATCAGAAGCTATAACCTATTTTTCATTATAAGCCTCTTTGCAATTGAACAGAGAAGAAGATAATCATATTTGGAAAATGAGAGAGGAAGGCAGAGTCTCCAATTATCATTCTTCTCCAAGGCCCAGCCTTCACCTGTACCTGAACTTAACTCTGGCCAGGGCTCCCTTTCCTTGCCTGTAAGTCAGAAATTCTATTGACCTAGTTTCTTTAGCATGACTCATAAAAAGCTGTTGAAGTATTGCCCAATATAACATGACCTGTAAATGCTGTGTGTTCAGTAAGTGGCCAGGACAGTCACTCATTTCTAAAGCTTAGAAGCATTATGATGAAAATTTGCATTTAAGTTACAACAAGGAGAAATCCATGTGTTTGTAAGAGTGTATATTTTTACTTGCCAGGTAATCTAATGAGAGTTCTTCTTGCTGTTACTACTCTATTTTTATTTGAGACACAAAGAACCCATGGACTATCTTAGAGCTCAGAGACAAACATAAGTGTGGCTACATACTGAAGGCCAAATCTATCTGTGCGTGAATGTGCTGAAGTATGGGTGGACATATTTAGTATGAGAGTTCACTTGCTCACCTCTTCAGGTAGTGACAGCACATGACAAGGGAAGGGAACGCTGGACATTCAAATAATGAAGACAAAAGACCGGTTCACATTCCAACAGGAATTGTGATGGTTGAACTGATGAGTCACATGATACCAACCACTTCACATTCAAATTCCGCAGCCTCTGAAAGAGTGCAGCATGCTTAATTCTTCCCCATTGCTGATATTAATAATGATAGCACTTAGCATTTCTAAAACACTTTTCATCTTCAAAGCACTATATGAACATTACCTAATTAACTAACATTAACTAATTATAATTAAACTTGCCCTGGGCTTAGAAATCAGGAGAATTTGAAGAAGGGAGGGGAGAGAGAAGACGGAGGGGGGGAACACTTTCTAGACAGACAGGTTTCCCGAGTTTTCTCAGACTAAATTTTTATTCAAATTATCACAGATTTTTAAACAGTCCTTGAGATAACCTAATAGGCCTCCCCTGCTTCCCAATGGTTAAATATTGATGAGAATGATGGCAAATGCTCTCTAAAAAAGAAAATTATCATTTTTATACCAAGCTGAATTAATAGAAGAATTTAAATGTCACTTAAAAGTGTTTCTCTAAAGGAAAATGCTCTAACACATTGAGTCAAAGAAATCTTTTTTCCTAGAACAACATCCTCAGCATAGATACACACATATACACAGGCACACACTTGCACACAGACATACACACACAGACACTGCTAAGTGGTGTCAGAATTTGAACTCACAAGCTCTAAATGCAGTGATCTCAGTGTCCTAACTCCTGAAGCATATTTCAGACATTTTAATGTATCTATGAATTTCCTTTTTATTAACCTTAGTGAAAACTTTCAGTAATATTATATCCCAAGATTAAATACAACATCCTGTTTCCATAATTCCTAGACAGAAAAGCCATATAATCAAATGAGTCTGTTTGGATACTTATGCTCTGTATACTTACCTAAATTTATACTGCATGAATCGAGTAGCAAAGTCGGGCTTGAGCTCTCTGAAAGATTGCCTGTTGTTTTTATTCTTAAAACATCTAAATGAAATATGTAAGTACACTTGACTGGAAGCCATGCCATGGCTTTGTTCTAGTCAGGACTTGCTGAGCCTCTGGCCTTAAACTTAGTGTACTGCGTGTTCTGTATTGCAGAAAATTTAGCATTCCCACTTTGCCCCTCTTCAAAGGTCAGTGCTTATAAGGATGGATGTGGAAAACGTGGCCAAATGGGATAATTTATCTTGGTTTGGGTTTTAGTTTCATTTCATGCTGTTTTCGTGCTGTAGTAAAATCATCCTGATTCAACAAGAAGGCTGACCTGTAGAACGTGGAAGAAAAATCAGTGCACAAGCCTCATCCTTATAGGTTTGCTTGCTTTGAAGACCTCCATGCTTGAAATGGATGTTCTCTTCACTCCTCAGGGAGTCTCGGAGAGGAACAAATACCCTCAGCTAACAGTAGTTACATTCTAATGCCTCTTACCAACCACCTAAGATAATAATGAGTGTCATTAAGCTCTGCTGAATGTGAACTTCGGGCCCCTCCAAGCTCCCTATACCAAGAGTCTGCAGGCCTTACTACCCTCTGGTCACCTCCACTTTCTGACTGTCCACATGCCAACACCCCCTCCCCCAACACCACACCCTGAAGCCTGAATTAAATACCAGAGGTTAGTGAAGGATAGGCATGAATGAAATCTAGGAAGAACAGCTACAAGTCACATTGGCTACCAGAGTTTTCATTTTTCAGATAGAATCCTTGGGCTTATACTTTACAGCACACAACCATATTTGAGCTTTTTGCTCTTTTAAACAGACTCTTTTTTTGATTTGTTTTGATGTGTGGTTTAGGGCATATGTGTGTGTGTGTGTGTGTGTGTGTGTGTGTGTGTGTGTGTGATATTTTTGATAGCAGAGTTAATTCAAGGCTTAGAAAGTATCTAATATCAAAGAAAACTGGATAATAGAGAACCCGTGTCAGGTTGTAAGAAAGAGGAGCCCTTGGGTACACCCTTACCCCAGCCATCACAGACCTCCTCAAGAAATATGAGACAAATATGAGGAACCACCAAAAAATGAAAAAAGAGTATAATTTTGAAGAAAGATATTTAAAATCTCCTCTCACTAAGGCTAATGGCATGTGCCATTTTTATTTGATGGCCTGAGGCAAAGTCACCTAACAATGCTTTATGTACAGAACCATGACTTTATTTTCCAGCTGCTGCCAAGGGAATTAGTTATGTGACTCCTTGTAGCATCTTATGGAGACTCAGTTTCCAGTGTGTACAGATGTGTGAAAGCTTGCTTTGCTACCCTAATGCTACCCTAATGCTTTGGGGAGATATACCCTACAGGGTAGAAACGTCATTTTTGTACCCTGCCTACTTGCTGATTCAAAATCCTTTGCACTCTTTATAATTGCTTTACAAAATTTCAATTTCCAATAGTATAAAATCAGCTCAAGCAGGAGGCAGCTTTCTGCAATGAGACTGTCCTCAAATGTCCTTTTTGTTTGTGGGGGGAAGAAGAGGAAGAAAATATTCTAAACACTATGAGCACTGACCCTAGTAAAATACAATAAATGACAAAGATTCGTATGTAAAGGTAACACAAGCCCAACACAATATTTGGAAGCCAAAACTCCCTGTATATAGGTTTGATGCCCAGCCTATTGCACAGTATTTTGCATTATTTAAATTCATTGACTAAACACTGTGATTTCTGCTGAAAACCCAGGAAGCTGTGTTGGGCAGGATCTTCATATTCCTGCCTTTGATCTGATCTGCTTGAGAGAGGATAAAGACTTTAATTAGAAGTTGAGTTTTGAATAACTTTTTTCTGCATAAAGGTAAAATAACTTCAAAAGCTAAAGGCTGTCATCTCTCAGATCAAGCTTGTTTACTTGGGGGTTCTGAAGCAAGAAGAGAGGGGGAGGATACATTTAGGGCTTTGAATCTTTCAGATTTCAGCATATCCGAACATACAACAATCTAAGCCATTCTGCTGGACCATGCCATTCTTCAGGAGACCTCATGATGTACTCCTTCTCTAACCTGTAATTTTCATTAAAGATGGGGTCAGAAGCCAATCCAAGAAGTTATAATATAAATAAGAGAAACTGAGGATATGAGTATATTTAATGAATGAGCCAAAACAATCCCTGAAATAATTGTTAGATGCTGTATTTTCATTTATGTGACTTCCCCTCCCACAAATGACATTAAAATAGATTCTATATATTTAAACTCAATATATTTCTAGAATAATAATACAAGAAACACAGGACTGAACTGAAAGAATCATTCCAAAATCACAAGAAAAATTTCAGGAACATCAACACAAATTAATATTTTATGATATGCCTCAGAGTGGTGGTTTTGCAAGATATATATATATATATAGTCAGTGTCTGGCAAATGCGAATACATGAAACAAACATGGTTAGTAAATGAATCAACAATTTTCTGCACTTGAAGATGTCTGTCATTGCATTGAATGTATCTACTTGCAGAAAAAAAATCTGATTTCATTTTCCATTGGTACAACTAATATGATAATTCCAAAATGATCAGTGATAAGAATGGAGGTTTTCTGGTCTTTGACAGCATTAAAAATTAAAAGCTTTAAGCAACTGGCAACATTAAATGTATTCTCCCTACATCTATTTTCTTTGTTGACTATTTCTTACTCCAAAAATAAGCAAACAGGAACCCACCCAAGTTCTCTCATGGAGCAGTATAACTCTAGACCGAAGTTCTAAATCAAGACAAAAGCAGCTTGCACAAAGAAGACAAATTGCCGAGACGGGTGTGGTGTTCCTACTCTCAGTGTTCACAAGAGACTAGATACTCAAAGGGCTAAGAAACCTCAGAATTTCTCATGTTTCTACGAACCCCACCATTCAACAAACCTGCCACATAAAAAGCCCACTGAGAGTGAAGAGCAGTCAGTTCTTTGTATCCACTCCATTTCTAGAAATAACAATAGACATTCTTAATTTATCAATTTTGAGAGGACTAACAAATTTAACATTCTCTTCTAATGACAGTCTTATTTGTAAGTCTTACCAAAGCACATCCTGTAGAGCTCGCTGCTTTTCTCTGAAGAAGTGCCTAGTATAGAGGTCACTATAATAGCTATCCTGCCCAATTACCAAGCATATCTGAGAGATGCCTGTCTGGTGTCACTGCTGGTGTTTGCTTTTTCTGTGAAACCAGAAACACAAGAACTTGAGGAATCTTCACTATTGGATCCCACCAATTTTTGCTACTCACAGGGGAGAAGATGATTCTGAACTACTTCCCCCATTTGATCCCATCCCTTAAACATCTTAAGAACATTGTTATAAAATTTGATTCAATGCTGTTAAAGCACTGGTGTCAGAGGCAATAAAGTAGAGTGGCAAGACCAGGAAGTGCTTATTTAGAATGCCCTGTTCTTGTGAACCCAGACTTCCCACCTCCCCAAAGCTACAGCCAATAAGTGGTCATCCATTTTATTTCAGGATATCCATGTATAAAATAAAAAGCTGGTTGGGAATACCAGAGATCATACTAGATACTCTGCTCAGTGCCAGGTAAGGCATGTGTGTAGACTGGTTCTTGATGTTGTTTATACCTTGTTTGGCATCTGTTATTTCTTTGCAGAAGTTACTGATGTTCTGGGATACTTAGCTATGTTTTGTGGATACCATTTTAACTGGTGCTTTAGCAGACTGAATATCTTAATCAGACGGTGAGTGTTTGCTCAAAGAGAAACATACTATTCAGTGTGTGCTCTATTTACAAGCTCAAATTGTTTGGTTTCGAGAAATTAGAACTCTCTGTTTTAACTCGATAAAATTTTTGCCACATTTTTGTGCTTGAGTCAGTTATTTGGTTGTTTAATAATAAATATAATCATTTGAATTATGTCATAGATTTTAGGCAAGGAATGAGTTGTCAATCAGGATATCATTTTCAGAGTACCCTCAACTATCCTATTTAGTTACCTTCCCATTGCTGTGAAGAGACACCATGACCAAGGCAACATATAAAAGAAAGAGTTTATTGGCAGCTTGCCTACAGTTTCAGACAGTGAGTTCATGACCATCATAGCAGACAGGCAGATGTGAAGTTTGAACAGTAGTTCAGAGCTTACATTCTTATTCCTAAGCATGAGGCAGAGACATAAAGGGCTAATTGGGAAAGGCATGGGTTGTTAAAACCTCTAGCTCATCCCCAGTGACATAACTTCTCCAGCAAGACCATGCCTCCTAATTCTTCCCAAACAATTCCACCAACCAGGGGTCAAATATTCAGGCATATGAGTCAGTGGGGGACATTCTTATTCAAACACATCATCCTTTAACTATCCTTCTCCCACGCCAATCACTACCCCTCAACCACTCCATTCCTACTGCATATCCACCCCTCATTCATACCACTACCTCTTACTCCCCTCTCACTACCCCTCAACCCCACAACCACACCACCCTTATGTACCCCATTTCTACCACTCACCCAACCCCTTATCCTGCCCTAATTTGCACTTATTTCTACCTACCTAGTATAAACTTGATTATTTTTATATAATTATGTATTTCCTCTACATATATATTCTTTTTTTTGCAAAATAGATTGGGATTTTTGTGAGACCAAGAATTTTGTTAGTATTATTTTCCTTTGTGTGTCCAATGAGTAGGAAAATATCTAACACATTTAAAACAATTATGTAATTTACCTTAGACTACTATATGATATTAACAATTATATCATTAAATAGTGCAAAATGTGTGTTCACACACTTTTTATCTCAAGCAGAGAAAAAAAAAGATCAAAAGGAAAGAGGAATAACAGCATCTGGAGACCAGAACCTTCCAGACACTTGCCAGTCAGGTGGTAGGGCTTGAGGACCAGCACCATAAACATACTAAAATGTTCATGCCCACATTGTCAAAAGTATATACGCTCAGGCCTTGCCTAGAATTTGCTGAATCACAGTCACTTTTGGGCAACATGCCAAGTGTTTGAACGTACAGCAGACTTTAGAGGCACTAAGAGCTGCTGCAAAAACCTACATAGAAAAATGGAGTTTGGTTGATGACACCAAAATGCTCTCCCTGGCTCTACACCTTTCTATCACAGGCTTCCAGCAGTCACGAGATTGTGCAAGGGAAATCAGAGCTAATGATTCCTCCAGGTCTCCAGGGGAGACAATGGTACCCCAAGACTCTAGAAACACTTTCCTTGTTCTGTGGTGCTTAAAATTTCCTTAAGAGAGAAGAAAAATCTTTTATCTCCCAAGCAAACATTTTTTAAATTGTAAAGTAAAAACTGTTAAAAAAGGATAATGTATAGACAAAAACTTAACCATACTAAGATGAGATCAGCAACAAAAATGAAGACATAAGATTTCTGCCAGTCTTCCTAACAAAGGAGATATTGAGAGAAAAGAGACATATTCCATGTTTTTGCATTATTAATTAGGGAAATAATAGGACAATAGGTGGAGTATAAAACTGAGAAATTTAAGGTCCTAACAGTTTTTGTACAGAAAAATTTATGTACTTTGAATCCAAAGAAAATCTTATATTCTCGTTCACATAAATTTATAAATCCTAACTTTGTGTAATAAAGTACTTCATTCTCATAGTTTTGTTAATCTAAGAAATGTCCAATAACCCCAAATAACTACAGCCCACGCACTACATCCTACCGTGGAAGATGCAGCCCAGGAGGCCTGTGGAGGAAAAGAACACTGAGGGATTACTGTTTGCAGGAATCAGGGTAAGAAAGTGCCTTTTCTGGGAACTCAACCTGATACCAGCTGATAGTCATCGTGAGAGGTGCTTTTCTATAAATCACTGTAATTTAAAAACCAAAATGCTTTAAAACTCCTTTTGCCAGATCAAATCAAACTGGCTCTCAGTTGGTGGAAGGCCCAGATGTGAGTTTCATAGCACACATCAATTACTATCTAAGCCATCACTTGTAATGACTGAATGTGCTCAGTGTTATTCCCAGAGCCAGTGTCGTGGAAACAAAGAACAGGACCTAGGTAGGAATGGAATAAAAAATGTTCTAGTCACTGTCTGCAAGGCATGAATTGAGCATGTATAAGCACATGCTCTGTTTGGCCTTTTAATCTCAAACCATATCATCTCTTGAGCTATTTAAAGCAGAAGCTGTAAGCAGCCCAAGTTGTTGCTATGGCAAAATGTCAATTTCTCTACTAGCTTCTAGGACACCTATCTGGTAATAACCAAAATTTTCCAAGCAGTGGTTTGTCTGCTAACATGCTCATTAACCCCACTAACAGACACTTGTGTCTTCTTCCATATGAGAAGTGCTGGATTATTTGTGTCCTTTCATATCATAGGGTGCTTTCAACAGACAACAACACTGTGATTCTATAAAATGAGAATGTGCTTACATCAACATTAAATCATACCATATGCCTCTTAAAAATAACAAAGGATTGTCACAGCAGACTTCCTAGTCTGTTGTCACCCTGGTGGGGTGTATCAGCTGTGACTTCATTTCTATCTGGGCTATCTGAATGAACCCTGGTGAATTTTTCTAAGGAGCTGAGTATGAATCAACATGTTTTTAACAGTACTGCCATTTACTTAGGGTGTACTCTGTGCTGGAGACTACTCTGTCTTTCTTGTAGTAACTTGATCCTTATTTGGAAGATGGCAGGTACTTTTATTGTTTGTTTTACAAATGAAAGAACTGAGGTAGGAATGTTTCAGGAACTTGCATGAGGACACACAACAAATTGTATTGGGGGGGGTTGTAACAATGATCTATCCTACCCTTCATCATTACATTGCTTGTGTTTTGACAGACATGCTCCCAGCCATCTCCCTCACCAGCTACAATGTTAACAGAAAGAATGCCAAATGAATATATAAGAGCTATATTGGAGACAATTCCTTGCATCAATTACTTCAGCAATTTAAAAAAAAAATACCATGCATGAGGTTAGGGTTAGGGTTAGGGTTAGGGTTAGGGTTAGTAGATACCTAGGTCTGTGCTATGTTTCTGAGCTATGATATATGATCAGAAGCCTGTGAATTTCAATATCCTACTTGAAGAGATGGTTGAGAGAGCACCATTGCAACTGTTGACAAATTAGAAAGTAATCTATACAAATAGATTAGAACAGGACCTTTTCCATTTCTATAACCAGAAATTACGTGGGTCACTCAGAGGGACATTAAAAATCTGACTCCTTTCAGAAACTTTGGTAAATTGGTAACTTGGTTCTGCTATCGTGAAAATCCAAATACATGCTGACACCTTCCCTCCCCCATGTCAAGGAGGCCTTGCATTCACTTCTAGTCCTGACATTACACCATATGGTGTAAGCCAAGAACACGTGTATGCAAAGTTGGTTCTAAGTAAAAGAGCTAAAAATGTCTTCTATATACAATGGCTCTTGTTCCAACTTAACTGTGAACACTAGATTTCTGCAAACACCAAAATAATAGAGCTGTTAATGAGGAAAATTGCTCAAAACACACCATACTATCAGCTCTAATGTTCAGTCATAATGGTTATTATTTATTGATATCTCGTGTGTATGCAAAGCAGTGGCTGAAGCCAAAAGAGCAGCCTTTTAAAATAGCAAAGTTTATAAAATTGTGAATATTTATCTCCTTAGATAATATTTTTACTCCAAATCTCTGTCGTTTGAGACATCTTAACAGAAAAGCAGAGACGGAAATCTAAAGTCAGAATGCTGTATATAGTTCATCCTATGAGAGACTAGAACAAATTTACAGATGAAGGCTTGTAATGCTGGTAGGCACTGAGACAATTGGGCACTTTCATTCATCATCAATGAGAATGTCTTTGATCCAGCCTTTGGGAGAGGAATCTGACATGACATTAAAATTTTAAAAGCTTATAGTCTCTGACTCAGCAGGTCTACTTCTGGGAATCAGTCCCATAAAAACTAAAGTACCAGTACATATGACATGTATAATAAGGATGTTTGTTGCAATTGTGTTGTTGGGAATGGCAAAAATATTAAGCAATTTATGTGTCTACAAAGGATAGAGAGGGTCAATAGACTGTAATGAAACCTTATGGTGCCAGTTATCACGTGACTATTAAAATAATGAGTCCTATTCATGTTTGCTTGGAGAAGTGTGCACAATATAGTATTAAGTGAGAAATACTAGTTGCAATAGAGGATAGGTTGGTAGACAGACACATACACAGCTTGATCTCATCTTTAAAAGAAGTGTAAGAATTGAGTTCTGGCTTTGTAGTTTAAGGGATCATATCCTCTATTTTTTTTTATCTGCACAATAAAGGCAACATTTTGTAAAGATCAAATGAGATAATGATAAAATGATTTAATAAGCATTAAAAAGCAATCAAATACCATCAAAAGATACCATTATAATATGTTCTTTCTCAGGGCTGGAGAGGTGGCTCAGCAGTTAAGAGCACTGTTGCTCTCCCAGGGGACCAGAGTTTAGTTTGCTGGATCTATGCAGAATTTAGAACCATCTGGAACTCCAGCTCCAAGATATCATTTCACAATATTAATTCTATAATCCACAAACACTATAGATCTTTCCTTTTTCTACCTATTGTCTTCCTCAATATTTTTCTTCAGAGATATGAAGTTTTTGTTTTAAAATTTACTTTTATACCCACAGAGTAGCTTATACTCTGTATCAAAGAGTTTCTCTTTGCAGCAAAAAGATGACTACAGAAAGCTACAACTGGCCCTATGCAGAGCCAACTGATTTCAGAGAGTTCCAGCCCCAATGTGCACATCAACATCACAATTCTTGCACTCAGGCAACATTAAGAAACAGGAGATGGAAAAATCATAAGAGTCAGAGGACCAGAAAGTCTGCTGTGAAACTGTGGTTTCTAGCAATGACAAGGATGCTATCATCATGTTACCTCAACAATTTGACTCCTTAACCAAGACCTGTACAATAACAACACCAACAGGTATGTTAACATGTGAGAGAAAAATCTTACCTGAGCCCCACCCTTAGACATAGAACTATATGCAATTAAAGACTGCTGAGAAAGGAAAAATTAGTCTCTCTCAGGAATGAAGCTTGAGATCATGTACACACAAGGGAACTAAATCAGTCCAGTGGTATAACAATGATAATCAAAGAAACAGAAGCCATCAAGTTGAGAAGGAGTGAGAGGCACATGGAAAGGGCCAGAGGAACGAGAGACAAAGTGAAGTGATATAATTATTATTTTGTTAAATACAAAATAAAAATAGAAAAAAAATGGTCCAACCTAAACCTGAGATTTTGACTCCACAAAGTCCTCCAAAAGAAATATTGACTTGCAAAGTATTATTTTAGATCTATCTATCCTAATATCAACTATCTCTCTGAATCTCCAATTGGGTGTAACCAGGTTTACAAGAGAGAAAACAATTGAAGCTTAGTTAATAACACTGCAGATTAACCATTCCATGCGAGAAAAATCAGTGCACAGGTTCCCCAAAGGAACTATGCAACTCATGCAATATTTTTAGACTAACAGGATAATGTTTATTTTGATGGGCAGTTAAGCAGCAAATTATAAAAGATAATAGCCTTAAAGGAATATGGTTATATTAAAAAGAGTTTCCACTTTTTAAAATCAATGCATTCTCTCTTTGCATAGATTTTTTTCCTAGAGATTTTAATCATATGATAACACAATCTTATTTGTGTCTCTGGAACCTGATGACCTGCACATTCATCCTAGCTCTGCTTCATTCCAGAATGTCTAATGGCAGACAGTAGTCTTTTTGATGTCTCTGTTCTTTCATTTGCAAAATGGAAGTAATAATAATGTCCACCACTTAAGATTGAAATGGTTAAATGAATTAAAACATTCAAGGGCATAAATAAATTACTTCATAGTTACTAATAAATGTGAGCTGTTATGATGCTCATCTTCTTGTTTAACAAGTTTATATTCTTTTCCACATTGATTATATCATTTGTATAACCCCTATTTTATTGATAGTTAGTACAAAGACATCCAATGAGTGTAGCCCAGGTAAACATCATTCCAAATAAAGGAATAATAATTGCCTATTACCAATTTCCTCATGGTAGTTCATATTTACAAATATCTTAATATTTTATACAGCAATTATTTCTGTATCTTAAGTTTTCTCTATTTTACTATATGTATATGAATGTTTAGCTTGCATGCATGCATGTGCACCCCTTACATGCTTGTTATTATATCCCCTGAAATTTGGAGCAACAGTTGGTTGTGAGTGCTAGGCATGAAATCTGGGTTCTCTAGAACAGCAATAAGTGTGCTTCACTACAGAGGCATCTCTCTAGCCCCATTTCTATAGTCTTGGTTACATCTTGGTTAAGATATACCCCTAGAGAGAGGTTAGAAGAAGAAGGAATATAAAGATCTTTAGGTGTGTTGATACATATTGAAAATAGGTCTTGAGGTTATGACTACATTGTTACCTATTCATTTCTGAGCCTCCTTTAGAACTTGGCACTAAGGTCTTTATCCAAGTATTCAAAACCCACTGAGATTCATTCTCTAAATTAATTTAAAAATATCATTATAAAAAATGTTCACACTAAAATTAATCTACAAAATTAATCTATAAAAATTCAAATTTTTATAACTCAAGTTCCCTAAGCAAATCACTTCATTTTAGGGCCGTGTAATAAGGCAAATCTGAACTCAAAAAAAAAAATCCAGGAAAACCTACTTTTCAATGACATTTTTAGAACATCAAATTCCCCCTATGAATCATATGTTATAAACTATGCACCCCTAAACATTTAGTTCCAATGAGTCATTCTGAAATACCCTGACAACTTCTCCATGAAAATTCAACATTTCCCAATACTGTAAGTTTACCCTTGTCTCTAATTAATCGGTTCCCTTCACATTAGCAGAATGCAGCGGTGATGATCTCTGTATCTACAGATTCTAGGAGGAAGCTCACAGCTGGAGTCTCCCACTGCTCTCACTCCTGAGCTTTCTCATTTTCAGCCTTTCTCAAACCTAACCCTGAACTTGCCCTGTGCTTTTCGTTTGTCACTGCTCACCATCACTCTTGGATGGACCACATTTTATTCTTCAAAATATCAGCAGCTGTATGAAACTTTGTTTCCATCTATATGAGAAAAGGGGTGGGGTATGGAATTGGACTGCATGATCACAGATGCTGGGGTGTTCCAAGATTTTCAGATGACCACCAACTAACTGGAGAACCAGAAACGGCAGTATAAGTTCACATCTAAAAAGCTGACAAGCTCAAAACCCAAAATGTCCATGTTAGCTTGGACAGTCAGCACAAAGCATTTACTGTTACTTGAAGACCTGTTAGACTTTCCATGATTTTTTTTTAACCTTTACTAGGTTGGATAAAGGACAACCACATTAGATAAAGCAATCTGCTTTACTAAGCTTCCCAGCACATTGAAAAACACCCTCAAAAATGCTCCATATACTTTGGCAGCCCAGTAGACCAGGCAAGCTGAAACGTGAACTGTCCTATCATACCATCTATAGAATCCATAACCCCTGTGTTCTACCTTTGGGGTCTGCTTAAATATTTGCATCCACATTCTCTAATTTTTGGGACTGATAACAGTCTTCCAAAGCATCACCAGTTTCCCCATCACACTACTCTCCCAATACACCATGTATGGCCTCACTGGACACACACAGCTTATATTACGTAGAAGAAAATTTGAATCTGGAATGATTACTCTCAGTGGCTCTTTTCCTTATTGCCAGTTATTACTGCTACCATTCACCTGCTTCCAAAGCTGAAATTCATTCCTTTGGGTACTTTTCTATATTCTACTGCTACAAATCACACTGGCTGTTGGTATTTCAAACTACCAAGTTTCTTTGCTACCAACCATTAAAATCATTAAGTTTCCTGAAAGTTTGCTCTTTATTTTGTCTAGCACATAAGTGGTACTCAGGGATAAAACATTTACTGCAGGAAAGCAAAGAGAGAGTGCAAATTTAAGTCATCATGCAAAACACTTAAAAACCCTGCACCTTCCAAGGATACTCTTACTGGTCATAATCAACCTTTCTGGCAGGAACAGGTAAGTGACTTCAGAGACCTGGAAATGTTGCCTTGGTGACTTTCTATGAATCAAGACTCAACTTGAAATTAAAGTTATCTTTTGAAACGTTACTGGAAATACTAACAGTATAGCAGGATGATTCTCTGGCTGGCAGAATGGCTTGTTATTTATCCTCTCTACTCTTGCTTTCTCATATGTGAAATGAGGAACCCTGACCCATGTCACAGGGTGGCTGCATGTGTTTAATTAATTAGCACACATCCAACATACAAACCACAGTGTAGGTTTGCTCATTCCTGGAAGTATTCAGTATTTCCAGCCCAAACTAATCTACACGGTTCCTTAAAATTTGCAACAGAGTTTTGTCTACCCATACATATACTTTCCCAAACCTGTGTACACTTTAGTTTTCTGTTTTAATATTTTTATTGGTGTAATTGTTGAGGTTTTATTTTCCTTATCACATGTTCATTGAGGTGCTTGTTTATCACAGAGAACTGCAGAGATCTATGCCAAAAGACTATTTCTCACTAGCACATATCGAAGAACCCACATCAAACTCAGTTTTCCTTTCCCTACTCCAAACACCTTCTGTAGCTATACAAGAGATGATGGAAACCTCGTCTCAGAGCAGCAAACCCTGCCAGGCACACTTCCATCTGTCCTACTGGAAGGTGCCCAAAGCTCCTTCCACCACTATAGAGTTGGTCAATTAGAAATCCTTTCAAGCTCAGTGAAGACTAAGAACAGTATTGGTCCCTACCTGAGTGTCAAGAACAAGAGAGCACACCCCAGAGGAAAGTAACTGATGCAAAAAAATGATGTGTATAGGATCTACTTACTTTTCATTCAAAACATAGGTGGAGAGGATAGATGATAGACAGACAGACAGAAAGATAGATAGATAGATTTTTTAGTCTACATGATAAAGAATGCTGCTCTGAAAAATGAATCAGGTTGGGTAGTGGTCGTGCATGTCTTTAATGCCAGCACTCAGGAAGGTGATCTCTGAGTTCAAAGATGCCCAGTCTACAGAATAAGTTCCAGGACAGCCAGGGATACACGGAGAAATCCTGTCTAGAAATAACAAATGATGGATAAATAGAAAAAAAAAGAAAGGAAGAAAGGGAGGGAGGGAGGGAGAGAGAGAGACATTAGATGTTTTGGACCCTAGAAGATATAGGCACCTTTACAGAGAGGAACTAAAGTTAGAGACAAACCAAGTAATCTCAAGAAGGGAAGGTTGAGGCCAAGACCTTTTATTTGATGTGTACAGTAGTAAGCGGATGATTATCCAAATCAAAAAGCAAACTGCCCATGTCGACATGTGTAATGCTGAACATGCTTTTTCTCATTCTATAGCAAAACCTAAATCACTAACTAGGAAAACTTCTTAAGCTCTCTTTCCTCTAAGTGACACTTTATTAATTAATCAACCTGTGTAAATTACACCACTGGTGAGCTTTTCAATGTCCCCCAATTTCCTTAGAACCTCCAAATACCTCATAACCTGATCTTAGCCTGTTTCTGTAATTTGTGTGTTTGTGTGTTTATGTGTGTATGGGGGAGGTGGTTGCTGTTGTTGTTGTTTCATGTTTCTCCTAAATAGTATGTCTGGACTTCACCAGAACAGTATTGTCATCACCATGGTAATGTACAATTACTTACAGAAGTTATGGAGTACTGATCAGCACATCTCTAAGAAAGCTTTCTAAAATTAGTTCTTGATTGTGCCCATAGAATTTGCTTTCTAACTAAAGAGTTTATACTTTTACAAATATAATGTCACTGAAAAACACATTAACAAAATGACATATTGACAACTAAAAAGAAGAAACTTAAAATATGGCTAAATAAGCAAAAGGCAGAGGCCCAACCACAACAGTAGGAAATGAGGTCAGAGCTGGCTGGAAAAAATGAACAGTCCAACTGCTTTCATGTTCTGCTTCCTAGCTGTTCTTTCACTCTCTGTCCTCAGCTTCCTTCCTCCGTTTGCTTGCTGACAGCTGGTGGCTCTCAAATTTAGTGTGCACCACCAGGATTGCCTAGAAGCTTATTAGATAAGATTGAATGTGGATGGATGCAGGAGGTCTGATGTGGGCCTTAGAACACCGTTTTCAGCTGATTCGAACTGAGCACCTTGAATATAACAAATTGGCTTAGCCCAAAAATTACTATGTACTACTTGCCAATATGTGAATGTTTCTATGATGAGCCAGCTGAAAGATACAGTGACATGAATTTTTGTCTTTATGTATTGCATATAGAGGAAAATCTAGTCATATTTGACAGAAAAAAAAAACATGCGTGACAAGCTATAAGACAGCCCCCACACCCCCTCTCCTACAGTATTTGTTGAATATTTGCTATGTGAAAGCTACTGAGTTAGGCTTTCAGAACACAATATAGAAGAAAAGAAAATGTGGTCTTTGTTCTTATTTACATGTAGATCAGGAAACAAATGATTATGCACTGAGTTAAAATTAAAGAAACAAATGCTAGAAGTATGAAGAAAGAGTTTATTAGCTTGGATTGGTAGAAAAAAAGCATTAACTAGAATGTGAGCATGGAAACAAATACGTAGATTCTTCCCTCTGGGTAAAGGGATTCTTCTAGTAGAAAACACGTGTGCAAGTCCCAAGGGCTGCTGACCAAAACTGGCCATCCTTCTTTCTTTTGGTTCCTGCAGGATTTTGTGTTTCACTCCCTTCAACATAAGGTCTGGTCCAATAACAGTGTTTTCTGAAAGCAATGACATTACTATATGCATCTCTTTTTGCTGGACATCTTAGGAAGAGCAAACAGCAGTCAGGCTTTTTTAAAAAAAGCAAAAATCCTTGAAGTCAAAGATGAGCTTGGCTTTCATGAAGAATGAAAGGGGATTAATGTGGCCTGACAAGCGCATGTTCAGGGAAATGAATGCAGTACCAACTGAGATGAGAGATGTAAAAGGCTGATAGTGTAGGCTCCATTAAGAACTATTAATTTAATTTATATAAAATGGAAAGTAATTGCAATACTTTAAGCATGGGAGTGATGCAGCGTTAGTCATGCTTTCAAAGATAACTGTGTTTGCACCCATAGAAGGTCAACCATTGATTCAGGTAAATCTCAAAAGAGATTGTTAGTTTGCTCTAGCATGACTCTTGCTTAAATGGTACTTAAATGGTACATATTATCAACATAACCTCATGGGAGATATAAAGAGCCATTCCTGGTTTCCTGTAAAATCCCTGTGACAGTTTCTCCTGGTAGGGGAAAGCCAACAGATGACTTGAAGGTTTTCTTGGATCTAATGGTGGTCAATTTGTATTTGGAAGTAAAGCACTCTGTCACCAGTTTCATCAAATCAGTAAGAACAAGGCTTGAATTCCAACCATTGGCAATGTCTCAGCTTAGCTGTGTTCCTAGTTAGGAAATAACTCCCACCTTTATGGCCTCTTTCCTTAGGTTACCAAATCCTAAAATAATGTTGAGATTAAAACGTGTTCTTTCTCAAGCAGAGTCATCCTATGTGATGGCATGTTCTCTAAAATGGACCTGTGAATGAGAAATGCAATGTTGTTGAGATTTTTTTAAACAGAAAGTATCCTTTTGTTACTAGGTGATCTCTGTTTCCATGGATACACTCAGAATGCATCTATTTGGATATGGCCCTGCTGCAGTACTGTTGGACTTGAAACTGTCTTCCTTAGATAAAATATGGTTCTACTGACTGACTACATTTTTAACCTTCTAGATCATGTAAGTCGTAGAGGAAGCCAGTGTAGCAAAGGGTTGAAAAAACTTTTAATAGCAGCATGAAATATATACTTCCTAGGATTAAATTATTCTAGCAAAACAAGTATTTTTTTTGTATTTCTAGCACACAGAAGGCTGTAAGTAAATGTGTGTCATTTTTGAATAGCTTCCTTAACAATTAAGATACCAATTCTCTTTCAAATAAAACCACACACAAATTATCAAATTGTCTTGAACTAAAGAATAAAAGTTTACAATGAAGCTCGGGACTGTGCATGGTTGTTCTCCATTGTCTACCTCAGGACATGCATAGTATAGCCCTACAGTTTGATGTCTGTACCTTCCATGTTTCATTTTATACATAGGGCTTATCCAAAATGAGTCACTCAGGGGACTGATTGACTTAGTAGTAGACCACTTGCTATCAGACACAAGGTCATAGATTTGGTTTCCAACACCATAAAAATAAAAATAAAATACATTTTTTTCTCATATTGTGCATACTGAAACAAGTTTTTCCTTGTGGGGAACAAGTTAGTGATGTTCTTGAAGTTTTTGAATGCATAAAATTTTTAAGACAACAATTCTACTTCTAGAAATTTATTCTATAGATACTTAACTGCATGCCAGATATGGTGGCATATGCCTTTAATCACTGCATTTGAGAGACAGAGGCAAACAGATCTCTGTGAGTTTAAAGACAGTGTGATCTGTATAGATATACTACCAAGTATTATATATATGCACAAAGACACTTACTGTAACATTGTTTGAAGTAGCAAAATAGTTAAAGTAATCTAATTCCCACCATAAAGAAAACTTTTAAATGGTGGCATGTCTGTTTATATACAAATAAAGCAATAGAAAAACAGACATAGAACAAGCTCCAAACTAATTCATGATACAAAAACAGTAAGGAACAGAGCCATATCTATAATGTGCTATTATTTTGAAAGAATATATGTACATATAATTTAAATTATATATTTATATATTTTATATTTAAAATAATATAATAAAATTATATATTACTTATATATGCTATAATAATATATAATAAATACATATTATACATTTTTATATTTTTCAAAAATAATAGCATATTATTGATATTGCTCTCCTATCTCTCTACACATGCATAAATATATGTGTGTGTATATACATATATATAAACATTTCCATATAATAAAGTAGTGATTATGTCTGTGAAGATGGTTATAAACAAATGGAATACCATAGTATTTTACTTTTTAGATTTATGTATTATATTTTATATATATTAATATCTTGCCTGCATGGATGTTTCTACAGCACATGCATGCCTGGTGCCTGGAGAGGTCAGAAGAGTATGTAAGATCCTTTGTAATTAGAGGTAAAGATTCGTGTGAACCTCTATATAGATGTCAGAAATTGGACCCAGATCCTCTGCAAAAACAGATACTTTTAACCACTGAGACATTTCCCTGGCCCTTGTTCTAATGGTTTAAAATAAAATATTCATAATTATCTTTAAATAGTAGAAAGAAAAGAAAATTACTGGGAAGGTAAATATAACTGTTGCCACCAAAACACACTGACCACCAACTCACAAGCACTATTGAGTACATGTTCAGTCCTTACTATTCCCTTGCAGAAGTACAGTAAGAAGACAGGAGGCTGAAGCACTTTAAAGGGCTCAGGCTCCCACAGGGGGCTCAGACTTTGGATGGGTGGATGGATGGGTGGATGGATGGATGGATGGATGGTGGATGGATAGATGGATGGATGGGTGGATGGATGGGTGGATGGATGGATGGATGGATGGTGGATGGATAGATGGATGGATGGATGGATGGATGGATGGGACTGTCAAAGAAAGATTGAACAGCACCTAGTAATAATGACATATTATAAATGCAGAGGCTGGCTGCTGAAGACCTTGCAAAGAAGGACTTTGTAGAGCTGTGCAACAGAGACAATGACAGTTTAAGTCACATTTCCACTCTCCATTTTCTTGTTTTCAAAATGGAGTTATCCCCTTTGGCTTCCTTTTCCCAAGGATGCCTCTAGGATTAATGAAGTAGTTTGTGCTTATGTAGAGTCTGTCTTTCTTCTAAGAGCTCAGATGAGTGTTTTGCAAAGTACCTTTATTAATATTCATCGGCTGGCTTATCTCTTTCCCCTTTCACTTTGGAAGTGGCACATCTATCCCCAAAACTTTAGTTTTTCTCTTCTTCTTCCTCAGCATCACTGTCTTTCTGTACCAAAATAGTGCAGATTCAAGCTTTAAAGTCATGCGGTTTTATATAGCTCTGGGCTAATAACATCACACAGCTTGCCTGCAGGAGAACCCACCTGTACATTCTAAAATTTCCACAGTATCCATTATATCCATATGCATGATACACCTGAGCACATGGTAAGAAATCAAATACTCAAGGGGAAAGCTGATTATAACCAAGACTATTCTCTAAGAATGGGGCATCTCAGTAGCACTGAGGGGCTTGTGGATAGACTTGGAAATTTAGGGATAGACTAGAAGCCCCAGATCCTGCTACTGCTCCCAGGGACCAAGCCATTCTGCATAACCAGGGTAATCCTGGGTTATGTGGAAAGCAGAGCTTATGCAAAGAGAGAGGAGGTGGGAGCAGACATGAGAGGAAGGGAAACAGAGCTAGGAGGTCACAAGAGGCCACATAGGGTAGGATGGGTCTCTGTGAGTCTGCTGCATTATGGAGGGAAAAATCTCCACTGAGGCTTCCAATGTGCTGGAAGTTTAAGGGTGTGTGTGTGTGTGTGTGTGTGTGTGTGTGTGTGTGTGTGTGTGTAAAACTGGGCTGTACCCATAATTAATAGAGATGTTGAAGAGTGAAACAGACTTTCTATGACTTGGAAATGACTAGGATCTAAACAGAAAAAAACTAAATCTCTAAGTGATAAAGAGACTCAGCTCAATTAGAATGTAGGTATGTGGTGTCTGCTTGTGTGTTTCATTTATGCATATGTACAAACGCCAGTGTTTTTAAGAAGCAAATTTTGACTTTTGAGAAAGATGACCTAGTTCAGCAGTTCTCTGAGGCAAATAGCTACCCTTCCATTAACCATGATAGAATACAGCTCCTCTTCCTCCAGGCTGGGGCTGGCTATGCCTAAGCAAACCAGGCCACCTTCCCACAAGTCTTTCTTCAGGCTGACCTCTGCCCTACTTAGATGTTTAAGAACAGCGCTGGCTGAAGCCTTCCTTCCACTGAAAAGGTAGTAGGAGGGCTGCCTACTCAGATCACGCTACCTGTTTGGCTCTAGGCCAGTATGACAAAACAAAGCTTCTTGCAGCAAACGAGAAGAAATCATTTGCATAACTTAAAGCTATGTTGGAGTGTTGTGCTTCATGTCTGAGCGGCATAAGTCTTGAGCTTTAAATAGCCCAACCCGAACATATATTTAAGAGAAGTGTTTTAAAGGCTCTGTTACATAAAGTGGAATAGTTAGTGACAGCACAGTTAGGTGCCAGGTCCCCCTTCTTGCGAAATTGACAGAAACCAGCCTCAGGCAGCTGGGAGGAAAAGTTTACTAAGATATGAAACCTAAAAGAAGTCACCCCTACTCATAATTTGAAGAATTTTACAATATTCTACCAGCCCCCAAAATATCCGTTCTTAGTCACTATCTCATTGACCTTTTGGCAATCTCCTTACTTTGGTGGTTTATACAATAAAAGAGAATGCATAATGAAAGATATAGGACTGCTAGAATGTGTCCCAGGTACAAAGACAGAGTCTTGGCTAGTAGACAGAAATGGTGAACATTTTCCCCCTTCTGGCCTCTTTCCACTTATAGATCAAATGAGTTTTCATTACTCTCTTTCATTTCCTAATAGTTGTTTCACACTCTTTGAGAGCATGAAAGACAAAACTGTGCATAGATTCATCTCTGGAATTTTTATATAATATGCATGGTTAAAGTCCACTCCAAATTTCCCAGGACAGGATCTGGAAGAAAGGTTTGAACAGATGTGCTTGAAATTCCTATCTAACAATGAATACAAGTAGGATGGACCATAGGACAAGCTTAAGGTTGGGAAAAAAGCATCCTGAATATCTAGTGAGTGGAGAAGTAAGGTCAATGCAAAGATCTGCTCCAAACACCAAACTCCAAGGAAAACTACTGACAAGAAAGAAGCACAGTTGCTTCAGGGTAATACTCCTTGAACAAAGAAGTTGAAGATTCTCGACCATGCAGGGAACCAATCCCACAAAATAGACTCCCTGGAACAATAAGAGTTGTAACCAGTATAAAGAGCCTTAGGTGTCTACCTTTGCTTTTCTATTCAATTTAATATTTATTGACTTCTCATGTCAAGCACAAAGTTGGATGCTACAGATAGAATACTGAGCAAAACTGGGTGTGATCCATGCCCTTGTGAATCTTATGTTCTAAAGGGGAAGAGAGGATTAAAGAAGTAATTACAATTAGATGTGATGATTGATTTGGAAGTAGAGGATACTGTGGGAATATGTAATGAGGGAAGGAGCTTCTTATATAAGAAAGGCTTCTGGAATGTAGATGGGTAGGTGATTGTTAGGTATGTAGTGTAATATCTACGAAGGACTCAATTTTTTAAATTTTCCAAGTAATTCCAATGAACAACCAAGAGGAAGAAGAGCCACTGCTATCATGGGAGAAAACTCCCATTTAGGAGATTAAGAGAAGCACATACCATGGGATACAAGGAAAAGAATGGGAGGAAATGACATAAGAGGACAGATCATCTCACCTAAATGATAAGGAATTCATATTTTATCTTGAAGTTGTATTGTATTTTCCATAAAGGAATGTAATACAATTCACCCTTTTGTGGTCACTGTGACTATAAGAAAGGAATAAAGAAAGTGAGAAGGCAGTGCTGATAAAGACTTGGGCTGAGGTATTGACAGAGTGGGTGAAGGAAGAAGGGAAAGAAGCGGATCTTCAAAGAGGAGGAAAAATAGGATCTGGTGATGGACACAGGAATTAAGAGAGAAGACAAGTCAGGAATGCATGCTTTCAAGATTTTTCCTTGAGCAGCTTGGTTTACTGGACTTCTCTTTACAACGATGATGTTTCAGAGCTCTATAAGACTTCTGCTAGAAGACTCACCATGCTTAGACCACCCCAAGATCGTGAGCATTCCAGCAGGATTGCATATCCACAGAGGTACTCTTCTTTGACCTGGAGACTGAGGGTGATCTGACCCACACCCTTTTCTAGCTTCTGAGGGTCACCAGAATGCTTACCTTCCCTGTAAATGGGAGGTGACAGTCTCTCCTGTCCCACATGGCTTTCTTCTCTGTACCTCTGTCCTCTCCTCAGAAGGACTTGGTGTCCAACCTCCACCAGCGTCACTGCTCACTCATGAGATGGTGATGCCTGACAAGACCCACTTTTAAGCACATTTTAAGTTCCAAGTAGATGCACAGTTGAGAGGGGTTTGCTGTTTAACCCATGTGGCGGCACATCAAGTTTCAGTGTCACAAATAATGGTTAAAATGAGCTGGACGTACCAGGAGTGAAGTTTCTCTAAATATCATTTGGTCTTGTACCAAGTTATGAAAGGAGAAGTGAGGGAGCTTATAATGTTTACCTCTGGGACTAGAGCAGCATCCTTCAAACACACTATATACCTACACACATACAAATACACACACACACACCAACACACACATACACACACCTCACAGGTATAGTCCATTTCTTGTGAATTAAAAACATATTCTTCTTACCTCATTCATCAACATCTTTTTTTTTCTGTCCTAAATCTTAACCCCAAAGAAACAAAACACAACTTATTTAGAATACACCCATTTCCAAGCTAATGAGATAAAAAGACCAGCAGTTCGTTCAAAGTATTTTTGCATTCTACTTTTATGGAGAAAAAGTAAGGGAAGGCCTTATAGGCATCACAGGACCTCTTAGGAAAGAAGGATGTTCAGGGTGTGATAATCTGTCCAAAAATTGTGACCCTCCTAAGTATCTCAAGAATAGCTATTTACTATCTAAAGCAATTCTGGCTTAAGATATTCAAATAACCTAATGCATCACAGTCTATTTTAAATGCAATACATTAAAACACACTTCAACACAAACTCGCAAACAAAACGAAGATGTCTTAGAGGAGCAGTCTAGCTGTGCTTCTTGCAGCCTAAATGCAAACTCCCCTTTAGTCTAAGAAGCATTAAAATCCTAATAACGAAAGTTGCCATTAGGAGTCAGAAAGTACTTTTCTGCCTAAAAAGACAGATGCATTAAACTTTAATTATTGTCTCCCTACCTGATTATCAGACAAGAATAATGCACGTTCTGGGAAGACAATACACATATGTTCACCAGCACAGAAATATTTTTAAAGACTCCACATTGATATTACCCAATACTCACCCCCAAGTACAAAAGAAACTTTAACTGACAAGGTATATGCGTGTTAAAATAGGAAAGCCAGTAAACTAACTGTGTGAACAAACACGCAGGAAACAGTTGCTTTGGGGATGATTTGGGTCTCACGCCCATCCTCATTGTCACTGGAGACTACATGTGTGTGACCTCCCACCAGCTGCTTTCTGAATGGGTCTACAATGCCTTTCTTCCCAGGCGAGGTGGGTACAGGATCTGATCTGGAACAAGAAGGCTCGCAGCAGCAGCAGAGCACAGCGTATCTCTTCCTTAATTTATGACTGACTAACTGAAACTCCTCACTGTCAGCAAACTCTGCCGTGTTTACTGATTTGACAGCACACACACATATGGCAGAAGCCAGATGGACCTTCTCCCCCAGCTTCAAGCTAAGGGTACTTCATTAGGAAAGAGATGCAGCCAGGCTTTGAGATCTTTGAACAAGGCTTCCCGGCACTACAGGCAAGCAGTCAGTCAGCAATCTGAACAAGAGAGGGACCCCTCCCCAGTGAGAGAGCAGGTCACAGGGAAATCTACAGTCGCCCAGTTAAAACACATAAGTTTCAAAGAACAAATGGCTTGTCCTCTTAGACACAGAAGTGAGACAGCTGCTTCCAATGACATCACTTGATAGAAAATTTGCATTTCATCTACCCAGACAGGGGTAAATAGGACAATAAATCTACTTCCTAAGCTCCGATTCATAGTTAATATTGTGTCAGAAAGTTCTGGCAAACTCCAAGAAAACAAGTGTCTCTTACACTTACAAAGACTGGCAAGGAACATTCCAGTCTTCATAAAATAGTGTCCCTAAGTTTTAAAATGCAATTCTCTGAACCCAACAGTCTCATCCTAAAACGGGGGGGGGGGGGGTTTCTCTGGCATATAGAATATTTCTGTGCTTTGGTTTGATTTTTCTCCTCCCACCCCACCCCCATCCCCTGGCATATAATGCCCTCTGCTTCTTCTGGCCTCTCCTTTTTCTTTCATCCTCTGGCCTCCAAGTTCTTAGTGTATCTTAAGACAGTGAGCATGGAGTCACAACACATTCCTCATTATCCACATATGCGCCATCAAGAGCAATGATTC
Source organism: Sigmodon hispidus (assembly GCA_004025045.1). Lineage (NCBI taxonomy): Eukaryota > Metazoa > Chordata > Mammalia > Rodentia > Cricetidae > Sigmodon > Sigmodon hispidus. The sequence continues at coordinate 218,404 of PVIH01000603.1, forward strand.
TGGCAAGGCATTCCTGAAACTGCTCTTCCCCAACCTTGAGCAAGCTTTCTTTTAGTGATGAACAGTGATCCTAAGTACTGAGGAAGAATGGACCCTGAGCAATGGACAGGCTACACTCTGTAAATGTGCAAACTGACTCCGACTTACATAAATTCACTAATTCTATGTCCCTTGAACCTAACTGCAAACTCTAAAAGAGCACCTCCTTTAGGGGATGGATGATCCTGGCTCCAGGACCAAGTAGACTTCATTGGAATTCTAGAACCCCTCTGCTGCCACTGAACCCCTCAGGAGGGAACACTGGACATCGCTGAGAACCGCTGCATTGCCTACAGTTAGTTCATACTGACTTGAAATCTCCTTCCTCTCAGAGAGCCTAAAAATTATATATTTCTACAGAATGGACAATAGGAGCAACTAACAATTTTCTCAACATTCTACAACACAGTTTAAAAGAAATCTATTTCTTAAGAACAACCTTGTAATTGCATGTTGGAATATATAGGGCCACTTCTAGCTTCTGCCATTCCAGGAAGGGTAATTAGGTCTAATGCTTTTAGTAGACACATCAGGACTCCAGGTTTAGTGTAAGGCATTAACCTTCTGTTTAAATGTTATTTCCCAATGCTAAGAGAAGCTCCTAGCATGGGTCTGTGGGTGGATTTTAGCCTGGTCCTTTTTGCCCTTCTAATGGGAACTTGTTGCTGATAAAAATCCATGAAACAAAGCTCCATCAGCAGTACACACAAGCTAGGCTACACACAAGCTAGGCTACACACAAGCTAGACTACACACAAACTAGGCAGTGTGCTCCAAGGCAGTAATAGTGTGTTTTTTCCAAAGGGTTCCATGCCCTTCCTTGGAATTCACAAGAACAGTGAAATGATATTAAGAATTCCCTCTTACAGATAAAGAAGCTGAGGACCAGAGAACTACCTGGCAAGGGCCCACAGTGATGTTAGAGATAAAATAAAACCTAAGCATTCTATACCCAAGAATCTAATAGCATCCTGTTACAAGGGACTTCTGACAAGAGAAAGCAGCTGCCATGTAAAGGGCAGCTCTTCAGTTAAAAGCAATAAGTATCCAATGGATTAGAATGAACAGGCTGTGTTTGATTACAACTTACGGCATATATATATATATATATATATATATATATATATATATATTAAGACCGCACAGAGTAAAGAAAGAGAGGAGTAAAACAGATAGAAACTTCGCAGCTCAGCAAGCATACTCCTGAGTTTCTCCACAGTTTACACCTCAGACAGCCCTAGTCCATGAGAATGGAAGTGAAAAGAAAATGCAAATTCAGCTGCATGTTACATCCACAGTAAATGCAAAGACAAATTAAGAATTAAAGACGAATGCAAATTACTTTGCTCATAAAAGAAACCTATACAAAAGACAGGGAATGAATGGCGGTGACAGTTATGGATGAAGCTCTAAAGAGGCGCAGAGTGCCCGTATTTCCAAATCAAGCCTTTTAAAAAACTGGTTGGAAGAATGAGAACAGCTGCTACAGAAAGGGGGGGGGGGGTCTGCTGCAAACAGTCAAGTAAGCCACAGAGTAAAACTGAGAACCATGTCCTCATTGTCAAGGTGAGAAAGAAAAGCAACAAAGGGAGGAAGCCAGAAGAATTCTCTCACCAGAAACTCCACAGCAGACTTGAAAAGCCGAGCCCCTGGCGAGCCTTAGGCTAGAGGAGATTCAGGAAGGAACAGAACAAAAACAGAGGTAAGATAGAAAAGGAGGCAGGATCTTGGCAGAGAGAAAACCACAAGATGTCAGAGCTGGAAATGACTGTAGAGATGAGGGACTATTTGGAAACCCAGATGACTGACAGGCCAGGCAGGTAATGGAGACTCTAGCTGGCTAGAAGTGGGGCATTGTGGGAAATCATCTAACCGCTTTCAAAGGAACGGACTGTTCACGCAAGTTGTTGAGCACCAATGCAAAGCATGACTGCCTACCCACCAGTTTGTGGCATTTCATTGCTCAGCCCCTTGGTGCATCTTCAAGTCTGTGGCACACACAAGTGTCCTTTAAGTGGTGGTCAAATGTGTAGGTAAATAAACTAACTCATTTAATAGATCCAAAAATGGACTCCAAAAGATTAATTGATAGCTGATAGCTTTCCTAAATTTATTCACCTGCGGCGAAGAGATTCTTACTTGCATTGGTGACACCATGTAAAACACTCTGGCTTTAGAAAACGCAAAATCCTAGAAATATCAATAAGGCAATGAAGATGAGGCAAGCAGACCTCAGCGCACTAATGGCAAATTGGAAGAAGAATAGTCTCTGTCTTCAGGAGTTCTGCCTGGCTCCAGCCCATCATGACATGACCACATGGAAACGTGGATCAGCAGTTTTAGAACTGTCCATCATAGGGCAGAAATTGGTCTTGGTTTTTTTTTTTTTTTTTTCTACCTGTCTTTTTCTTGAGATAGACTCTCGCTATATAGCCCAGGTTGACCTCAAATGTTTTATCCTCTTAGTCTCCCAACTGCTGCAAAATTTACCTATGCACAACATTTAGCAAATAAAAATATAAATAAATAAATAAATAAATCTTTTGCTTTTAAAATTTATATTTATTTATTTGGGAGGCAGGGCACAAATGCCATAGCATTTGGAAGTCAGGGACAAATTTACAGGATTTTGGGTTTTGTTTTTTTTTTTTTAATCTTTCTCCGTGTAGGTCCCAAGGATCAACTGAGGTCATCAGGGTTAAAAACAAGTAGCTTCACCCTGAAAAATATTCATTCATCTGTTTGTTTGTTTTAAATATTTTTATATTAAAAAGATAATTATTTTTAGTTCAATTTATATGTACGTATGTAGTCTTTTAAGTGCTTGCGGATGTCAATGGGAGCCAAAAGAGTATCTGATTCCCTGAAGCTGGAATTATAGGAAGTTGTAGCAGACTTTGTGAGGGCTAGGAAACAAACACAAGGCCCCTGGAAGACCAGCAATAGTTCTTAACTGCCCAGCCCCAGTTTCATTTGCAACGTCTTCACTTTGAAATGTAGCAATCAATTCTCTTTTAAACTCTGTGAGAGTCAAACAAAGTAGCAGTCAAAGATGACTAGAGCCCTCTGATCAGCAGCTGGTTTAGGACAAGACAGCTTAGAACTCTGTAATACTTGTGGTCTTGGGGACTCATGTTCTAAAAACTGTCTTTTTTTTTTTTATTAAAAGATCAAATATAGGAAGTTTATATTAGTATCGGAATCCTGTCTTCAACAAAGTCATGGCTTATATATATTTGGCTGTCACTTTTCCTAAGGAACATGCTCTCTTTAGCCCTGGGTGGCATTAACTTCTCTTTGCTTTTCTTATCTAACCAGTTAAAATGTTGTCAAAATAAGACTATGGCCTCCTCTTATCTTGTATTTCTAAAAAAACTTACTGGCCTTCATACAAGTCAGTCAAGTTCAGATCTCAAGTGGTAACATGTTCAGGTTAAAGTCCAATTTAAAATAATAAGACTTGATTAATTTAAAGAATGAGATTTGATTAGAAAATAAAAACTTATTTAATGATGGCCCAGACTGGAAGAAATTTCCAAAGCTCCCCTCCAACAGATAAAACTTGTGTTTTAAAGCAACTGTTTTCATTTCATTTAAAAAAAAAAAAAAAGTCTCCTAAAGCGATTAGAAAACCGGTTTCATGAATTATCCAAGAAATAGAATTCAAGTTGCCTAAGAGGCAATGAGCCCTGGAGGAATGATGTCTGTACAATGAGCTTGGTCCTCTGAAAGAAAGCTGTAATTTAAAACCTGGAGGAATGTAACTTGGTTTAGTGTGCCTGGCCCTTTCTTCTCACAAAACCCCAGGCTTTGGAAAATAAAAGCGATAAATGTTATATAAATAGTGTGTGACATTTGCAAAGGTTAGGAAGATGCTGTTTGCTGCTTTTCTTCTTTTCTGAGGCATTATATTCGAGCAGTGAACCTCAAGGTTTCAGTATTCAGGTATAAGCTTGCAGGTTATATTCCTGGTAATAGAGGTAGATAGGGAATTTCCAGCCTATGTCTTCTTTGGAAGAAAGCAAGGCCTTGCTGAGAAAGACAGTGCACAACCACGACTCAAGCAAGGCATGATGCTTTTCTGCCAGGGGTCCCAGGGCTACTGAATCTGTGCAAAGCAAACTGGGCTCTGCCTTTGCACTCACTTCATAAAGAATACAGGCACAGTCTAGAAGGCCCTTACAAAACAAGCTCCATACCATCCTGTCTTAGCTAGTCTCTGATTTTTCTTCTTCTTCTTTAATCCTCCTTTTCAAGTAGCTAAACAAAGAGGTAGGCTGTTGCTGATATGAAATCTGTGAAAAACATTCAGTGGCTAGAAAATCTGAGCAGCTAAGGTGTTGGATTTTCCAGTTCACAAACACAGTGCTAACTAAATTCAGGGCTGGAAGACCATAAAAAGGGCCTTCTGAGTCCTGTCCTACCTTCGGACAAAGCAGAATTTAATCATACACAAACACACACTGAAATTTGGAGAAAATAAGACTAAATTGTGTGTGTGTGTGTGTGTGTGTGTGTGTGTGTGTGTGTGTAATAAACACACCATTGGCTCCTTAGACTTTGAGGAAGAAAATTTTTCCTAATGCCCACTGTGTTCTGGCCTCTTTTCTGTGCATTTTTTCATAAAGGGCCATAGGCCTTCTCTTTGGTAATGTGGACAGCAGGCATTTGGAACTATATCCACACTCCTGCAGCAGTGGAATTCCAGGGATGGGTCAGCTGGAACTATCACTCACGTGCCGTGCTACTGTTCCACTGTTGTTGTAAGATGTTTTGTGGATTCCCGGTGGTGGTAAGTAGCCAATTCTCCCTACAGTATTTACAAACCAGGTTTTTTCTCTGAATCACAAGTATTTACACTACTCATTCACCTCTCTCCCCTCAAATGCACTCCCAGATAGCATTTACCCATGTGGGGAAAATTGGTCATAGATGATCATATATGGTTTGATAAACAGTGTCATCTCATAGGAAGCCATCTTGGCTCATTCTAACACTTTGACTCAACTTTACAATTTCTTTGTCTTCTGCCCACAATTGCAGTTGCTCTCTTGATGTACTCCTAGTGAATTAGCCTTCAGGCTCCCGACAACCAAGCAGTTTGGCGTTGAACAAGAATCAGAACTGCCACATTTTGTACTATAGTCCACTTTGGATTTCTGGGTGTTTGAGTTGGTACTGCAACAGCTGTCCTAATTGGTTGCCCAAGGTCCTCTCCCATTTGTGCCTCTTAATGGATCTTTTAACATGAACTTACCAGAAGATGTTCCAGATGTACCAAGGAGTACATAACAGTGAGCAGGGCCACTGGGGAACAGACCAAATCTTGTAAAAGCTGATTCATATGACTCACCAACAATGTAAACTGCATTTTCTTAGCAGAGAAGACAACATAATTCATAAGTGTGGTCATTTAGATTTCATCATTTAGGATATAGGCTCTCTACCTGATTTGATTGTGTCTGTGCATTATGTACACATACGGGAACTGTTGTTAATGAGGATACATTGGCTAGAAATCTTCATACAACCAGACCTCCAGATGTGTAATATGTACTTTAAAGGTTGGAAAAGCCCAAGCTAAAACATCATTTCTTCATTCTGGCTGTACATTGCCATCCTGGAGGCCCTGAAAAACTCCTGATGACCAGTTAGCTCCCTGAACTAAAGACAGCACTGTCCGTGGGCTTATGTCAGTAGATGATTGGTTAGCATGGTCGCCAAGTGAGATCCCCACCTTTAGGAAAGCCTCCCCTGCTCTTTAGATGTGAAAACATGTCCTTCATTAGCTAAATGAAAGGCCTTAGAACACATAGCTGTAAGAGACAGAGTTGCAGATTCACCCAGACTCAAGCCACACAGGTCCAAAGAAAGGTTCAAATCCTACTTTCGCCAATTTATAGACTGAGCAAGTTGTTTCAATCCCTCTGAGCTACAGCTCTTCATGTATAAAATAGATGGGTATTAAAAATCTCCTAAGCTGTTGAAGGACTAAGAGAAATAATGTCTGTAAACTTCTATTATTGTCCATTTCCTCTTGGGCTAATGATCCACTGTACCTTCCGATAGACAGTATTTCTGGGAGTCCAAGTTGAAATTATCATCATATTCCTTTAAACAGTGCTTATTGAACATACTTGGAGCAGCAGGAATTGAGACTTTACAAAGAGTGAAACAGCTCTTGCCATGCACCTACCCACCTTTCCCCCCACCCCACCCCACCCCGGTTGATAGAACTTGTGCCTTGCTTCTGACCTCTTCTCTTGGAGAAATGAGGATAAACAAATTACTCTGAGGTTGTATAAAAGTAAATCTAGGAGTATTTGAAGGTATGAAGGTGTGTAGAATAAAGTTCCCATTTGTGATCACAAGGAAAAGATGTGACATCTGAACAGAAGAAAGGCCTCCAAGGACACAAAAGCAGAAGAGCATTCCAGAAGGAAGGAACAATGTGTACAAGTGCAAGGAAGTGTGAAATGTCATGGTATGCTAAGAGAACTACCAGCAATTCAGGGTTACTGTAGCGTGAAGTGATCCAGAGAGTAGGGGGAGGGGATGGGGATGAGTTGGTGAGTAGGCAGAGGCCAGCTGATAAACAGCTTTCACCCCCTTGCCAAGAAGTGTGAAACTGACCTGTGGATGACAGAGGTTAGGAAAAACCATGCCCTGGAGGTGTCTTGCAAAACCAGGGTGGGTACCACCCCATTGTCTTCTGAGAAATGGGTAAGTCAGAGACAAGAAAAAATGTAGGCTCTTAACTTTGTGAGTTGGTTTAACAGTAGGAATTGACTGTCCTGCAATGCATGGGACAGTCTAAAACAGACAGAATTCCAGACAACATAGTCACAATAGCAGAAGTAAAGCAAGAAAGGAACAGTATGTAAACATGTTTACAAGTGCTGCCCCTATCCTGTTACTAACAGCTCTCTGAAAGCATTTTCATGACACCAATTCAACTCAGAAACAAAAAGCCACTCCTCTGGGCTTCCTCTTCGCCATGGCTTTGTTGTAGGTAATCCTCCATGAAGCCTACCTACCTCTGATGAGCTGATGCTCCACTGTCTGATGTGTTCCTAGACCACGAAGATATCCTAGATAGATCTCACCTTAACCTTTCATTATTTACCAAACCATAAAAATAGTCATCTCCATGCAAATGATTGGAAAGTATATATATATATGCATATATATATATATCATAGAAAATTAAAAATCCATAGTTATTTCCTAAACATATGAAATTTGTTTACTGAACAGAATTGCACTGTGCATATTTATTTAGGTGGGACTAATTCAAGTGAGCTTCTTTTTTTAAGAATGAAAAATATTGTAATATTTAAATAAAATAAGAAAATAAAAAAGGGCAGACATGTGTCCAGAGAGGCCTAAACAGCCACTCTTCAGAGAGACACAGAAAATATGAGCAGAGAGAGATAGAAATAAGGCAGGAGACACTAAAGATTCCGGGGAAGTAACTCTTGTCCATTTTGGTTTTCTAGTTAAAATTCCAAGATCCTGTGTATCCATCTGCCTTCTACCTCCCGAGTTCCATGCTTTGCCTTCAATCTTCCTAATAAATTTCTCTACTTCTTAAACTTGTTCAAGTGTATTCTGTTTCATGCACACAAATAATTTCTAACCATGATAAAAATCCTGAAATAGACTAAGGAAGTCTTGGGCATAAGATGGCAGATGGATAGTTCCTTGCCTAAGTAAACAAACGATGTTTATCTTGAAGGTAAAAACTTCCCCAAATAGCCGGTTCTGTTCTTACTGAAGTTTCTATGCCATGCTATTTCTCACCCTCAAATGTTAGATAAAAAATTTTATTTAACACACCATGACAACCTGTCAAAAAGAATGACTACAGTACATTGTGTGGTCCAAGCATCTTGATTTGTTTTTCCTGGAGTTGGAAAATTGCCTCCCTTATTCCTGTCCTCACTGGGGACAAGGTAAAATGATGAACTACATCAGCATTCTTATTGCTTGGTGTTTCTGATCATCATGTGTTCATATTAGTAACAAGGCAACAAAACACTGCAGTTCTAATCTCAAGGAGTATTAATTTTCAGGTAATGCAACTGGAGGAGAAATGAAGGCCTTTTGCTACATTCCTCCAATAGTACAGCCAAAGTGATTGTGCATGTCAATGGGAATTCTACTAAACTATCTCCCTTAGTCACTTTGTGACTCACACTTACAAGTATAATGTATTATGCTTGACATTTGTCACTTCTTTGAGTTTGGTACACATGGCCACACACTTACACACCATAAATAAATATCATTAATTTTTAAAAGAATATTTTCTATGAAAAAAATCTATTTCCCTTACCCTGATTTTTTTTTAGGACCATTCAACATGGTACTATATTTTTTAATTATCCACCTATTCCACTAAAAATGTCATTTTCTTTAGGACCAGAAGGCTCTGCTTGTTTCGTTACTGATACAACACAGAACCTGACATAGAATGGCATCAGTAAATATTTGGTGAATGAGTGAACTCCAAGACATAACAAGCTGAGACCTGGGCAGGGATAGAGTTCCTGGCAGATGAATGTCATAGTGATTTTTCTCTCTTGAAATGACAATACTAATTTATATTTATATTTGGGTGAGCAAGTTAGAGATGATTAGTCGCCACTTTAGTAGGTAAGTTCATTGGAACTCTGAATTTTCTTTATTAGCACTTTACATGGAAACACTACACCTACCTGTTCCTTCTCACCTGAAAATGGAAGAAGAAAGCAAGTGAGTTTTCTAGCCCTGGGATGCTTTCCATCAAATCACCTTACACTGCCTCAAGGAGACATCACTACAACTTCAGCAAAACAGACATTTTAACTCATCTTTTTAAATTTTAAGTAAACATAGACTGCATAGGACAAAAAAATCAAATAAATGATAATACAAATATTAAAATGGTAAAAATTCTAGGAACCTTGTTTTAATAGATTTCAGTTGTGAGATCTACAATTCTGAGCTGCAGCTAGCATGATATATGTCTACCACACATTTCCAAAATGACTCACCTTTGAATTTTCTCTAATTTACACACTTCACCTACTCTCCTTCCAAATTAATAGGTCAAGAAATACTTCTCATTTTCCTCCGTTAATATGCTGCTTTGGCTATTAAGCTTCGCATATTAAGTTTTAACTTATTGGCTTCAGTGACACTCTGATCCCAGGGCGGGTAGGGATAAAATATGTGTTTTTCCAAGGTGCTTGCATGCCTGGGTTGCAATTACTAATGTCTGAACTAATGCTTGCTCTGAATCTGTGAGCTCTGTGGAAGAGCTATTGATCTGAAATCTCCCCAGCATATTTCCACCGTCTTATAAAATCCCAAGGACATTCTAATTAAGGGCAGACTCTGGCTACAAATTAGAGAAAAAGAGGCACTCGGGCATTCAAATAGAATTCAGACCTTTGGCATTCACATCCCAGGCAATTGGGAAGCAGGTCTGAGATTCCTCTTAATCAATCAGCCAGGTTCAGTTATATCCCAAAGGCCATAATAGTAAATAAATAACAGCCAACAACCAACAAAATAAATGCAAATTACACCCAGTGTTATTACAGGTGAAGCTATTGATCCCACAGTGCACAATTTGTGAGTTCTATGAAGCAGCTTGAGGCAGTCAGAAAAGAGCTTGCTATGGTGTCTAAATGCTAGCACATCCTATAACCCATATTTGAATCTAGATGTCTCTTCAACTGGCTATATGTTCATTTTCTCTATGACTCTCAATTCCTTATCCGTATTTTAAAAGTAGCGATGACTTATCTCCCCAATTACAAAGTACTGTCATGTAGGCTCAGAAGAGAACAGTTACCAACTCCACTTCAGAGTTCCAGATTCTGTACTACTAGTGAGAAGCTATAGGAGCAATGTTATCATTTAAATAAGTAGAAAAAAAATGCAAAGACTAAGGTGACTGAAATTGGCCATTGAAATCTGCTTTTATAAAGAAAGACTAGAGATACCAGGAGGGGTCCAGAGTAAGTAGATCCCCTGAGGGTGTGTTTGATAGGGGGGCCGAAGCCTCCCCCTCCAGGCATTCAACACAAAGCAATAAGGGCTGCACACAGTGCACTAGTAGTGGCCATCAAGTCACCAGTGTCCTTGACCAAGTTCAGACTGGGAGTCAGTCTGAAGCTAAGAGTTAAGAGGGGAGAACATGACAGCAGAGAGTGGCAACTACTCTTACAAGTAGCATAATTGTGAAGGAAAGTAATTCTCACCTTGTTCATTTTGAGGACTAGAAAATTTAATGCCAGAAATAGTGCAAATGCGAGTACTGTGCTGTATGAATGCTCTTAATTACCCAGACAGTTGTCTCCTATCTCCCACCCTTGGCAGTTCCTCAGCTACAGTTCACTGGATGCCACACATCCTGCTTGAATCTAACCTGTTCATCTGGAAATTTCTGAGTGGCATTTGTCTGGTATCTTTCTTTTTTTCTTGTATCTTTCTTTTTTTCTTGGATCTTTCCACAATACAGTGACAAGTCAGATTCTTGGAGTAGGGAATATCTCAGACATGCATGGTATCTTGATTTTAACCACTCTTGAGCTGCATAAGCTTGACTCTCTTTGTGTCTCAATATCTATACATATAACATGGAAATGACAAGAATTCTTTGTATTAATAAAATGACTGAATGAACTAGGAGATGGCAGTGCATACCTTTAATCCCAGCACTCAAGAGGCAGAGGCAGGAGAATCTCTGAGTTCAAGGCCAGCCTGGTCTACAGAGTGAGTTCCAGAGAAACCAGAGGTGCACAGAAAAAAAACCTGTCTCAAAAAAGAAAAAAAAAAAGACTCAATGAGTTAACACTTGGAAAACAGACTTGTGCTTAGCACCTTGTAAGTGTTCAAAAAATGACAGGTATTGTTAGAAGACTTGGGCCAACCAGCATTCCTAAAGGTAGAAGAGTCCTGGTCTGCCTGATCCTCAGTTAAGATTGGCTCTAGGTCTCTGTAGTCGTGCAATGTCTCTTTCGACCATTCTAAGCCAACCTCTTTCTTGCTCAGTCCTTTGTTCTCCATCCTGGTCAAGTCCTTCTATGATTGGAGGCCTGTGGCTAACAGCATCCTGTAACAATACCAGTCACCCAAATTGCCTGTTATTGCTTTCCACAAACCAGACTCCATGCTTTACCTTCTCAGGAGCATCATTACAAGTAAGGAGACTGGCCAGTCAACAACAGAGGTACGATTTGAATCCAGTTTTTCTCTAGTTACATAGCCATGTTCTCTAGGTTATACTGCCTACAGATGGTGCTTGGACAGCTTGTTTCTATGAAAGCCTGGGTTCTCTTATCATTTCTCCTGTAATTTAGATGTTTGAGTATCTGTGTGGTAGATTAAAAAACTAAAAACAAAACAACAACAACAAAAAAAAACAGCTACAAATTTTCCCACACGCTCTTGAAATCCAAATGAAATTTATCTTTTCAGTCCTAGAATCAGAGATGGTATTGCAATTTGTTTTGGCCAAAAGACAGAAATAACTGCAACCTTATACCAGAAAGCTTGCATATCTCTATTCATTCTTTAGGGCCATGGAACATCACCATGTGATCGGTAACTGGGGAGTAAGAGAAAAGCACCTTAGTTACAAGTCAATCAGCCCCAACAGATGCATGAATTATCTCAGCCAAGAGCAATGAAGCTCCTCCCAACACCTAAGCAGCCGGGCTGCACACATCCCAAATCATCAGTCTGCAAAATTATTCTGTAAATAAAATACTTTTGAGTCACTCTTTTGGTCCATCTCCATCTGAGTCGCTTAAAAAAATTAACAGGAAATAAACACTTATTTGTTCTGGAAGTCCAAGATAAGACCCTATCCAATAGGGCCCCTATCCTGGTATGAAGATGGCTGCCCTCTTTGTCCTTGAACAGCAGTAAGAGAGCTACTTTCTTCCCCTCATGTTGGACAGTAATTTCATCATGGGGCTTCTACCTTCATGACTTTAAACTAAATTCTCTCCCAAATATCTTACCTTCAAATCCTTAGTGCACTAATACATAAAACTGGAGAGATGTAAACATTTGGTGTGGGGAAGGTAGTGAACTGGATGGACTAGTTGTTATACAGCCAACAACATGGATGCCACCTATAGAAGTTTGGATCTGGAATGTCCTCTCAAAGTCCCATGTGTTAGTGCTTAGCCACTCACTAGCCTGGATCAATATGAGAAGGTGAAGGTGATAGGAGATAAGGCCTATTGGATAAAAACTAGGTCTAGCCCTTGAAGAGAAAAATTATGACCCAGTCTGTCCTATTTTTCTCTTTATTTCCTGGTTACTATAGGGTAGAGAAATTAACTCAGCCATGTGTGAAAATCTCCACCACCACTGGCCTAAAGCAACAAGGTCAAGCGGTTGTAAATTGAAACCATGTGACAAAATAAAGCTGCCTTCATTTCAAGTTGATTATCTCATATATATTGTCACTGTAAAAGAAAGCTGGTTAATATGCCATTTTTGACCTTTCCTTTTAATTAGCATTAATATCCACCTAGCCAACACATCCTTATAATACTTATTTTCTAATACCCACTAATTTACTTGTTTTTATATATTCAAATCTGTCATCCTTACCCAATCCTATTCCCTGAAACAAGTTCACTTTTCCTTCAGAGCCTTTGCATAGCCTGTTCCTCTGCATAAAATTTATTACTTTTATCCCTCACTTAAGTAATGCCTGTAAGTGTTCTTGACATGCCACGAAGTAGACACAACATAGAACTATGCAACACATGCAGAGCGTGGTGAACAAAGGGCACGCCCCCAGGCATGGCTATGTAGATCTGTGCCCACCTGCTCTCTTAAAAGGAAACAACACGTGACAGCAGATCCCTTCTCTCTCCTCCCTCTCTTCTTTTCTTTCTTTCTCTCTTCCCCCTCCCTTCTCTGAGTACCCGAACTCCCTAAAATAAACTCTCATGTGGCACCTGGCAGTAAATATGTGTGTCTCTCCCCAGGCACAAAAAACTAACATCTCCTCACAGAGGTAATCTAATCAGAGTATGCAGAGCATCTTAGAGAGTTTAGTAGTATAAAACATTTTCCTACAAGTTTCCCTGCTAGAAAGAATGTTCCAGCTTGGGACCTGAAAGACCTTGGACCAATACCTTGGATCCCACTCCCTCCAGAGGAACAACTGACCCAGTATTGATGTTGAGGTGAGGAAAGTGGATCTGCCAGGAGTGGATGATGAAGTAAGCCATATTGGGACCTTGGGACCTCCTGCCCTTGCTGAGGAGGAGATAAAAAGATGTGAAGAAGAGAGAGTGACTGGAAGGGGTGAGAGTGGGAAGGGAGCTTGAACAAGGATATACACAGATAAATATGACTTTATTCATAATAAAAAAGTCTAATGCTTGTTACTTAAGAAGTATTTCCTGAGTAATTAAATAAAAACTTTTCTTGCTGCAGATTCTTTTAAAGAGTGATATCTGTAGTACTCTTCCCATGAGAGACAACAGAGAGTGGACATAAATAAGCATCCTTGGTAATTTCCGAACAGCAACACAGAAATGAAACACCAAAGTTAAAAAAAAAAAAAAGCAAGAATGTTCCATGAAGGCAGTATCACTCCATCTTCTCCATCTTGTTTAGGGATGTATGCTTAGCTCCAAGCAAAATACCTACCATAGTGTTCTCAACAAATGCTATTTGAAGTAATGGGCAAATAAATAAACTATTGAGTTAATTAAAAAAAAAATAGTCTCACTATTCCCAAAAGATCAACAGTAGACTTGATGTAGTCTTCAGTGAATTTGCAATCATTGCACAGGAGGTGGGAGAAAGGAGAGTAGTCTAAGTAGGTTGCTCAGAAGTAAAGTGAACATGAGTCCTTGCACCCACTATAAGATCAGAGTTGTACAAAAAGCAACTATGAACCACAAGGGTTGCATACTCATTCTACCTGGGACCCCTTAATATACAAGGTCTTAGGCAGAGCCAGGCCCAGTATCCCATGATAACCACCTCTGGAGCAATTTGACCTCACTTAAAATATAAACCCAATGCACACAAATTAACCTCTGAATATTACAAATGCTTTGAGTGGTGCCTAGTGGAATGCTTGTTGTCAGTAAACATTTGCTAAATGAGTCTTGGTGTTATGGTTACAAATAACCAAGAAGTGTTAGGAAACACAAATCGAAACTGTGATCAAGAGGAACACAAGATGACATTAAAATAAACAAAGCCCAGCTATTTGTAAAGGGACAATGGAATCTTTAGTATTTCTACCCAAACACAGATACCATAGGGCAATCCACTTAGCACACTTTGACACCTTTTACTCCCCACTAGGCTTTTCCTTGAGTGTAGATTTTTAGTACTATAGTTCCTGTTGTCTGTAGAGGACATTCTTGCACCATTTGAGGTATATGTTAAGGTATGTTGTAGGGACCACTTGAGGTGTGCATTCAGGGGTTTCGTTGGAGGTATCCTTCAAGCCATATGTTAAAATGTGTTGTTGTAAGGACCATTGGAGCAACAGACATAGTAACACACTTGTTCAAGGTAGTACATGTCACCATGTCACAAAACAATTTAGTGGGAGAGTGTGGAAATGTAAAAAAAGAAAAGTTTATTTCCTGTACTCATTCCTGATCAATTCTGTGGCCAGCTGTGTGCACAGTTTTACCCACACACCAAGAAATTATTCAGTCCATATTGCCTTAGTATCTAATAATTTAACTCAGTTTGACACTACCTACCTGGAGACAACATCAGATTCCAGTGATTGTGGGTTGCCCTACAAAAGTATCTCTTCCTAGTCAACATGTCAACCACAAGGAGTATTTTGTCCCCTCTATTTCTGACTCATTGGGTACACTGAGAAATGGTGCTCCTTCCTCTTTTGGTTAGATTTGTTGGTTAGGAATGACCCTAAAATTCAAAGAAAAACATTTGTTTGCTGTTTTGCTGTGAAGAGTGTGTATGAATGACCAGATGAAGACATGACCAAGGCCGTAGGGAAGGACATGAAGACACACATGCCCTCCAGAAATCTCAGGAAATTTTAAGAGGTCTGTGGCTAGAGTTGAGGCAAAGGACAAGCGTGGTCCATGTTCTGCTTCAGTACGTTGAACATGGTCTTTGGCTTCTAGTTTCTTTTTTTATTTCTACTTTACTTCTGAGTAAGGGTCACAGAGAAAGAAAGAGCATGTTCACGTTCAAAAAAAAAAAATCAATGGATATGCTAAGGAACAGGGAAGTGCAAAAAGCTAAAAGAGATTTTTATTAAAACCTGTGTATATTTGCTTTGCCTTGGCTTGAGCAACTTCCCATTGTGATTTACAAAGCAATACATGGGTTTGCTGCCTGAATTTCACTGCCCTGAAAAGGATACAGAGCTCAAATATTTTGAAGTAGTGATACAAGATACGGTCATTTTGGAAAAGATATGCTTTAGTGCATTTTACAAACTCAGTATTCCAGAACTCAGCTTCCAGCTACCCCAAAATAGCCAGAAAAGAAGCAATGATCTGTCCCTTCTAACGGAATTAGCCCACCTGTCACCCTAATCTTCCTTTGATTCGCACTGGCTGTATTCTGGCCTCAAGTGTTTGCTCAGGCAGCATTAAGAAACATTAGAAGCTTTCTGAACAGAGCTATAATTCAGAGGCACCACTGACCCTGGGAAAGCCTACTAGAACACAATCAGCAAGGCTGAGTAATGAAAATCATATTGAAAGTTGATGTGGTCATAGGGCACTCTATAGGCAGGACTTCAGAGTCTGAGGCCAGCCTGGTCTACAAAAAGAGTTTCAATCACACCAGGGCTGTACTACCAGGGCTAATTTAAAAACAAAGAAAGAAAGAAAGAAGGAGAGAGACAGAGAGAGAGAGAAGGAAACTTTGCATACAGCTACCAATGGAAGTTTATCTAATTATAAATCAGAACATAATCCATATCATAGGATAAACTATAATAAATATTTAGTGAAAATTGAACAAAGAAGTAAAAACTAGATAGCCTTTTATACACACACACGTACAAGCTATAGCTATACTTTTTCCTTCTTATAACCATGTTGACAGTTGTTTGTTGCTAGTGGCCCGTTGAAATGCCTAGCCTCTGCATCATCCAGTGCCTAGACTCAAGCAAACTTGAATGAAGAGTTAGTTATCCCTGGACAGCAGGTGACATGCAGTTTCTGCAGTTGAACAAGTTTTTTTTTCTCCACTTAGGCTGTGGTCCAGCATTGGGAGAACAGGGCTGAGAGAATAAAAAAGACTCTCAAGACAATCTGGCTTTGCAGCAGCAGTATCTACAACTAGCACAAGCCTAATATACTGCTAAACTGAACATTGTTGCCTATAGCTAAGCTGAACGTTGTTGTTGCCTATAGATCCATCTTTTGTCAATACAGTACAAGCTAACTACTTGGCTCTTAAGACTCAACACAGACTATAAGCAATCACTGATGATAACAGCCACCTTTTTTTTTTTCTGAGAATTCCTTATGTTCCTGGCACTCTCTGATAAACATTTCATGCTTTGGTCTCATTTGTCCTGTCCTTAGCACAACTCAGGTTTTTGCTAGTATCATTGACATCTTACAAGAGGGGAAACTGAGCTCAGAGACCAAATTTTCCTGCTCAGGGTAATGCAGCAGGTAAAGGGCACGGCTGGGATGTGAACCCAGGTAATATGACTCCAAAGTGGTTTTATATCTTTGATTCTCAAGGATTATTCCCCCAGAAGAGCCTGGATCCCTTCCTATGGGCTCTGGCACAGAGCCCAGCACTAGGCTGAACTATAAAGCAGACTAATTTTTATATCTGTTTGTGCCTGCCTTTTCTTGGCATCTGTATACAAGCCTAGCTATTTGTCTTAAGAAAGGACTTCTGGTGTTCAATAACTCTTGATAATGTCAGCAAGCTTTTCAAGAGACCTGAAGCAGAGGCCAACAGTGTTTCTTGCTTTCTAGTAGCATTCTAAAGTACAGCTTCACAGCAAGGTGAGCAGGATCTTCTGAGTAGCTTTCCCTCACCCCTTAAATGACAGAAAGTGACTATGATATGATGCCATCAGCTCTGACCCACCTGACCAAAGTCCATAGAACTCAGTGACTTTATCTGGCAGTCTATTTAGCGTCTGTCGAAGCTAGGTTTTACTAAAATGGACAGGCATTCTAGAAAACTGTCAAATAAATTTAGATTCCTGAGGCTGTGATAGACAGTTCTTCTATGCAGCCACTCTTTAGAAAGTGCATGTGCAACCAGGTAAAGAGTTCTGATTCCACCAGAGTTCCAGCAGGTGCAGAAAAAGTCACAGGACAATGCACTCAGCCCCCTCACCCTTCCCATTCCAGGGGCCAACTGTAGGGGCTTTCCAAGGACAAAAGGAAGGGAGTAGATGCTTCTTCTACCTCTGAGTTCTAGGAAGGTCAACAGTATTAGCTCAAGAAAATGTCCATTAGAAAAAGCTTATCTTTTTATCAATAAGTAAGGGTAGATCTCACTTCTCATCAAAGCAGCAGTTGGAACCATTTACAGAGAAGTATAACTGCTTAAAACACAGAGAATAAGTGATGATGGGCTTTACAGCCTCTGCTGGTACCTCTGCAAGCTGTACTTGTAGGGCTCAGGGAAAATCTTAGAAGAAAGGACAGAAAGATTTCAGAGCCAGTGGGTCTGGATACTGCTGTTAGATAGTACCTTCTAGATGTAACAACACTGCACCCATGAAATCTTGATGGTATGGATGCCTAAACGAGACCCTTACAATGACTGCAACAGCTGATATGCCAATATGAAATGGGTAAGTTTCATAAAGCCCATAGATAAAGAGCTATAGGAGATTAGTGGCTACAGAAAGAGAGGAAATTGGTTTTCTTCAAGAATGAGCTCATCGATAAGTTATTAAGTCACAAATAGTCTTAATATGTGTACATAGGAGCAACGCTTAATGGACTTAGTAGGGTATATGTGTGTGTGAGAGGGGGTGTTTGTGTCTAACAATAACATTTATAGAAGAAATCATAAATTTAAAAGAAGACACATGCTGAGTTGGTAGGAGGAGAAGGTGGAGTTTATGTAAATAAAGTACTCATGTAAGAAATTCTCAAAATTATAAATTAAAAAAGAAAATTTATACTTTTATGACCAGAATTGTATTACTAAAAGCTTTGACAATCTAAATATTTGGGAAATACGTTGGAATACAGAAATATAGGTGTGATTCTTTGCTTTAGAATATACATACTCTTAAAGCTGGAGTGGTGAATTGGCTATTAAAAGCAATGGCTGCTCTTCCAGAGGACCTGGATTTGATTTTCAGCACCTATGGCAGCTTACAGCCATCTATCACTCTAATTCCAGGGGATTGACTCTCTCTTCTGGCATTTTTGAGCATTGCTCACAGGTGGTACACAGACACAAGCAGGCAAAATGCCCACACACATAAAAAAATAAAATAAAGATAAAAAAATGTTTGAAAAAAAGAATATACCCTTGAGGTAGGGTATCAGCTATATCTCTACTATAATGCTGCATAACAAGTATCCTCACAGAGAATTAGCATTTTGTAAGTTTGAGGATGCTGAGTTGAACCAGTTTTGGCTGGTTTCTCTCAAATCTCTAGGCCTTGGCTATTACAGGGTAGTCCAGAAAAAAACCTTGACTCTGTTGCCTGAGATGGCTCAGTTTCACTCAGGTTTTTCATTCTCCTGATGACCATCACAGAACACAAAAGAACCCGAAAATGACAAATGCTTTTTAAATAAAAACTGCTGACATTTTTGCTTCACTTAGGGTTCTTAGTACTGAGGATGGAACCTCATGTTCCCTAAAAACAAGCTCTGTCCTGGAGCTGTCCCAGGTTCTTGACCGAGGCAAGTCATGAATTGAGATGGGGATGGAAGACTCTAAAACAACCTGAAGGCAAAAGGTAAGGAAACCAAAAGAGGTGTGAAATGGCTCCAGGAACTAAGCCAACCTACTGCATGTGGCTAATAGAGCAAAAACAGAAGGAAGACTATAACCAAGCTATACTATACGTACAGCCGTGGTGGTTTAGCCAGCTCTCACCCACAGCCTGAGTTTCCTTTCTTTCACATTGCTTGCCTTTCTAAATGGCACAGGTGACTAGTCACCTCCTGACTAGGCCCACGGCAATCTATATAGATGGCCCTGTCCTCATTCATCTTGCCTCACACTTAAAAAACCTCTTTACTTTTCAGGACTCAACTTGGCCTTCAATATCTCTGGTCTATCTTTCTAAATTCTAAGATCTATGTTAAGTGCCAGTCCCCAGATCCACTCCAGTCCATCCTCTCTGCTTGTGTCATTTATGATACTACATTGTCACTTAGAGTTTTATTTTCCAGTCTCTTGATTCTATAAGATTAAGGGCATAAGCTTGTGATCCCACATTCCTGCACAGTTTATTACTCAAAACACTAACAGCAACAAATTATTAACAAATATTCATGAATTAAACTGCTCAGTGCAGTTACCACAGGTGGGACTAAAAGAAGAGGAAAAGAAAAAGGAGCAATGAGTTTTAAAAGGATAGAGGTGGTTCCCCCTAGAAACTTGAGTAGAAATGGTTCAGAAAGATGGCTTAGAAAGCTAAGAAGAACCTGCAATGAATACGGATGGGACACTATGTGAGTTCCTGAAAATGAGCATGTAGGTAGAGTCATTTCTAAAAGATCCCTGGGAAATGTGCTGCCCAGCAGAAATATAATGTGAGTCACAGATGTGAATCCGCTTGTGTAATTTCACATCTTTTTGGAAGCTACATTATAAAAAGTAACAACATAGAACATATGAAATTCCCCTTAATAATATTCTATTTATCCCAATTTATCTAAAAGATACTTCTTCAATGTAACCAATAAAAAAGGAAAGTGGTATTTTATATTCTTATCTTGTGCTGTATCTTTTAATTTCCATATTTGTTTTGCAATAAAGTGTATCTCAGTTTGAACTACTCATATTTCCAGGGCCCAACAGCCACAGTGACTACTGACTACTGGCTTGAACATTTGAGTTCTCAAAGCAAAGACAATATCTAGATCAACTTCAAGATACTTATCATGATGAAAATAATGTCAATATGAGGACTGGAGGAATGGGAAGTGCATGACATTGCACTGCCTGAAATATCTGAGAAAGCCCCGGCAGTGAAAACGCCTGCATACACACTTGGCCTTCAGTCTGAATTGGAAAGAAGAATCGGTTCTCCCCGAAGCTGGGATTTTGTTCATATTTCTGTTCTCAAAGATAACTATTTGTTAGTTAAATCTACCACCTTTACCCAAGGCATGAAATTAGTAAAAATTCTTCCTGAGGCTGATGTCTACTGTATAATGCAAGCCTAGAGAGAGTTTAACATACTTGGGAGGATACAAATCTCTACTTTCATAGTGAGTCAGTCAGTGTGATTCTACAGACACTGAGTTCCCACTAATAAAGTTCTAATCTTGGGAGAAGAGTCAACCAGAGCTTGACTTATGAATTTGCTAACTATTCTTTAGATTTCAAATTAGTTGTTAGAAACTTTCATTATAGTATGTCTTTATGATATACAATTATGCAACTATATTTCATTAGATTATATATCAAACCTTTTTCTGAAGTACTTAATTCTAGTTTTCTTTCAACTCTAACGTCTTCATTTTTACCAGTAAAAAAACTGAAAAACAACAAAACTGTCCTAAATTTAGTTTGTAAAAGATTTATGAGCACACTGGTTTCTTCCTCTTTCCAGGCAAGTGTTTTTTATTGGGTTTATTTTATGTAGTGCATGGAGTTTCATATTCTTTCTTTAATTCTATCTACTTGACATAAAAAGAAAATGAACAAGTGTTCATACACATCATGTTAGCTTTAGGTATTTTATGGCTGTGTGTAATAACTGAATTATTCTGCTCATTTACTTATAAATTCTTTGTTTATGAAAATATTTTAAGTGTATATATTATATTTTTGCTAAAATAAGTTTCAAGAGAAGACCTCAAGGCTCTTACCACAAATTTGATTTGTTCCCAAACTGGGTCTTCATATTATCAGATCTCTTCATCATATGTGCATCTTTAACATCTCTCTTTAAACAATCTGGATTGACTGTCTAGACTGCTTCAAGTTCCCTGGATAATTCCACAGCTCCCTCTTTACTCTGACAGTGTACATGTGACCTTGAGTTAAATTAGAGAGATTTCTTTCTTCTTTCTATGTTCTTCATATGTACTACATATGCCACTTGATAATAAAGATTTTTGATTCAAATGTATAGGGAAAAACATTCCAGTCCAGAAATGCTAAATCCCATTTATCTGAGCTTCATAGGTTACATAAATGCACATTTTCAGCCTTTTCTTTCTGAAGATGAATCCACTGTTATTGAAATTTAAAGAAATTAATGCATTTTTAATCAAATCAATATGCATTTGCTATAACAGCACACAATCCATTTTGAATTGTGAACTATGACTTTTTAAAACTAATAAAATCACTGTAGGTCAAGAAGCAAATACTGGAACACTTAACTAAAGAAGTGTGTGTGTGTGTGTGTGTGTGTGTGTGTGTGTGTGTGTGTCTTTGCTGCTAAGAATAATGTAATTTCATCAAGAGTATCTGATAGCTCTCGAGATTTCAAGGTTTTGATAAATTCAGGAGCACCTGGGAATAGAAGGCAAATATTCAGAACATTCTCATTTTGTTATGTCACATGACAATGAAGACAATAATAAATTCCTAAGTCAGTTTAAAGAATATTTACTTTCTCCCAATATAAGGTTCCCCCATGTAACACGGTGCTCTGACTCTTTGAATCCAAACTTAACACTGGAGAATATGTTTCTTTTTTTAATATTTTTTTTACTTTATGTCAACCTCTAAAAATAGAGATGACCTCAAAAGCATTTCAGATCTTTCACTAATTACACACAGAGCCATGATATCCAAGGGTCTTGGATGTGCTTTAATCCAAGGCTTTCCATTGAAGATTCCATGTGGAACTTAAATTCCATGTCCAGTTGTTGGCACCTCTTGAAGCAAACTTCCATGAATTTGTTAAACAGGTCTCTTAGAATTCTACGCTATTTCCTTGAAGTCACTTAGCTACTATCTGTTAAGCTGCCAATAATACAGTGACTTAGCACTCTTGATGCTGTATGGCATTGACCACAGCCTTGGCTTTCAGATGTCTGGGAAGTCAATAATCACCCTTCTCAGACCCTTCGTGACTTCAGAGACTTCAATCACATCCCTCCTTGTCTTCATCTTTCATATTATCCCATCCAAACTAAAGACATCTGAGGATCTGAACATTTGGAAGCTTTCCCTTTCATTTCCAGCCAAGATAAAAATAGAGGTTCCATTGTGCTCTCAAGGGGAAAAAATCTATGCATTTGGTACTTGGGACTGTCTCAAAATGGGATCTTGCAAAATATCTCTCTGTAGAGGGCATACCAAGAGAGCCAGTTAGGTCTACAAGAAATCCAGGGACAAACACCTGCATCTAGTCTCCCTGAAAAGAAAGACAGCTTTTGCCAGCAGCAGCCTTTCAGAGGTGGGGTGCTGACTCACTTCCTTCTTTGTATGTGTTGAAGGAAATGCTGCCAGAAGAGGAAAGGTACACTGTCCCAAAAATATTTCTTCCACAAAACATTTTCTTCTTTAAATTCTGCATAAATGAAGATGATTTTTTGTTTGAATAGACTCAGGGTATTTTTCAAGGCAGAACATTTCCCTTAGCATGAGTTAGAAAATGCACACTGCCTATGTTGATTTTCTGGTTGTCTAGGTCTACCTACGCATTGCTTCAATCAGACTATGTTCATTACTGACGCCCAGATGAGATGAACACTGAAAGAACCATGAGTTTCAACTGGAAGATTAAAAAATAGTATCACTGGACACCATTAAGGTCAAGTTGGAATTTCAGCACCATAAAGAAGTATGAGTCACCAGCATTAAATCTGAGGGCCATGATCCTTAGGTGGAGGGTCAAAAAGATTGTGCACATGGAAAGGTGATCCTCAAAAAAGACCAGTGCAAACACACCCAGACAACTAATTTTTAAAAAGCATTTACACTCATTATATCATTTACTTCTCACAACTGTCTTACACATTATTATGCCAGTTATTATTAGCAGGCATGAAGACACAGGCACAGATAGTCTAAGAAAGCTTCCAAGGTCCTCACATCTAACCCCCTGTTCTAATTAATTTTCTATTGTTGTGATAAACAACACATCAAAAGCAACTTGAGAAGAAGAGGTTTATTTCATCTTAGATCTTATAGCCCATCATTGAGGGAAGCCAAGGTAGGAACCTGAAGGCAGGAATAGAAACAGAGACCATGGAGTGCTGTTCACTGGCTTGCTCCCATTGGCTTTCTCATATACCCAAGACTATCTTCCCAGAGGTGGCACAGCCAACTGTATACTGTGCCCTCTAGTATCAATCGTTAATTAAGGAAATATCCCCCCCCACAGACCTGCCTACAAACTGTGAGAAATGCAGTTCCTCCATTGGCCTTCCCTCTTTCCACAACAAAACAAGCTAACCAGAACACTCGCTAATTGTTGGATATTATATATTCAATTATTTATGTAATTTTTGTATAATACAATAATCCTACAAATTAGATGTCTGTTTTTTAAAGTTTAGAAGCAGAGGCTTAGAAAACATGTAGTATATTCAGGTCCAGAGTTAATAAGGCCTAGCCAAGTTCTGCTCTCAAAGTAGAAATATTTCCCTTAGAGTCTGTCACCTGTAGCTGTTCAGGAGCACAATCCTGAAATGGTTTTGTTGCCTGAGGCCTTAATCCGAATTTGTGTCCTCTCCCTTTTTATAACTAAAATTTTTTTTAATTCTTTGGACGTCTTATATAATTTACTGTGATCATATTCACTCCTAACTCCTTCTTTCAGCTCTTCATAGGGCCACTCACCTCCCTACTCACCAACTTTGTGTTTTCTTTTTTATTTAATCTAATATCACATCAGCTCCAATTTGTACTGTCCAAGTACTTCTGAATATGAAGCCACTCACTGAAGAGTGACTGACTGACCATCAACTTTAAGAAAGCTGATTTTCCCTTTCCCAGAAACCATCAGTTGTCAATTAGGGGAGAATGTTCATAAACATCTTCAACTTTATGCTAGAATACCAGCTAGCTTGGTCTTGTGCAAGTATTGTGCAGACAACCACAGCTGCTTCAAGCTCATGAATACAGGAGTCTTGTCATGTCTAGAAGACATGTTTAATTCTGTCTTCACTGACCTCTGGCCCTTATAATCTTTCTTTCCTTTTTCTGTGACAGCCATGAGGAGAAGTTTGATACAGAGGACTGATTTGTGGCTGAGTCCCTTCATCTCCCTGTTTTGGCCATTTGTTTCTGCATTAGCCACCATCTATTAGGTAAGGAAGCCTCTCGGATGAGTAGTCATATACCAATTTTGAGTGAGTAAAATGCTATGTCAATTTAGTAAAGGAATAGTAGTATGTTCAACTTTAGGGATTGTGAGATCCCCAACCATGGGTTCTTGGCCACATTTATAGTACTAGGCATATGCTTCCTCCTGTGTAGAGGACCTCAAATCCAATTATAAAACATGATTGGTTACCCCTATAGCATCTGTGCCACTCTTGCACCCAGGGGCATGTCTTGCCACACTGGTTATCTTTGCAGGTCAGTGACTGAATAAAGCTTGATGGCTTTTCCCCACAGAAGCCTATATAGAACCTTCCAGTACTGTGAGAACTAGATATCATAGAGAAAACCTCTTGGTCAGTATCATCTTGATTTCTGGTGTTTTTGGTATTTTCAGCAATATGGTCTTGCTATCAAGTTCTGGTGGGCAAACAATAGTAATGGCAATAGCCTGTATTTGGGGGATATCTCCAGGTTACCTATGACTCAAGGGGAGGTATACTTCACCTGGCATTTTAGAAGCCATGTGTTATTCTCTTTCAATATGGCTATTCATATAGCCTCATCTCTTTTACTTTGTTGCTTATACTTACCTAAGGAATTGTCATTCTTTTCTTGATTATGGATGTCTATCTCAAAAGCCTTTCTCAGAAAATCAGTTATCTCAGGAAATTGTTTCAGATCTGCTTTTCTATGTGGTTGGTTAAGCACCTCTTGATGAACCAAGGTACTGCAAGTAAAAAAGTCATGTCTATGGAATGAAGGATTATTGCCTTCTTTGTAAAAAATTTCAAATCCTATTAGTCTTATGTCTAACTAGATCTTTTCTTAATTATTTAAACCCAGTTATGTTCAATAGGTCCTGGAACACATTGAGAACTGAAGTAGAAGATGTTTAAACTGCCAAGGGCAAGGCAACGCATCTGAGGCTGATTCTACCCACTTTTCAATGATTCATTGGAGAAAAGGGTATCATACAACTTAGCTGTTTAGAGATGACAATTTTACAGTCTCATATTCTCTACACCTTGACTGACTATCTCTCAGTCTCTGTGCTGATCACCATCTAGTACAAAAAGAAGTTTCTCTGTTGAGTGTTCAGAGATGCACCAATCTATGGGTATACTGATAAGTCATTAGGAGTCACTTGAATAGTCTATCTGTTTAGCAGAGTAACAATAATAATTTCTTCCCTAGGACCCACAACTTATCTAGCCACAGAGTCTTGGCCCAGATACTAATGCTAGATATGGGCTTCAACTCATGAAGCAGACCTTAAATCCAAACAGAAACTTGGATTATTTCTACCATGTTTGTGCCACTATTATGTCAATGGGCATATCTTACAAGGTCAGTAATTGTTGTATATTGTAAGATTCCTAGCTGGGTAAGACTGTAGATTTCTTTTCTCCTCCAGAAGAATGTATAGCACCTTTCAGCACTATGAAATCTAGCCAGTAAGAATGAAGCTTCTAGGCAAGGACCAGATTGAGTTCTCCATGAATTAAGTGTGTGATATCTTCAGCAATGAGATCTTACTGTCAAGTTCTGGGGGTAAACAAGAGCATTGTCAATACCTGTAATGTTTGGGGGTCTACGAGACCTTGGGTTTCAACAACGGCAAAAGAAGTAACACATTCCTGGGCCTGGGCTTTGAGTTGTTATTCCTTGGTGTCTAACAGGGGCGCTATTTCCTGCTATAAGTAAAACTCCACTTTAACTTGTAATATATGTATATGTGTGTGTGTGTGTGTGTGTGTGTGTGTGTGTGTGTGTGTGTGTGTTAGGAATCTTCTACAGTAATACGTTCCAGATGACTTTTTTAAATGCTTTTAATGGCAATTATCTGTCTCCTGTGTTCTTTCTTCTACAATGCTATCTCACACCCCTCCCATTTAGCCTTTCTTATTTCACTATTCTACTTTAACCTTTTACTCCAATACCACTGATTTCTATCTACTTACCCTGAAAACCATGTCCCACATCCCTTTACTAATTTCCTGACCTCTATAGATATTCTAGATGGGGACACACATATCTGAAGACTCAAAGTTAACATCGACAATAAGAAAACCATGATGCTTGTAATTCTGTAATGACTGTTTCCAGCTCAATCCACTTACATGTGAATGCCATGGTTTCATTTTTTCTTAACAGCTAGGAATCATTCCATTGTGTCCATGTACTACATTTTCATTATCTATCATCATTGATGGACATCTCTACTAGACAACTTGTAATGAAGAGTCAGCATATACCAAGCAGCACTTCATGCACCATACAAAAATTTATTTCACTGAATCTGCATGCCAGTTCTAAGAGGTATTTGTGACATCTTCATTTGACATATTAAGAAAACAAACAAACAAACAAACTAACTAAGTCTAAGAAAATTAGTTAACTTGTCGATAGTCCCCCATGGTAAAGTTGGAATTGAACTTCTAAACTACTTGCCTTCCTTGCTATGCTAGTCTCTCACATCTCTTATAGTATGACTCTCAATAAAAGCATATATGGGACACTAGGTGAAGAGACAGGAAACACAAAATACACTTAAGGCTACAGATATTTCCAAGAAAATTAAGCTTTAATTTTAGGTTACTAATATTTCTTTCAAGAATAAAAGAAATTAGGTGATAAGAAAAGACTGGGTGCAGGTAGTTGATAGTTAAGTCATGTAAAAGAATGCAAAGCTAATTGTTTTTCTGATTCCTTCATAGATGTCTTATTTTTAGTAATGGATACATGCACTCTACATATTATTCATAGATGTACATATATGAATACATGAATGTTTTAAAGTGTAAAATCCAATGTGAGGTTCCATATCTATTCTAATCTATTTCAATGTATTTTATTATAATTGTATAGAAGTTCACTGATATGAAAAGACTTTGAGCTAGCTAACTTTGATACATTTTTTATTTCCATATTCTTAAAAATCAAGTTTTTACTAAAAAATTTTGAAGAATATTTAAAACCTACATTCTTTTTCTCAGTGTTTATCAAGTGCACTTCAACCAAATAGTCTTTATTTTTATAATATTAAAATTAACATTGAGAAAGTACTTATTTTATTAAAGTGAGAAACAGCCTGGAACCTGAGGAAACTCATCCACTTTGAAGATTATTTTTTCTTTTTAAAAAATTATTATTTAAAAAGGATTTTTTTCATGTATCCCCTGTTCACCCTCTCTTCCCAGTCCTTCCTCAGTATCCTCATCTCATCCCCCTCCATCCTTTCTCCAAGGAGGGCAAGGATTCCCAAGGTAGGTCAGTTCAGTCTGGTGTATCTTTTGAGGTAGGTCTGATTCCCTCATCTCAATATTAGGACTGAGTTGGGTGTTCCTCTGTAGGGAATGGGCTCCAAGATGCCAGTTCATGCACAGGAACATAGTCTGAACTTATTCCACGATGTTCCACATACTGCCCAGACCAATCGACAATCATCTACCTTTGAAGGGTTTAATTCCTTTTCCTGATGGTTTCTCAGTGGCTGTTTTTGGTTCAGTGTGCTCCCCAGAGCTCTAGCCAGCCATCATTGTGGGACTCCTCCTTATAATCCCTATCCTTTTGTTCATATAGACTCTCTCTCTCTCTCTCTCTCTCTCTCTCTCTCTCTCTCTCTGTGTGTGTGTGTGTGTGTGTGTGTGTGTCTCCTCCCACCTCCCTACCTGGAACTTGACATGGTGCTTAGATATAGATCTCTGCTTCCACTTTTATTCATTGCTGGATGTGGGTTCTATAGCGACACTTAGGGTGGTTATTCATTTGACTATAGGGAAAGCCCTGTTCAGGCACTCCTTTCACTATTGGTTGGAGTACAAACCAGGAACATCCTGTGTGTTCTTGGAGGTTTCCCTAGCATCCGGTCTCTTCCTAATCCCACAATGGCTTCCTCTATCAAGACATCCATCTCTTTTTTCTCCCTCTTTGTTGCTCTTCTCACTCAACCATCTCCTTCCCTCATGATTTGTTCCCACCTGTCCTTGGTTGCTACCTGTTATGATCCCAGTTTGCTAAGGAGATCTTCTCTATTTTGTCTTCTAGGGGAACCCTGGATGTCTCTCTTAAGTTCTTTTTGATCCCAAGCTATTCAGGGGTTGTGGTTTGCAGTTTGGGTATTCTTTGCTTTTTGTCTAAAATCCACTTATGAGTGAATACACCCACTTTGGAAATTATTTATTCAAGCTACTTAATTCAACACAAACTTTGAAAGTATTATGACAAAGTACCAAAAGAATAAATCCTGAGTGAGTACAGAGTTATGGAGCAAAGAATAAACTTAATGACTTCACACATTGTACTTAAAACTAGCAAAAGGTGTTTCTTTTAGAGATCTCTTAATTGAACTACAATAAAAATATAAAGAAATGTTACTTTGCTTCATTAAAAATTACAAGGAACAAGGGGAGAGGCAAATGTTTTTTGAAATCACAGACTAGTAGACCACCTTACCTCACGCTTCTGACTTGTGTCTTGTTTGCTTTTCCTAGAAGTCAACGCTTTAATGTTCAGGAATGAGAACATTTGAGGCCTTTCCTTTTGTGTCTGACTTACTCTGTTTAACACGGCAGCCTCCACTGTTTGTTCTTAAGTACTAGGATACACAACTGCCAACTAGAATATTTACTGACACTTTACATTCTAAAATGGTGTCCCTGGCATCTTAACATTCACAAATAGTCTAGTATTTCTGAAGTGGCCATGTCTGGGCTCTTTGGGGAAGTGCCACCTAAGGTATATAGAATTGGCTTTCGACAGAATGGACTCAAGAAATGACAAAGCCACATCTTCTGATTGAGTCTTATCTATGTCTGTTATAGAAAAAGATTTTTCAGAATCTTCTTTCTAATATACTAAAATGTTGAAGAATTAAGTCTAGGGGAACATGCCTATAGTTCTAGGTACTCAAGAGGTTGAGGCAGGAAGACCACAGGTTCAAAGCCAGACTGGGCAACATAATGAGCCTCAAGCAAGCAAGCAAATACGATATTGAGGAATTTCTTCTTTGTATTAAACCTGAACCAACCCTCTTTCACTGAAGAATCTTAGGTTGAATTAATGATAAGCATGTCTATGGAAACATCAGAACCTAAACATGCAAACCAAAAAGTCATTACAAAAGTAAAATTATTATAAGACTAATATAAAAACATTCATTTGACAAATACTCTACAGGCATTTTAGAGCAAGTGTAGAAACAAAATCTGGAGTAAAACAAAGATTCGCAGAGATGTTCAAAGGCACAAAACTCACCAATAATTGACAAGGAGTCTTCTAAAACAAGCCACAATGTGGAAGATAGGTTGTTGAAAAGTGAGTAAGTAAAGTCTTCCCTTGGGGACTCTCTGTGAGTAGGTACATGATTATAGAGAGTATGGGCATGGTCATAGGAAGTATGGACATGGTCATAGGGAGTATGGGCATGGTCATAGGTCATAGGGAGTATGGGCATGGTCATAGGGAGTATGGACATGGTCATAGGGAGTATGGACATGGTCATAGGTCACAGGGAGTATGGGCGTGGTCATAGGGAGTATGGACATGGTCATAGTTCAAGTGGGGGAGAACAGTGAGTCTCAAAGTTCTTCAGTCACTGGTGCTTTGTTAAAGGCTCTTTTATACACTCTGGCCACAGATCATGCCTAGTGTCCTGAGAATTTTTCATTATGCCTTGCATTTCCATGGTAAAGAGGGAGATGTAAGTGGCATTGGTAAAGAAAATAAGCTTTCCAATGTGTCTTTTAAGTATATATTGGCAGGACCCAAAAAATTAAATGGTTTATTCTGATCCTCAACACTCTATACTTTCCACAAAAATTCTTTATGTCTAAGTTGAAAAACTCCAGAAAGTTATCATGCCCAGAAGGCTGGGAGATGGCTAGCCTTTATAGCAAGCCCAGGGGAGGATAGTTAGACAATGCAGACCAGGCTCTTTCTCTCTCTTCTAACCCTTCTGATCCCTACAGATGTATACACCATGAGCAAATTCATTTTTACTATCTAGTCTAAGTTTTTGTATTTTATTTTAAACTCACCAACACAACCTAACAATGGAAAGAGATAAACTGAGATCAAAGCTCTGCTTAGAAAATGTGATGGAGATCAGTCAGGAGAGGTTGTCAAAGTTAACCCAGGGTGGGAAAAATTCAGTAGGGTCTTCCATAACTCAGAGAAGAGGAATTGTTTCTGGATATCTAAGGCACAGTAGGATAACTATTAGCATAAACATTCTACAGTATACTTCAAAATGTCTAGAAGAGAATAACATTTCCAATGAAAATGATTATGTTTATGCTGATGAAATGACTCAGTGGGTAAAGGCATTGCCACCAAGGCTGATTACCTAAAATCAATCCCTGGGACCCATATAGTTGTAGGAAAGAACTAGACCCTATGACATCTTCATGCCTACTATGGTATGTGCAATTCACACACATGCATAAATAAGTAATAAAAATATTTTTAGATGACAATGTTTGAAAATGAAAATTTTTATTACCCTGATTCAGTATGCTTTATATATGTTGAATTAGCATATATTTTCATAACGATATTAAGCATTATGTCCCAATGTCTTTTTATTTATTTTGATTTTTTGAGAAATGTTTCTTTTACCATGTAACTCTGGCTATCCCAGAACTCACTTTGTAGACCAGACTGGCCTGGAACTCACAGAGATTCACCTGCTTCTGCCTCCCAAGTGCTGAGATTAAAGATGTAGGCCACCACCACTGGGCACATTTGCTGTTTGTTTGTTTGTTTGTTTGTTTGTTTGTTTGTTTGTTTTAATGAAAGTTCCATATTGCCAAGACTGGCTAAATGAACACAAATTATGAATTGCAAATAGATGAAACTGCAGCTTCCAAAGGTTAGCCTCTTATGCAGATTCTAAGTTATAGTATAAAACCTCTGCAAAAGGAACATGAGCTGATAGAATATTTCTTGACCTTTAGTCAGGCAAAGCATTCTTTATTTCTTTCTTATTTACTTATTTATAATATTATCATGCTTTTAAAGTTCATTGCAGAATGTTTGCTATCTAAAACTCTCACAGATTGCTCAGATCCAGCCTTCTAACCTCCTGACCTTATAGAAGAAACAAAGGTTGCAACTTCCCTGGGAGACTTCGTGAGAATCTCTGAGTTCTTTCAACCTTGCAAGGTGACTTTCCAACTATGGAGAGCGCACTACAGCATTCGATCTCAACAGCTTCCACTTACTTGTCTTAAGGACTGCTTCAGTTGCATTTTAAACTCAAAGGCAATCCAATACAAAACAGAGCACTCAGTACTACAACTCAACTCTTACAACAATTACAAGGTCAACGTCTCCTCAAGCTAGGGCTGGCTACAACTAGTGAGGAGTGGGAGGAGACACACATGCATTTGCTAGACAGAGGAACCCTCAGAAACGCTTCAAGTTGAGCAAGTGAGTGCTCTAGAAAAGGGACCCTCTGGCACTCAGCTCTAGTGCTCATATTTTTATTCAGTTAGCCAATATTTGTTTGAAGTCAATCATACTCTGAATATTTTATTATTCATGGAAACTTGCATCTTTTGTTTCCATGGATTTGGATTCCAGGCTCAGTATTTGATGCAAAAACCATAGTCAAAATTGCCCAAGATAAAGTTCCACCAGGAAGACATTAGTCTTCTCTCCAAGCCTTGTTATGACAATGC
Source organism: Sigmodon hispidus (assembly GCA_004025045.1). Taxonomy (NCBI): domain Eukaryota; kingdom Metazoa; phylum Chordata; class Mammalia; order Rodentia; family Cricetidae; genus Sigmodon; species Sigmodon hispidus. The sequence continues at coordinate 250,563 of PVIH01000603.1, forward strand.
TCCAGATCAGGTTATAAGAATGCCTTTCGTGGTCATCTCCATGAAAAATGTTTCATGAAACAATTGAATCACCCGTGATAAGCACATAATAATTGAGTTCAACCCGTGAACCACAAGGATTTCCTGCACACTTCTTAAGTACCATGACCAGCAGAGTCACATATCTCCCTTTTTTTTCTTCCCAAGTACATCAAGTCAACTTATTCATTTTGAGGTTTTGTTTTTATTTGTGCTTAAGAGTCAAAGTTTCACTGTTTTGTTCCAAAGAACTCAAGTGATCCTCTTCAACCCCAAGAGTTTGGGAGTACAAACAAGACTCTGCATCATGCCCAACTTCATCCCAAGTCATTTAAATTCCTTTGTCATGATCTGTCTTTATTTTTGTATTATCTTGTTTAATGTGTATGCTTATCTGTTAAATTGACTCATATCCACTCTCTAGGATTTTTTTCTAGGACTTAATGATAAGATGGGAAACCTGGGCTTCCAGCTCTCCATTTCTAAGATTCTAAGTCTGTTACTCAGTTATGTGCTCAACACTTTGCCTTTTTCTGTCACTGACCCCTAGACTTGACTTCTGTCTCCTGAAACATGAGAGTAGTGAGTTCTGTGGCTGCGGACTGCTTGCCCCATGCATAGTGATCTCTAGCCCACCCAGCCAACAGCAGATCTCACTTTCCTTTGACTCCTCCTTTGAGCCTTTGTTTTCATGCGGTCCCATCTCCATATTAGCCCATAGCCTTGGAACTTCTCCAGATTATGTGCTTGGGTCAGTAATAAAGTTTGGATATACTTCTGTCTATGGCTTATCCTCTCAAACTGACTAGCTCTCAGGAGGGAAAGAGAAATTGTGCATAAATTGTTTCCAGAAACCATTGCATTCACAGCCTATTTATCAACCTTATGAAACAAAGGACACTGCACAGCATAGGATTATGGGGATTCTTGCTCATTAGAAGCAGGATTGACAGCAACAGCTTATTTCACAGGATCCTCTAACTGGTCATTAAACCTAAGGACTCTTTTATAGTCTCTAAATTGGAAACCAAAAGATGAAAGACTCCACATTTCCCATCTTTGGTCACATGAGCCATTCAACCTAAACCCAGGGCTTTATCGTCACGCATTTTGCTTCACAGAGCAGAATAAGCTTGACCAGAGCAGGCTCACTCAAGCTATAGCATAACAGCAGCAAGACTTGTAATTCCCAGGCTAGTGGCCACAGGCCAGCAAATGCTAATCTTTCTCTAGCCTAGAGAAATCTGCAATAACATACCACTAAGAGAAATAGCTGGAGCAGCAGCTGACTAGCCCTGCGATGTGGAGTTTGGTGTGGCTTACTTGCATTTATTTCCAATTTTCATTATGTTTCCTACACCCTTCATTTTCAATAAACCTTTCTTAATAAAAGACTTTAAGGGGAAAAGGTTACTAGGAACATGTAAAGAAATATTCTTTAATACATAAGTGGTAATTAAAATGTGAGGGCAGAAAATGGATACCACTGTTAGGAATTTCAAAGCTAATAAATACAGCAATATAAACACACCATTAAATTACATTGTAACCAGCAAACAGATATATGAATTACCAAGTTGTACATAAACTTGGAAACCTGACTGCAGAAAAGACCAAAAAGCAAACAGAAAGGAGAGGCAATTAATTGAATAAGTAATAGAATCCAGAAGGGTAGAAGGCTTCAAATTGGAGTCACTGCTGCACTGAAGCTGAGCTTCTCAAGAGAAGAATGAAGCAGAGCGAGAAGCAAGAGAGAATTTACACCAAAATTCTCGGAAGTTGTTCTGGGAAATGTACACTCTGGTTCAGGTGTCAGCCCTGGTTCCAGTTTGCTTGTGACCACAGCATGTTACTTAGAGAGCAGCTACGAAAATAAAATTTGATTCTGTTTTGCTATATGTGATGCTCTTGATGGACATTTTTTATAGCCTACAGTGAAGTATGATGGACTTTCTAGGTCACAAATACTCTCACCTTAGATAGCCTTAAAGACAGAATGAGCATATGGAAGAACAGTGGTCAGATACTGTAAAAAAAAAAAAAAAAAAAAAAAAAAAAAAAAAAAAAAAAAAAAAAAAAAAAAAAAAAAAAAAAAAAAAAAAAAAAAAAAAAAAAAAAAAAAAAAAAAAAAAAAAAAAAAAAAAAAAAAAAAAAAAAAAAAAAAAAAAAAAAAAAAAAAAAAAAAAAAAAAAAAAAAAAAAAAAAAAAGCCTAAGACAGAAATCCTCAGAATGAAAGAAAACAAATGCAGTGATTTCTGTCTCAGATGTCCACTTTTGCTTTCTGCAGAGAGTTTTAAAGCCACAGCAAAGATTGAGAGAGGCTAAAGTGGACGGTTTGTGGAGGAAGACCACACTGTAGATTTCAGGGCCAGAGAAAAAAGAGCTACATGAATCACTCATACTGATCTCAGCAGGTTCCACCATGCTACACCCGTATGTGCGGGTATGGAGAAAAGTGCCCAACACTGACTAAAGGAAAGGGCATTCAGACCTCACACTGCTCTAGAAAGAATTTGGATTCTGGTCACCACTATGAGAAACCCTCATACACACAGGTTAGACAGGTGCTGCTGTCCTTTATCACTCAATAATGGGCAAAATTCGCTAGACTAAACAATACTTTAGTGTCATATGCAGTTGCTTAAATTGGGGAAAAAAGTTCATGAATGCTTACAAAAAAAAAAAAAAAACCTATCCAGCATGCAACAAGCACAGATCTAAGTAACTGGTATCCAGTTAAGAATACCAAGATGAAAACAAGCATAATAGCAAAAATAGCAATTAATGATAAACAAGTCAGGAAATATACAGGTGGAAGCCAAATGGGAAAAGAGCCTAACATTTACTAACCTGTTTAAGATGGTAGCCCAGCACTTCTCAACCTGGGAATTACTGACATTTGGGGCTGTGTTCCTCTTTGTCACAGAAGTAGTTTACACATTGTAAGACCCATTAGATGTAGGAGCATACTCCCTTTACCTGCCATGACAGGCAAAAATATCTCCAGGTGCTGCCCACCATCCTGCAATGGCCTTGCCTCTAGGTGAGGATCAAAAAGCTACATGAAGACATGAGCAAGTTAAGATAAGCAAGGGCTACTCATTTACTTACTGGGGCATAATTGAACTCCCTGTGGCCAGACCCTTAAAGAAAATGAGTCCTTCCTCACCCACACCTCTGCCAGAGGCCATCAATACAGAAGTGAAGCACTGTGTCATTTAGCTATGTTCTAGCCTTGAGCTTTGTAAACGGGGAGATCATAAGAGTGGGTATGAAACTGAGAAGACTGATAATTGAGTTTGATGGGGTGCATGATGTAAAAATCACCAAGTAATAAATAAAATAAAGAAATAAATAATATTATGCAAAAAAAGATAAGCAAGGGCAATAAAAAATGACTCCATTCATAAAAATACAGTGTCAGAGGTGAAAAGTAAACAGAATGAAACAAGTACCATATCGGACACAAGAGGAAAAAAATAGTGACTGTGTAGACAAAGCAATAAGAACTCTCCACAACAACATAGACTTTGAATAGGATTAAGAATGTCAGCTAAAGGGCTGTCCCAGCAGCACACAGTTATAAAAGAGAATGTTGAGGTGAGCATCACACAAATGATAGTGTAAACTAGTGTAACTATTATTACATCAGTAGAACTAGCTAAGACCAAAGTACATCACTGAGCATTTCATATACCTCCTTTCATCAGTCCATGCTTTGTCAGACTTGTATCAACAATTCTAAGACAAGGTCCTTATCAGACAAATGAAAAGTGAAGATCAAAAGGTCATAAAGTCATGGATGATGGAACACCAACCTCTGCTGCCCTGTTACATGTGTTCTTGGGGACACTGGCTTCTCACATAGAATGTTCAGGTGAAAGGAAGAAAATTGGGAGATCTTTTTTAAAAAGGAAATGGAATTTGAAGGCTACCTTGAATTAGGGAGAAAGAAAATGTAATTTAGCAAATAAAAAGTGCATTATTCAAGAAATATCTGAAAGGTTATGTATTATGTATAACTATGATACATAAAGGTGTATGTGCACACACACTTTTTTCTTTTTTTATTATGAATAAAGTCATATTTTTTATCCATGTATACTCTTGTTCAAGCTCCCTTCCCCCTCCCACCTTTTCCAGTCACTCTCTCTTCTCCACATTACTTTATCTCCTCCACAGCAAGAGCAGGAGGTCCCAAGGTCCCAAGGTGGCTTAGTTCAGCAGATCCTCTTTCCTCACCCCAGCATCAAGACTGAGTCAGGCACACACACTTTTGAAAAGATTTAGCAGATCCACTTCTCTTCCTTACATCTTCTGAGTGCTTTGAATATCTTGATCAGTCTCCCACACTGCTAGCTGGCAACTACATAAGACTGAAGCACTAATTGTCATGTTCTTTCTAATCCAACACTCCGCTTCAGATGAATGAACATGTAAATGCTGCTATCTCATACTTAGCACATGGCAGAATCTTAATAAATATTAGATGTTTCTATTGACAACCAATTAAGCCATTGAGAATGATTTGTGCATATAGTCACAGGATTCATTCCATAGGCAAGACCCGCACTAAAACTGACTCACCCTTTTTTTTTCTTGAAATAATCTTATTTACTATCAAGTGATAGAGCCAAGTCACAGTGATTAGGGTAAAGAACAGATGTTCTTAGAATTATTTCCCCTCATGTAATATGTTCTGGAAGCCCTCTTCAAGCCAGAGTGCCTAACACTCACGCAGAAGGGAAATAGAACAAATGTGTTCTTACAGACAACATTGCCCGTGTTTGCAATGCTTTTTACAGAAGGAGTAGGCTAACAAATGCAACCCATTCGAATGCAGCCTCAGAGGCCAGGTGAGCCATTCTCTACATGTGCCCACACCAAAGGCTGTCCTTAATCTCTTCATCCCCACATTCTGCTCATGCAATTGGCATGCTCAGTTAGATGGCTTTCTCAGTATGTGGTTGCCATGTAGGAAAGCATGCCTCTAAAGAGACTCTGCAGGGCCCTCAGCACCAACTTCCTGGTGTTTATGTTTTGACAGCAGAGCGTGGGCAATACAGTGCTTGGTCACACAGATGTGCCTTTTGCTCTGGCAGTTCACAAGATCTTCAGTTTTATTTAATGGCTTAACTGCTTCATAATTGCTCATATTCAGCTGTTCCTAAGCCTGAATGGCTTCAGCTTTTAATATGCCTTGTCTAATTCTTAGCCACATCAATTCACACAAGCAGCTCATCACTACTCTGAAATGCTAATGCTTGTCACATATTTCAGTTGCCTTTGGAAGACCTTGTTCAAATGACCATAAATCTTGTTAACATTCTAGGACCTTGTTTTCTTGTCCAATCAATATATATATATATACACATATACATATAAAATGACTAAATATATTTACATGCACACACATACATACATATTCACACACATATAAAGCAATACATACTCATATATAAAAGGCCTTATTTTCTCTAAGGATAGACCTACTTTAAATATAGAATGTAAAGGGGCAATGACCCACTTTTCCAGTCAACCTGGGCAATATGACCTATAGTCTTTAATAGTACTACAATGGCAAAGAGAATAACCTCTCTGCCTTCCATCCCATGTTCTGATTTGTACACGCTTTGTATCACCAGGGAGTGGGGTGAGGGGCAGTAGTCAGCTAGAAACTGGATGACTAGAAACTACTTTGAAGGATAGTATCTGGGCTTCAGACTTGAAAAGCGGTACTGATGAACTGCAGAAAACTGGCTCCTTACACAGTGGAAGGGCAGCAGGCCACAGTCTGTACTCCATGACAGTGACCTGTTTCTACAGTGGCACAAATGACAACATCATCAGGAAGGGGTTGGATGACAAGAAAAGAGACCCAGAGTCACCTGTGCAGACTTGATGTGTAAGGACTACACAATAAAGCACCCCATGGGAGGTCTTACGGTGATGGAGCTGAAGGTCTAGATCTCTGTGGTGTTGGCTGATGTGTTAATATTAGTCTGATATAATATCCTTCCCAGCTACATTAAAAGACTTCCATTATAGAAATTACACTTCAATTACATTTCAAATGTCTGTATTTTGGTTCTCATTTACAGTATATCACCTCTAAGAGTGTGGAGACTGTCGGGTGGTTCAAAACTGAACAGCCAGCCCTGGAACTGGGCACACTGCAGTCAGTGTTCCAAAGAAATGAATTCTATTCTGCTGCTGGCATAAATTTATACTATTTGTCAATGAGACTGTGGCTCTTGGGCTTAAACAGGAGCCTTTGTAAGTAATTGATATAATTAAGATCTTCTTTCTTTCTGGTTGTTTTAGTTTTATGTTCCATGTGCTGCCTAGACTGGCCTCAACCTGTGATTCTACTATTGTGGCCTCCCAGATGACTAGGAGTACAGATACACACCTCCACAACCATTTTTATAAAATGCTTTAAGACTTAGAGTGAGGAGGAGGCATCCTGAGAGGCCAGAAGGAAACAAAGTATACCCTGAAGCTAGATAGCCATTGTGAGCAGTCTGCTGAAGATTCTGGGAACCTGGCCTCCATGAGAGCAGAAAGTGCTTTTGAATTGCTGAGCCATCTCTATAGACTCATTTATAAAAGGCTTTTCTATTTATTTACTTATTTGTCTACTATTTGTTTATGATTGTGCTGAGGATGAGATACAAGACTTTGCATGTGCTAGGCACGTGTTCTACCTATGAGGTACACCCCTAGCAGTATCTATTAAAAACAAAACAAAATGTCCTATAATAAACTACTACTACAGTGGTTCCATATTTTAAAAGTTATAAGCACTGGACATGAAGGCATCATGCACATTCTTTAACTCTACTCTTTCTTTCTTTTTTTTTTTTTTTAAAAAAAAACTTTATCTATTTATTTATTTGCCTTGATGTTTGCCTGGAACTGGAACTACAGACAGTTGTTAGCTGCCATGTGGGTGCTGGGAATCGAACCCCGGTCCTCTGGAAGAGCAGACGGTGCTCTTAACCGCTGAGCCATCTCTCCAGCCCCACTCTACTCTTTCAATGCCTTTGAATCACAGAGGCCCAGGTTAGAAAGAAAGCAAACCACACTGTTCACAGGAACTGCCTATCAGGATCTGGTGTCTGTCTGTGGCAGCTCCCAATTTCATGATCGAGGATATAGGAAGAATAGGCACCTGACTTCACTCCCCCAGCTCTACTCTTTTCTACAGCCTACTCTAGAAAGGATATGTACTATCTTTCTTTTCTAGTACATGGTTTCTTGTTAGACCATAGATTAAACATTCAGGGTTTGTTTCAATTACAACATATTGTGTCCATCTTCCCGAAACCCAGTGCCTTTCATTTTCAGGGCACAATCACTCAGGGGACAGTTCACCATCACCAAGCATTATATAATCATTTACAGGTCATGGTGCTCCCCAGAAACTAAAATATAAGGCACTTGACACCACAATGATGGATACTTCTACAAATGTTCCCGTAAAAGAACCATTCTCCTATTCCTCAAGTACTTATTACCTTTAATAATACCTGTTATGACAGAGGTCTTCAGCAAAAAGAAATGTTAGCTGAAAACTGTATGCTGTGAGTTATAATTTGCCCACTATGGAAAATATTGCTTAAGTAATAAATACAAATGTCCACTCTCCAGCTACATTTCCCTATAATTTGTGCTATTTTCAAAGCCCAGGTATTCCCAGGGTTGTCTCCTGCAGCTGAGCCAGCTGTTCCTACAAGGCCAGGCCTGGGAGGTAATTTAGGTTGCTCTCCTGGACTCCAAATCTCTTTCTGGAATAATCTACCTCAATTTAACATCTGTCCTCTTTCACAAATGTCTTGCAGCACTGTGATCTGATAACCAAACTCACACCAAGTTCTAGGGACTTAGCAATGACTCCACTTAGAAATAACAAGTAAAAGACAGGTGGTATTTAGAATGGAGAACAGGGTTTGAATAGTGAAATTCCAGATAAGAGTAAGGGCTCTACAACTTTACCAATGCAGGACCAGCCGCCCAAGAATAATCTCAACACACAATGGGCTGGGGCCTCCCCCATCAATAACACAGAGGCTTGCATTAATTCACTGATGTAGTCAGTCATCAGATATCCAGTAAGGGCCCATAATACACCACACTGGTCACTGAACTAATCCAACAGCGGACCGTTATTTTATATAATACACACTGTTCTCAGTGTTGATACATACATACATACAGAGAAAGAGAGAGAGCAGACAAAGGCACTGTCTGTGAATGATATCAGGTATGAGAGTTCCAGGTGAAATCTTGAGTGGCTCTACTAGAGAACGTATATGGTCCCAGTGATCAAACATGCATTGAACCAAAGCTGCTGTCAGAGCAGACCAAAGGAATTCATTTTAGAGCAACTGACCTTTGCAAATTTGGGGACAGCTGGCTTAAATGAGTAGGCTGAGTGGAAACTTAATTATTTCTGGAGAAAATTTTAGAGCTGTTCTGCAGACTTTGAAGACCAGGAATTAGAGATACTTTTAGAAACTGTTTGATCTATATATAGGGGAAAGAACTATATAGAGGAAGGAAGCACTGGGCTGGGTCTATATGAGGCACAGCAAAGTCTTCTCTAGCAAGTTTTTGCATATGGAGACAGGCTGAAGTCACTTTAAAATGATCGAGGCTAATAACCAGAGCATCCAGACACTGCAATAGATCCTTAAAAGGCCACAAATTGTCAGGATCACATTTGGGAATGAGGGAAGAATTTAAGCCAGTCTACAAATCTTAAGGAGAACCGAAAAGAAAACATCTGAACATGATATTGTATGTATAAGCCTAGGCATGGGAAGGTGAGGCAGGGGGATTGCCACTATTTCAAAAGTCAGCAGAACTAAACAGTGAGTGCCAGGCCTGCCTGGGGTACAAAGTGAGAACCAATTAAAAAAAAAGTAAGTTACAAAACCCATGAGAAAGATTCCAGATTTCTTCTTTGTTTAAGGCACAAAAACCTGCATCTTGATTTGACCTACAAGTCTGATCTCTGTATATCTATTTTGGTGAATAGCATCCATCTTTTATTTTTAAGTATTTATAGTTAAAGCACATAGTCTTCTGTCTTGGTTAGTATATATATTGCTGTAGCAAAACATCATAACCAAAAAGCGAAAAGCAAGTTGGGAAAGACAGTGTTTATTTGGCTTGTACTTCAGCATTTCTGTTCATCACTGAAAGAAATCAGAACAGGAACTCAAACAGGGCAGAAACTTGTAGGCAGGAACTGATGCACAGGTCATGGAGGAGAGCTGCTTGCTGGCTTGCTTTCTATAGCTTGTTCAGCCTGCTTTTTAATACAACCCAGGACCACTCAACCAGGAATATCCCCACCCATAATGGTCTGGGCCCTCCACCATCAATAACTAATAAAGAAAATGCTTAACAGCTGTATATTATAGAGACATTGTCTCAATTAAGTTTTTCTCCTTTCAAATAACTCAAGTTCATGTGTCAAGTTGACATAAGACCAGCCAGTACATCATTCCCTGAAACTTTCAAAAGGTTCTTTACTGAAGGGAGTCAAGTAACATTTGATGCATAAAGTGAGTCTATGTTCTACTGTCATGCTCAGGGAGCCTAGACTTGGAGGGTGGCATCTTTATAGTTTGACACTGCATACATATCTCTAAGAGTCATGGTAACTGGAGACTCAAGTGATTTACTTTTCCAGTGCAGAACTACTAGTTTATTGTATGTTCAAGAGTGTGTCTTTATCACACCTAATCCAAAACATTCCACTCTGTCCCTTCTCCAGACTTTATTTACAAGTATGTTTTGACAGGAATCATAAGTTAAAATGAGATTGCGCTGGATTAGGACAGGTTTTCTTTCAATTGTTCCTCACAGGAACACAGATACACATACACAAAGGAAAGACAGTCACAAAGTGACAGAAGTAATGGTAGGCTGCCACAGGCTAAGGACAGCTAGTACCATCAGAAGACAGAGTACATTGCGACCAGGAAGATCGCTCAATGGGTAAGACTAAATTCTTATTTTGGATCCTTAACACCTACATAAAAAGCCAGGCACGGCAAAGTGCACCTATAATTATAGCAATAGGGTAGACAAAGACTAGGAACTCAGATCCTGATGGCTTGCTGGTCAACCAGGTTACTCCAGGTTCAGGTGAGAGATTTTGTCTTAAAAAACTAGGTGGAAGCTGAATGAAGAAGATATCCTGACATCAACCTCCAATGTCCACAGGTACACACACACACACACACACACACACACACACACACACACACACACAAGAGCAAGTCCAAAATTGTTGGAAATTCTCCACCAGAGCCTGTGGAGAAAACATGCTTTGCCTACATCTAGACTTGTCTTTTCCCAACTCTAGAGAAGAGTACAGTTTCTGTGAAGTAATCCAGTTTTTCATGAGTTAGAGTATATCTAGGCAAGCATTACATAAAGGATGTGCTATACAGGCAGAACATTCCTAATGCAAAATTCTACAAATCTAAAGCTTTTGCTAACCAATAACTTAAAAATCCCACATCCTGTCTAAGACAATGGGTCTTAGTCAAAACTTGCACCAAAATTTTGTATGTAACTGTCTTCAGGCTAGGCATAAGGTTCATGGAAAAAATAAATAAATGTATTTTGGGTTAAATTTGAGTTCAATCAATCTTTTAGTCCAATCAGTCCCATATACTACTATGTAAATAAATTATTCTAAAATTTAAAAAAAGTGAATTCAACACACATCTGGTCCCAAGTATTTTACTATCTAAAGGATACTCATGGCACAATGCTATGCACTGAGCCATCTCAGTTCTGAACTAACTAATGATAAGTGATCGGTAGGCACTGCTTGCTTACTAACAGAAGAAGGCTTTGTGAAGCTAGGGAGTAATAAGAGCTGGCCTTCCAGAGGAAACTATGAACCTCCTGAAGGTGCCTAACGTGCTTCCCAGAGCCATAGATAGAAAAAGCTTGAGAGGTGAACAAGAGAAGGTGACTCCATGGATTCTTTTATTTATGGTGCCAATTACTACATCAAGCATAGTTTCTATTCCAAAAGCATCTCACACCTACATGTTATTTTCTACTGCTCTTTGAATGGAGCCGCAGGATGCTGAGCAGAGGTAAGAATTCTTTTTAAAAAGAATCACTTTGCTCTGAGCCTTTGATATGCTAATTTGACCACTAACTCCCAGGACCATATATGGATTTAAATTTTCCAGATTTATTTGATCATGGATTGCTCTGAATTGAGGAGAGTGTCCAGGGAATAATATTTTAGTTATCCAATTTGGAAAGCTGACCTAATTAATTGTCCTTACCTCTTTTCCTTCCAGGAGAATCTTTGGGCTGAAAGTAATCGCAAAAGTGATTCTGAATGGCCTAAGCAGTAAGAATTCTTTCCCCATACAATAAGAAGCTCAGGATGGTTTCTTTAGTTAACTGAGTCACTTGGTGCTGTTGTCAAAGTCCAGATGTTTCCTCTCTCCTGATTACTGAATTGGGATCACCAGTCCAATCATCACAATTATACAACCAGTTATTAACACACACACACACACACACACACACACACACACACACACACACACACACTACCCATCTCTCTGTCTCTTTTAGTCAAAAATTTGTTTACTAACATGAAGATGCTTTACAATGATTGTGAAGGCAACCTGCCTGCAAGTAATTTTCTACGGTTTTTTAAAAATAAGTTTTTGCATGACAGTTTCATTATGCAGACTTTTCTTCTTTTAGTATTATGTAGGTATTCGGAAATATTTAGGATTTGGGAACATTTTAGATTTTGTATGTTTTGGGTAGGGGATGCTCAACTCATAGCTGAAAAACATGCTGGGATAGTTAGATAATCACCACTTGAACACCTGGGCAAGTGTGTCCTAGTTCTGCCCACCTTTCCTGGCATGTAAGTGGGGCATGGCCGTTGATCACACTGAGCAGTAACAATGTCTATGAGTTTTCTCACACACTGACATGGAGTGGGACTTATTCCATGTCAGTGTGAATGGACACTTATTCATAAAGAATAAGTCCCAGGGAATACTACAAACTTTTGCCATCTGACCATCTTTGCAAGCAGAACTTTCTTCTTTTGCCAATGAAGGAATGAAGCTTTGAACACAATTACTTACAGGCTATGTGCCTAAGATGTATCCATAAAACTTGAATAAATTCTGTGTTTGGACTTATCATTCTAAGTTATATCCCAACACAAATCTGACATGTAAATATCTATGGTCCCAAGCATTTTGGATGAGGGATTCTCACCTCTTTAGGCTTCAAACACATATGTTGAGTTGCTATAGACATCTTTGACCAATGAGATATATGAGAAAGTCTTGTGGGGCCATCTAGAACATTCCTACATCTGTCAGTGTATCTAAGGAGAAAGAGATGGATAACGTACTCCATTTCATCCCCTATCTTTGTTCAGCCTCACCTGTCCTGTCTGTCTTTAAATACAGCTACTTCATCAGAAGTTGTGACAGCTACCTTGTGGTTCTGAGGCAACTAGATCAAGATTAAACCAGTAAGACGTTGATAATGACAAGGCCCAAAATAGAATAAGCCTTGTTTGCTGATGTTATTACTGAGCCATGCAATCAGCCCTGGATGTCCACCCTGGGAACATTCTTTCTATAACTCCCTGATCAGCCTGAACACTCAGAGAACACAAGAGGCAGGACTCTAGAGCAAGTAAATTCTTGAGTGGAGATACCATTATAGCTGAATTAATTTGCTGTCCCATCAAGGGAAAGAAAGAAAGTATTGTTTTAAAGAATAGTATATGGAAGAAGTTTCTGGCCTGGCCCAGCCCTGCAGTCTGGACTCACCTGCAGCCACTTTTCCCCCCACAAATGACTCAGACGCTTATATTAATTTGATTGTTTGCCCTATGGATCAGGCATATTGCTAGCTAGCTCCTGCATCTTAATTCAACCCATTTCCATTAACATGTCTTGTCACATGGCCTGTGGCTTACCAGTGTTACTTTTACATGTTGATCCATGGGTGGCTGGATGCTATTTCCTTTGACTCTGCTCTCCTTCCCCTATCTATGCTTCAATTTCCCCACCAGCTTCTAAGGTACCTGCCATAGGCCAAGACAGTTCCTTTATTAAAGAATATTCACAGGACACAGAAAGACATCCCACATCAATAGTATGTCAAATAATATGTCAAATTGTACATCAAAGGCAGTCAGGATTTGTCTATAACTCTAGCATGGCTTGTAATTTCCAGGTACATCAGAGAAGCCTATGTTCCCCATACCGGAAGGATTAGGGACAAAGTTTTTCTGCAATGAAGCAGGCAGCTGGAGGCCCTAAGAGATAAAACTATGAAGGTTTTATCTGTGAGGAAACTTGTTCCTCAGAGAATCTATCTAATCATAACAATTTACCCAGATCTGGTAGACACAGGACTGTGAGAAAGAACTAGCCACATAGCTTAGGTAATCCACTTACTCAGCCCAGGATGGTCCAAGGAGCAAACCATTTTCTTGATATCGCCTGCCACTGTTCCTCCAGCTGAACCCTCATCTCTGGCTCATTTACGACCATAGTTTTGTAAAGGGCAGATAAACACTGAGTTTAGAATTATGCCTAGAAAGGAGAATGGAAGATATCAGCAGTAAGATGGCCAGAGCTATAACATAAGCAAGGAAGTGCTGGATGGTGAGCACTTTGCTCACCCTCCTCAAATTATACCAAATTAAACGAAGCAATGGTCCAGGGCACATTGTATGCCTTTGCCATGTGCTTCCAGTCTATGCATTTCAGACATCATTTTGTTGATTTGTGTACTGTAGAACCTTATGACATCTGTGTTGAGATCAAATGAAACAAGAAGAAGGAAAGCAGTCAGAAATGAAAGTCAAGGAGAATGGATTTTCTGATAAGAGGTCTCTAGAGAGCTACCTTGGTTCCACAACTGTTCCTACTCAGCCAAGGAGCAAAGAAATTAGTCTTGTGCCAACAGCAAAATCTGTATTTCTATAATTCTTCACCAGTACTTTTCTCAAGGGACTCCTCATTTTAATTTCAACACAAATTTGTCAGACTGGAAGGTGGGAGAATTTCAATCATAAATTATTCACATGAAAGCACATTAAGGACTAAAATGCATGTCTTGAAGTACATAAACATGTTGTTTCCCAGACCTTCCAGCTCGGTGATGTGGCCGCAGTGATTTGTTGAGCCCATTCGTGTCATTCAGCAGACAAGTGCCTTAAGAAAGGCTTAAGGGGGCTTTTCATTGCTGACCACAGAGACTCATCAGGACTTACAAGCATTCACCAATACAGTCCATGTAGTCTGATAGTTTCTGTTTCACTTAGGGACTGAAGGCCTCCCATGTGCAGACAGCCTCTACCATCACCACCACAGGAAGCAGGGCCAGAGAAGATAGGAAGGAAGGTCCAAAGAGTGCTCCAGATTTTAAGGGCTCCCTCGTCTCGCTTTTCCAGCCAACTGTCTTCACTGACTTCCATACATAAACCACCACCACATAAGACAGCAGAGCCATTGATAGCCACTTCTGTGCCCACTGACAAGCTTTCCATGGCTCCTTGGCTCTGCTCTGTAGTCATGAAGCAATCCCCTGTCTGTTTGCCCTCCCTCTCCAGTGCTATGAGCCCAGATTCCTCTGAATGGAGAAGTGATCAAACACTGGCAGAAAATGGACACCGTCAACTCTGCTTTTCAGGAGACATAAATGGTGGAAGAACATGGGTTTAGTTTTAATACAGAAAACTAATTTGGGAAAATCCCGTGACATGGCTAGAAATAGGACTGTCCTAGTAGTTTGAAACCTCTATACAGCAATGAAACTGACCAATAGAGATCAGTCCTTTTACTGTACATCCAAAAGATTTGGGTCAATCAGTCAAGCCCTGAATTCCCCTCTAGATCCAAAAGTCCATGTAAGGATGGGCAGAAAAACTCCCTAGCAACACACATTTTGTAAACAACACAAGAAGATGGGAAACCTAAAAGCAAAACCAAAGATGACTAAGTTCTCCTCCATTCTCTCATTCCCCCTGTAAGAAGAAGACTGACCAGAAACCAAGAAGAAATTAGTAGTATATAATATTCCTAACAAGCAGCCATTCTCTAGAGGTGAACATCAAACAATGAGTGACTAGGACTCATGGCCCTGGACTCTGGTCAGAGTTCTGGAGGTTCTGGCTCCCACACCTTCAGTGGAGGGTCTCACTTGATACCTAAGCCAAGGAACACATATATGCTTGGTCTGCCACTATTCCTAGGTGCGGTTTAAGGAAATTGTTCTCTCCAGTGTGAGCAAACATCTTCCAATCTGGTAAGGGGTCTGAATGACCAAAGGTGAATGGTGAGTTAATCTCTGTTTTGCTAAGATGTCCATTCTCTCCCAACCTCAGCACCAGTGTTCTTGCTTCTCAGACTGAATCACTGCACCAGCCTCTCTGGCCTTCCATTCTGATGATGGCAGGGCTTCTTAAACAGGGGGCTTCTTTTGTACCTCTGATTTGGAAGCCAATTTCCATGATGAATCTCTATTCTTGTGCTCATGTGTATTCATTTTCCTCTGTGTGTGTGTGTGTGTGTGTGTGTGTGTGGTGTTTCTGGAGAATTTGTCTGATAAGTAGCACATTAACAGTTTGTATCCTATTTGATATAAATCTAAATATTAAAATTAAAATTCCTATATGTAAAACCTATCTAATAAAATAGATATCAATACTCTGGGTTATATTAAAATATAACACAAATTATTCACACACATATTCACATATGTTTGCATCTTAATTTAATGCTGCTGTCAATTAAAGAATAAGCATAGTAAGCATATAGATATCCATATTTATCTAGTAAAACAGACAATCGACATGTAAGACTCGCCTTGACAAATATGCCCTTCATCCTCTGGAATAGTCCTTTTCTGTTATGAAAACAAAATGCCTGAACCCGTATACATTAAAAAGAAAAGAGATTTATTTAGCTTGTGGTTTTGGAAAGTGAGAGTCCAAGGTTATTTTTTCATTCATCCTGTGGTAAGGACTCACAGCAGATGATATCACAGTGGAAGAACCATGCAAAAGTGATCTCATGGTGAGACAAAAAAAGAGCCAAGTGTTACAGGAGCCAGATTTGCTCTTTTTACTACAGCTCACTTCCTCCGGAACTAACTGCTCACAGGATATGACCCCTTCTAAGTGACAGAACACTCCAGTGATGTAATGACCTCTCACTAGTCTGTACCTCCCGGCACTGCCACATCAGCATGGAGCTCCTAAACACAAGTTTAGTGCCCAGTGTGCATGTTCTACCTCTGCTGCCCTCCAGCCAGACTTCACTTTTGAGATGTCAGCAACTTCAGCAGATGATACCTTTATCTGCTAATGGTATAAGGTGTTTCTCTTCTAGCGTATATTTGCATATAAGTGAAAGGGTGTCACCTTAGGTTAAGGGACTAAGCATGACATGGGGAAAGAAGCAGAGTAGAAAATAGAAAAGTGTTTATGGCAGATCCTCAATTGGCCAGCAGCTCCCTCAGTCAAAGCCCCAGGAAAAGCTGCAAACAGACATCAAGGAATTGAGACCAAAAACTGTCAACTGCTGAACTTGTAGATTCCTTTTAGGTGCCAGTGACAAAAGTATAATTTAAATCAACATATGTAGACATGGGGCTTCACTAGCTCATGTCATTCAAGAAAGAAAGAAACAATAAATCTTGGGAAGAGTGGGAACATTACTAACACCCTGAAATCGCAAGTCTCTTTCCTCTCATTCTTTGACACCCTCCAAATGCTTCTGGCAGTTTCTAAGCCTCTCTCTGGCCCACTGTCCACCCAACAAGAGGACTCCTTAGGCAAATTTAAATCATCTTTTGAATACATCAGCTGGGTCCCAAAGATGGCTGCCAGCATTAGCTGTTTCCTGAGTCTGACAGATAGGAAATGGAGCTAGGAAGTGTCCTGAAGCATTGCTCCTGTGTTCACCATAAGCAGAGTACTTGGGAAAGTGAGGTGTGCACTAAGGGCTGCAAGTATCAAGTGTCCTCTATCCCCACTCAGAGCACGGGCTGTTGACAAGTTGGCATCTACCACTGTCAAGAAAATCCCCACTCTTCAATCTGGAATGCATGGCTTCATTCACTGGGCACTAGTCTATCAAGTCCATCATCCCTTTGGTTGGAACTGCTGTGACATTGAGGAAGCAGCAAGGTAGCACTCAAGCAAAGTGGGTGCTCACAGATCTATGCTTCCCAGATCTTCTCCTGGAGCTCCTGACATTATTGCAATGTGGGATTGCAGGGAGAGAGATGTCAGTGAGGCTCAAGTTTCCACAAACACATCACTCTTAAGCCAGAATGCCAAGAACTATTGCTCACAGGAGACACAGAGCAAGGGGCAGAGTCTTAACACAGGCTTCGGGGATGGTCATGTCACACTCCACCGCTCCCTTGCTATGTCACTGGGTGAGCAGCATTGCTTTTGTGCTCTGGAACTGATAACTGTACTGGCCTCACATGGCTCTTTTGAGGAGGAGATGACTTCATATGAATAAAATCTTTAAGATTGTGCTTCCCTGCCAGATATAAATGGAGTCTTCCTGGTAATCAAAAGGTCCAGATTACTCAGCCCCCAGTGCTAAAGTTGCAGACATCTGAACATATGTCAGATCAGAGAGCTACAGTGTATTCCCTCAGTACACAAACATATCAACATCAGCCCTCCCCACTGTGTGTTCACTGTTCCAGGTAAGAGAGAGAGACACTCAATCCCTATTCTTGGACTACTGTATCTCTAAGAGTCAAGTCACATGGGACATTTTGGTGTCTGAAAACTTCCTTGGCTTAAGTAAGACATGGTGGTACAGACCTGTGACCCTGGTGACCCTGTGACCCTGGACATTAGAAGTTGCCATGTCAAGCTTCAAACACCCCTGAGCTAGGCAGCAACACTTTGTCTCACAGAATTTTTTTTCTATTTTTTAACATAAAAAGCATATGTTTGTACCCATTCAAGCATGGTTCCAATTAATTTGTGGCTGGAGAGTTGACGCAGTGGTTAAGAGTTCACCCAGCTCTTCCAGCAGACTGGAATCCTGGTCTCAGCACCCACACCAGGTAGATCACAATTGTCAATAACTCTGATTCCAGGAGATGTAGCACCATCTTCTAGCCTCTGAGGGAACATACATACATGTGGGGCAGAAACAGAGAGAGGGAGAGAGAGAGAGAGAGAGAGAGAGAGAGAGAGAGAGAGAGAGAGAGGTTTTTAAGATATAATAATTCTCCAATTCAGTTCCTGAATCCCCAGTTTGTATCCCACTCCCCATTCTTGGACTCTAAAGTTCCTTGAAACTTTACTGGGGAGATGTGAAGAACAGGAGATACACTCCAAGATAACTGAGGACAGGCTCCAACTGAGTATTGAGAGAGATCAGAAATGGGAGATTTACCCTGGGCAGCCCTTTGTAATGTTCCACCCTGTCTCGCAGGCTAACAATAACAGCTGCCCTCCACAAGATCAAAACGAACAGACCCATCCTTGGCCACCTGCCGTGGCTCTGCAATAATAGAGAAACAAGCCACAGTCAGGTTCACTCAGGGCACCAGCGACCAAAGGTGGTGGCAACGTGCTAACAATGGTCCTACTCCTGCCTGAAGCCAGAAAATGTCAACCTGCTCCAGAATGAAAAAGCAGTTCAGAGGAACTGCTGACGGAAGGCATCCACGGGTCGTGAGTGCAGTGAGGGTCCCTCCCCCACCCCTCGGAAGTTGCTAAACTTGTTACTGGAAAGAGTTTGATTCCCTAGATTGTTCCATATGCCCAAAGCTGACAGTTAACACTGGCACGCCATGATTCCCCATTTCTAAACCGTGTGTGGAGACGCAGCTACGCGACTTCCATGTCACATCCTGTTCTCTCGCAACCCAGCTCTGACATTTGCAGAGGACTCTTCCAAGGTGGGGTGGGGGGAAGAATTAGGCACGATAGAACTCAGTCTTTTTCCTTTAAGGCATCTCTTGCTTTAACATATTCTTCATCAAAGATACACTAGAAACACTGTCTAGTGCGTGGAGAAGGTGTAATTTTTCAGTTTCTCACTGAGACGCAGGTTGGCAAATAGGTTAATTTTAACTTCACAGATTGCAAGGTGTGTGAATAGAACAGCTATATCAAGAACAAAATAGAGCTGAGAAGAAAAAACTGCTCCCAGCCACCAAGCTGTTTCATCTCAGAGGTCACGGAGGGCAGCAGGGGCTGAAACAGCGCTCAACGGAGGGACCTTTTGGTCCCTTAATGCTTTGGGAACCTTCAATTCTTATCAGAAATAAAGAAGAGTGTGGGACATGAAAGAGAGAGAAAACTGTTCAAATTACCCATATTGTCCAAATTGCAGCTAATATTTATTGAGCACTTACTACATGCCAGGCAACCAGCTAACAGCATGGCACACATGATCTTAGTCCTCACAGCAACTCAGTGAGAAGGAGACAGTTTTGAGTCCTTTCATAGTTATGGAAGCAAGGGATCAGAGAGTTGAAATAACTGTAACTCGCAAGTAGGAGTGAGGGCTGAATCAAGTGTGCCTGACTTCAGAGCTTATGCCCCATTTCTCTACCCTGCCTAAACCCACAGACACGAAACAGCTTCATCCACTGACCCTTGGGAGCCAGGACTCAGTACAGCCCATGGACAAGCCACCCTTTCACCGTCTCTTGCCAATACTCAGTTACTCTCAATCTCCTTCAGAAAAACAAGCAAGCAGTGGCCAAAGGTAAGGGAAAGAACTGATTGAAACAGGGCACTGATTTGACTCACATTGGTACCAAACCCCAGAAAGGGTAGTCATTAATGTCAGCAGACAGCAAGATTGAGGGAGAATTCCGAAGTATTCCCTGTTCTTCACAGAAGTGTGAGACCCCAGGAGGGAGGCCTTAAAAGCAGGGGGCAGTGAGACTGGAAGATTAGCTGGTATTCCCTGGGCCTCACAGACCTGCAGGACCCAGTAGGCTCCAAAGCAGTTTTATTTACTTTGCCCTTTTACCCACCTAATTAGCTTAGACAAAGACATCAGTTCTGATTTGAGATGGCAGTGCTTCTGGAGGACGCATAACTGGTTTTTCAAGTAACCCAGCATCAAGGCCTCAACCCCAGATTAGATACAGTTTACCATTTAAGGCCTGGAAGGATCCCTAAAGCATTGAAAGGTCTCACCTCTACTGAGGACTACACCAAAACATGTTGATTGGTTTTCAAAGGGCAGTAAAGTCCACAGAAGATTGTCTTTCCTCACCTGAATGATGGATCTGGAAGAGTTTATAGTCCATGAACCATTCAGTTTCATGGTATGCAATTCGTGAGCAATGGTCCTATCTTCAAAGTCAGTAAATGCATGCAAGTACACTCCAGCAGACTTTTCAGTGATGATGTATTTAATTAAGTGAACTTCTGTTAAACATTTTGTTGAACCTTTGGCATGTAAAGAACACTTGGTGACTGAAGAAAGTCTTATCCTCACTTGATCTGGGGCCCAGCAGTCAGAACCAGTACTGGAAATGTATAACCTCGCATACTAAATAAATACCTCTTCTTGGATGAAGTCACAATTTTCTTAATGTCTTGACAAAAGGAGTTCCCATGTAAATCTCTTTGACAATATGTATCCCCTGAATGAAGCTGTCTTTTCCTGGTGGTTATAATATGCATTGGTATAAATGGACACTAATACAAACTATTGCCTAAAACATATGTTTTCCACTGATGCATACAGGTAGACTGTATTTCTCACCCTCCTCTGCAAGTACATGTTGCCATGTGGCCAGTAGGAAGTATCACTATCATGTACTAGTCATAAGAACTTCCTATACATGCTGTTTTCTATCATCTCCCTATTAGTCAAGTATTAACTTCTGTCCCCAAGTGACCTCCTGGGGTAGAGCAACTTTGCTGATCTGCTTGCTTGCAATATCATGTATCATATGAAAAACTAAGAAACATCTACCATGGATTAGCCATAACATGTTCAGGGTCTATTATCATTAAAGTTAGCCTACGATGACTAACACAGACAAACTTTTTGGGCAAAAAATTACCTGCTCCTGGTCCAGCTGAGAGCAGGGGAGGAGAGTCTATATGAGAAAGATGATAAGGCTTATGAGGAAATTCCCACAGTGATGACTGGCTGGAGCTCTGGGGAGCTCACTGAATTAAGAACAGCCACTGGGAAACCTTTAAGAAAAGAAACTAGGCCCTCCAAGGATAGGCAGCTGTCCACTGACATGGGCAGTGTACGGAGCCTTGAGGGGAGGGATCAGACTGTGTTTCTGTGCATGAGCTGGCACCTTAGAGCCCATTCCCTGCAGAGGAGCACCTAACCCAGTCTTGACAGTAGGATAAGGAAATCAAACTTGCCTGGAGTGGATGCTGAGCTGATCCACATTGGGAATTCTTGCCCTTTTGGGGGAGGAGATGGGGGGATGTTAATGAGAGAGGCTGAAGACTTCCTCGGAGGGATTGGGAGGGGGAAGGGAGGGAGAGCAAGGGGATACATGGGGAGAAAGTACTTTATTTTATAAACAATTTTTTAAAAAGTAAAAAGAAAAAACTATCTGCAAATTTATCAGGATCATTTCACTTTGTGAACACCCTGGGTATGACTCATGAGAAGCGACAATCCATAAACAGATTTGCATTGCTCTTTACATAGAAATGAAGTCACATAGAGTTGTCCTTTTGAGAAGTAGGTTGATTACAAATCAACATCTGTAAGTGTAAAATCTGCTCCAAAGATGATTCGATTAAGATTCTTTAGGGACAACTGCTGGATCCCCTGTCTTTGGAGTCTGCATACATGCAAAACATCTTTGCTAGCCACAGGCCAAGATGCTTCCATTTTAGCCTCTGGGGACGGTGATCACCAGTCTCTTTGAAGAGGTCCCCCGGAAACATCAGAAGAAAATCTCTGACTGGTCAATGATAACAAGTAGGGTCACATATACTGTGTATCAATTCTTGTCTCAGAAGAGGGCACAAAAGAAAATTTCAGTGTTTTAATAAGACGAGAGCAAGTTGGAAGCAATGTGTGCAAAATCCATCTGAGGTAAAGGCCCTTTTATTCTTTGATATTCTGTACAGTTACTCATTTTTAAATTATTTTAGCTACATATAGAATATCCACGGTGTATATTAAAGTATAAAAAGTATTTTCTACGCACAAGAAAAACTAAACCTTTTCCTCCTCATTTCTGAAGATTTAGCATTTTGAGGAAGTTGTATGATTTCCTCTTTTCTGACCTCATACGTGGCTGGAACAGACAATCAGAATAGGGAAATTCCTAGAAAATGGGAAGATAAATGAGAGAAAAAAAAACAGAAGAGAAAGCATGAGAGGAAGGAAATTCAGTGAGCTGAGCCTTAAAAAGGTGTGGCTGGGAAGCTCCATTCATGGAAAACATGAGGTTGTGAGCAGAACTGAGGTGTGGAGTGGTTAGCCACACAGTGGCTATGGGGGTGGGTGAAGTGATGTGCAGTCCCAGCCCCAGCAGGGAGGGCACAGCTCAGAAAGATCAATGCACCAGCATCCCATTGGCCAATAAACTATGAATAAAGAGCATCTTTAATTCACATGCTCAACTCACAGTAGCACCCTCTGCAAATCACCACCTTCCATACTCAACTTCCCACACACTCTTGGTGGTTGTTGTTGATAACCAGTCTCATATGGCAAAGAGCCTGTTAGTTGTCATTGTTAGCACACCCTTATGATTTATGTCACTAACAGGCCCACAGGTCAGAAGCTGGGACACAGTTGGCTACAGTAAAATGAGAAGGCCAAATGAACGGGCTGGCTCTAGACAACCAGCTGTCCTCTAGTTCAGACCCTGCTCACATAGGCAGTGGCCCAAATCCTAAGCTTCTGGTGCTGAGATCTCTCTACACTTCAGTTCTTCCTTTCTTGCCTCTGGTCTGGGTGTCTTTGTAGGCATGTCTTGAAAGCAAAAGAAAGCTGGTCTCAAAATGGATCCCCGTTCTGGATTTTGAGGTCTGCCAATAATTTGTACCATCTAAGGGCATCAGAAGCAGCTATTTTGACCATAGCCAGATGGCTGCAGCTTCCCAAATTATCTGTATCTTCACTGTAACATTTTTTCACTTGTTTTAGGGAACTTTTTGTGAGCCTATTGGTACCATTTATTTCAGCAACAAAAATTCTCCTAAGGAACATCTTTCAGCCTCCCCCTCAGTTTCTTCCTAATACTTGACATTGTGAGGTTAAAATATGAATTGAATAATCTATTCAGTTCTATAATGCTCCAAAAATTATCATTATCTTCTTGGTAGACCATGCAAATTATCGTATACTAATTAGCCTGAAACCATATTCTCTACCTTAATATCCACCCTTGGGGGACCATGCTACCTCAAAAAAAAAATCCCAACAAATGAGCAAACAAAAGCTTCGTAGCACACACCGTATGTGTACATTTGTAGTCTTATATTAAGTCAGCTAGCATTATATGTGATTAGAGATAGACTGATAAATATAAGTATAGCTCTATAGACAGGCATAACTACATGTAGAAACAGGACATTATGGAGATAAAGCATTAATCTTGGAAGTTCAGTCAAGAATGAGAAAATGGAAAGAAGTCTCTTTGGATTTATTACAATGAAAAACAATCACCTAGATTATTAAAAGGAACTGATGTCCCCCTTTTTTCTTCCCATGAAGCAACATTAATGTTATTAGAAGATATTTATAAGTCTCCACCCAACTTCCTCCACCTCGTTCTCTTCCTCCTCTTCCACCTCCTCTTATTCCTTCTCTTCCTCTCCATGACAGCAACATTGATGGACATGGTGACCTAGAAGCCAGCATGAAGCGAGTTGACTTATCTATTGCATCCATCTGAGTTTTTCCACTGGATCTTTATGCAAGCTGATGTTACTCTGGCAACACAATGATAAATAATATATCCTCTAGTTCTTCAGCTGGCACATGAAAAGGAAGAAATTAGGCAGAAAAGAGAAAGAAGATGGCTGAATGGAGAGCTAAAGGAGGAGGTGTAATTGATGAAAGAGTCATTAGCTACTGGTCTACATGTCCCGTACCTGGTTTCTTTTCTTATTCTTAAATGTTTGGGAGATGTCATGCAGTTTAGGTTGAGAGATTTACTTGAATAAATATCAGCCTTGTTTGCTCCAGCTGGAAGTTAAGAAAAACAATTCCTTATTTGTCTAAGATGACTTCAAAGGTTTGAGATGTTTATGTACGTGCTGTCCATTAAACATTTCAATTTGGCACTATTAGAATAAACTATACTATGCTGAGATTAAAATAAATCAAGCAAATAAAACCACCACCAGGGTTCTAATCTCAGCACTCAGAAGGTAGGAGGATCAAGAAGTCAAGGTCATCTTCAGCTACATACCAAGTTCAAGGTCAAACTGGGCTACTGACACCCTGTCAAAAACTAAGGATCAAATAAAATAATTAAATCAAGGTTTGTGTGACCTAATGTGGCACAAGTTAATTATTTCACACAGAATCTTTGACAGGCAGGTGAGTCAATGGTCCAGGGTGGCTGATCTCTAAACCTGAAGGTAGCAGCACCTGCCATTTAGATCCTGGGACCTAAGGGGCCAGCCTTGACATTCACCACTTTGCCTGAGACTTGTCATGTAATGTTTCTCAAATAAAAGGGGCACACACAAAAAGGTAGGTTATTCACAGCACCTAGCATAACTAAGAAATAAAATTTTCTTCCAAGTGTTTATGTCAGAAAATATACTTAAAATGATGAAAACTATGAAAAAACATAGACTATATTTTGAAGAGATTAGAGGCCAAAGTTCTCAGATTGCATACGAGAGGTTCTGTCATTCGACAGGAGAAGCACTTTTAGCTCCTTGTGTAAATGGCAAACATAAATGTTTCTGCTTTCGCAGAGTAGTGGTGAGGGTCTAAATGGCTGACAGAGATTGGACACTGTGGATGACAGTGCTCTTCATGAAGAGCTGTAACTAGAGAACAGTACAGAACACAACACAGTTACTATTCTATAAACTCCTTTTATTGTTGTTGTACCAGATTCTTCTCAAAGAACAGCTGTGGATTTTAAGAGAAAGATGAACTTCCTCTTTAAAGCTGCCATGTGTGGGGCACCTGGAGAGAAGGGCAGGGATGAGATTTTTTAAAGCTAAGGGAGTTAGAAAGAGGAGGAGGAGGAAAAAGAGGAGAAAGGGGAGGAGGAAGAAGAGGAGAAAGAGGAGGAGGAGGAGGAAGAAGAAGCAGCATGGTCTGGGAGTCACGAATGGTTTCTGAGGAAGTGGAGGGGAGAGTAGTCACGGGGAGCTGCTCTGTGATGGAGAAATGGTGAAGAGCTGACAGGTGCCCTATATCCAGGTGCTAAGAGGAAGCCACTGCAGGCTGCTGAGCAGGAAGGTAGCACGACAAAAATGCTGTTTAGCAGCGTTAATTGGGCACCATATCTAAAATGGTTTAGAGTGAAAAAACCACTGGGTGCAAGGACTTCGTGCAATTACCACTTGAGTAGAGCTAGAGAACGGGGAGGGAGGAAACGGTGAAGATAAAGAGTCACACCTTGTACTGCTGCTGAGATAGGTAGGCTGGGTAAAGGAAAGGCAAGAATGGCCCCCCAAGCTCAAAACTGAAAGATGACAAAAACCACTTTGTACTCTTGTCGTGTAAGGAAAGCTGTCTTGAAACTTTGATAAGGGAGTTATGTAATTACTTATTACTAAAATGAGGGCTAATGACAAGGTGTTCCTTTTAATCTATTTGAGGTGGTCACATGAGTTCTCAGGAAAAAAACGGATGTAAAGTTTGAGAAGTAGATTGCCCTAAGTCTTCCCACCCTAGTCCTCCAACCGCCCCATCACCGCTGAGGAAATCCAGACTTGAGTGTAGCTCTTAAGGCCTCTATGTTCAATACCACAGATTCGAACCTAGAATTTCCTACAGCCTCTCATATACACCTTCATGCTTCTCACTCAGATCTGCCTCAGGTTAGTTCCACATCTTTGTTTCTTTAGATCCTTTGTGTGGAATGATTCTTCTCTCATTCTCTGAAAAGTAATGGCTATGTCTTGCCTTATACCTCAGTATAACTTTGGACCCCTAGGAGACAATTTGACCTACTTAATTTGAGATTGGGAATCATGGGGTTTATGTCCCGCTACAGTGACTAGATCATTCAGATTTAGCAGGGATCATCATGCCCATTCAACACTAAAAGAACTGTGCAGCAGAAGACCTACCAGAGCCAGGCAAGTTTGGATGGCTGATGGCCTCCTCACTGCATCACAAACCATAGGCTGAACACATCCTAGCCTTTCTTAACCTCCCCCCCCACCCCATGATCATAGTGATCTGCCAAATAGGACACCTATGCTCACACTATTCCTAAGAGATATCTCTTTACACACTTTATTTGTATGTTTTTAATCATTATAGCCATCTGGTAAGAAAGATGTTGCTTTTATACATTTTACAGATGAGGAAACAGAATCAGGGAAGGTGAGTAGCACATTTGAGGAACAGCAGAACTTGGATTGGCCCCAGAGGGTCTGATTTCTTAGTTCAGTCAACAGAAAGCCCAGGCATCAGAGGAACTGAAGCCAAAGATGGGAAGGTGCCGTGGAAGAATGATACTTACTGGCTTGCTCAGCCTGCTTTTATACACAGCCCAGGACCACCTTCCCAGAGACAGCACTGCCTCAGGTGAGCTCGGCCCTTCCACATCAACCATCTGATGCAGCATTTTCTCAACTGAGAATCCCCTTCTGAAATAAGTCTAGCTTGTGCCAAGGAGACATGACCGAACCAGGATAGAAGTCATGAAAAAGAAATCTTAAATAATTTCACCACTACAAAGGAGACATAAGGATAGTAATGAAGCTTCTAGTCAGACTTAAGATAAAATTACACCCGGCCTGACTTGCCAGCTCTCACCTCTTTTCAATCAGATAAAAACCAGGCTCTTTTTTGCAACATTTTTTTTTTCAGAACATTTCCAAGTATTACTTCTCATTATTCTTATATTATTCCATTTGCATTTTAAGCATACAGTGTAAAGGCTTGAAAACAATGAAACATGCAAATAAGGAAGCTGAAAGTGTTCTTTGAAAAGTTAAGTGATGAAAAGTAACAGCATTCAAGCTCTTTAAATGCAATACATTATCTATTAAATCGGCTTTTCTGCCTTCCCTGTCTCCCCCCTGCCTTTGTTACACTCTGTCTTCAAATAAAAAAAAATTCACAATAGTATTTTTGTAGGAAAAAGTAACTTTTAGAGTGTGAATTATTTATTTTTAATCTTACAAATATAATGCATTTCTTGTAAGAGTTTACCATGGGTGGGTAATACTATAGTTCTCTCTTGCTGCTATTGGAGGTATTATCTAATTAACAGGGACACAGATGACACTGGATACATGTAAGCTTTGTACTCTCATGAGGATAAAGAGTATTTTCTCTCTCCAGGTCAGGGCCAGTGAATTTCACTTAAAAAAAAAAAATGCTCTTACCTAGTTGAACCATCAAGTTTCATTGCAAAAAGCTAGATTTTATAACTTCTGCTTAAATAAAGTCAGTTTCAAGTTGTCGTCTTTAATAATTTTTATGCTCTAAGGGAAGAAAAGGAACCAATTCTACTTTATTTGACTGCTTTTGGAGTGCTTAAGATAGCCATCTACACAGATCAACTCAAAGAAAATGTGCCTTCTTGACAACAATGAAGACAAAAGCCATTGAATCCTCCAAGGATGCTGAGATGGTGGTAAAAATCTTCAGCACTTATTTAAAAGCACCTAAAGATGTGTCTTGGGTGACCATGCCCCAGTTTCTTTCCATCTTTGGACTCCTTCACACTGAGTGGGCTCAGGAGTCTTTGCAGAGTCTAACTCTGCAGTCCTTGGGGAGATAATATTAAACAATGCAGTATCCATCTTTAGTGTGTGAATATGACTGACTGATCTCAGCAAATTTGTAAAAACAAAGGAAGGGTCTCTTCAAATCTATCGTTAAGATTTGACAATATCCAAATTTCCCTGGCAGGCCTTTCTCGCTGCCCTGGAGCGTTCATCTCCCTCAGCTTCCCCTACCTTCACAAGTTAGCCTCCTAGGCACAAAGGATCTTTTCCTCCCAAAAGAATTTTATTATAAACTCAGATTCTCTAACTAGAAACTGCCTTCTTATTTTTAAGTATAAAAGTAATACAGCCAGGTGGAGGTAGCTCACACCTTTAAACCCAGTACTTGAGAAGCAGAGACAAATGGATCTCTGTGAGTTCAAGGACAGCTTGGTCTACAGAGTAAGTTCCAGGACAGACAGGCTGTTACACAGAGAAACCCTGTCTCAAAACAAGGAAATAATAATAATAAAAAAGTAATATAAACTTATTTCCTAAAGTACAGTATTAAAAAGAAAGAAAAAAACCCACTCACCACCTCAACCAAAGACAGTCTATATCCATCCAGATTATGTCTTAGGCCATCATATGTATGTATGTATGTATGTATGTATGTATGTATGTATGTGCACCAATTTATATACTATGAGAGTTAAAATTCTGATTCACTTTCTGGAGTCCTGGCCAGCCCTGCAGGTTAATGTCAAGCTCTATTTATGAATGCTTCCCACCTCCAACCCTCCTCTCGTTATCTATCCTCCCCTGCCAGAGGTGCCCCCACCTTCTCTCTGTCTCTAAGTCTCTCTTTCTCATGTGTGTGTGTGTGTCTACCTTCCCCGCTTCTTCATTATAA
Organism: Sigmodon hispidus; assembly: GCA_004025045.1. NCBI lineage: Eukaryota > Metazoa > Chordata > Mammalia > Rodentia > Cricetidae > Sigmodon > Sigmodon hispidus. The sequence goes on from PVIH01000603.1 coordinate 279,387, forward strand.
TAAAGTCTCTCTCCATGAGCCCAGCCTGTGCATCTCTTTTCAAAGCCACCCTGTCACTGCCACGGGGCCCCAACTCCCATCTGCCAGCTACAGCTACAGGTGCTGGGAAATCATAACCTAGCAATGAGACCATGCACACACATTGTAACCTGCTTTTCTACTACACTACTGAGTTAATGGGAATATTTAAAGCTCTTTCTGGAAAATGCCTGGTACACTCTCTCTGAGTCCCATAACCACCAACATAGAAAGATACAGAGAAAACTACCCATTTAATAAATCAAGCCACTCAATACATAGAATCCAGAACAATTCTCCTAATTCCTTCCAGCCCTAACACAGCGCTCCCTGGGGCAGTGCGAGCTCCGGTACTCTAGAGCCCAGGGCTCAGTTCTGGAGCATCCCGTGTATCCAGCAGCCTTGCTTCCTTGGTCTTCCTCTTTCTTTCTTTCACTGCCCTTGTCTTCACATGTTGGTCTCATCTTCGTTCTCTTATCTCCTGTATTTTCATATATTTCTATTTCCTCTTACTACAATTTTACATTCTTAGAGTTCCTCTATTTACTTTTCCAGTTCTTGCATTAACATTATCTTGTTTTTTTTTTTTTATTAAGACATGTTATATAACAAATGGGTTTTTGTGGTAACATGTTTTTCAAATTGGTGGTAATTTATTTAGTGCTCAGGAGTTGATACTGCTTAGATGCTCTGTATTATGTAATAGTTTCTTGACTTTTGTTCTGTTTCTTAATGATCTTTTTTTTTTTTTTTTTTTTTTTTTTTTTTTTTTTTTTTTTTTTTTTTTTTTTTTTTTTTTTTTTTTTTTTTTTTTTTTTTTTTTTTTTTTTTTTTTTTTTTTTTTTTTTTTTTTTTTTTTTTTTGAGTTTTGATTTGTTTGCTTGCTTTCTCTTTTCCTTATCTCTTTGACGGTGTTCCTTCCTGTTTCTTGGCTGTGCTGTAACATTTAGGAAAGAGATTTCCTTGTCACCGGAGAAGCCCACCTGCTTGTTGAAGGAGCTCTAATGTGACAGGACTCCAGGACAGGACCATGTGAAGCATAACCTAGCAGTCTTCCTTTCTGGGTGGAGGGTGGAAAGATCTCACTGAAAAAGACTTCTCAGAACCCAGACCAAGAGTCTCTCTCCTCCAGAGTCCTTCAATTTTTTTTCTTTTGAGACCTGAAGTCTTGGAATAACTTTCTAGAAATAAATGACTCTTTAAATTTCATATAAATTTGAGAGGGGAAAGGGCGGGTATCACTAGTACAGTTGCATGATTTCAATTCTGAAATCCTAAGATCTCTTTAAAAAGCAAAATTGTTCTTCAAAGTACATGGCGGAGACTTTGCTCACAAATCTGAGCTGAACTGAAGGCAGCTATTACTTTTGCTTCTCAGTATGAATAGTACAGAATAATGCACAGGCATAGGGCCTTGCTGAGTCGACTTTGAAAAGAAACCTTGGGTTTCCCTCTGCACAAAGGAAAGCTTATGAGTGAGAAGTGCTATCTCATCCTCACTACAGTGTATAATAACTATATCCTCTTCCCCAAGAATCTCCATTCAACGGGCCTCCCCAAACAATAGACAGCCATTTGGAAGACAAATTGGAGATTAAATTTATTTCCACTTTTACACAGTTGTGTTTTAATAACTTTATTGCTGGCTAGGTTTCTCTTGCGTTTTAATAACTTTATTGCTGGCTAGGTTTCTCTTGCAATTTTTTAAGCTTATACTTATGAAGTCTAAAAAAATCAATAGTTAGTTTTAACTGGATTAGCCTATCTTATACCCACACAGGAAATTTTTTAATGATCCAAATTTATCGGTATCACTTGGAGTTCAGTTTTCTTGTCTTTTTCCACATTCTTTTAGTCTTAATCTAGTTGTTTTGTTGCCATATATGTGTATACACATGGTGCTGGATCAAACCCAGAGTTGAAAACATGCTAGGCAAACACTGTCTTTGAGCGATATCCCCAGCCCACCTTGGCTATTTTATTTTCCTGTCACATGTGCAATTTATATCATGAATGTTAACTTTCAACCTACAGTGAAAAACCATGGTAAAAAATTCTGAAAATGAAACTTGCACTCAGGAATGGCTCCTCAACTAGAAGTGTACATATCAACACATATAATTCATCAGTTATCTCAGCTAGCAGGCACTTTGTTTCCAGTTTCATGTCAAGTCATAAGGCAGAACATAGATTAGGCTTCCTCCTAAGCAGAGCCCAAAGCTATTAATATTAAATTCAAGACACACTCTTTAATTAAAAAAAAAAACTAGAAACTATTGTCAGACAGAAATCACCTAATAAAAAAGTAATTTATAATGCACATTGTAATTAATAATTTACCTTCTTTGATAAAATAATTATCAAAAGTAATTACAATTAAAACATACTATTTCTTTTTTAAGTATAGAAATAGTCAGAAGCTAAGATAATCTTGGGTAACAAATTCAACTACAGTCATTCCTTTCCATAAAATTGTATTCCGTTACCAATGTTTTTGTTTTTTAATCAGTGGTCCCTCTTGTCACAGTCCATTTCACTGGTAATTATGACTTTGCAAATGACAAAATCTTCTAAGCATGATCCTGTATAATTCCATCTAACAAAAATATCCACTAATTTAAAAGCACTTTTTAAAAAGCACAACCAGATGCTTACAGCTTAATAAGGAATTAAAATTGTTTTAAATTAGGCCACACAGAGTTACTGGCCTAGAACCAAACTGATTAAACAAGAGATGACAAGGAGAGTCCAGTGTCAACAGTATGTCCCTGGTCACAACATTCTAAGAACAGGAGCCCTGCACCTACTTTTCATTGTTGTATCCCCACATTCTTCCACAGTGCCTGGCAAAAGGCTCACACTTAGAACTTCTATTTTTACTGAGAAAATTAAAAAATAGTTTTTTAAAAACTCTATAGGAATGCAAGCAAGTTGTGGTGGGTCTTCTCCTCCTAAGGAGCAGGACAAGACTGTTCTCCCCAGTGAAGTACGGGGGAGGCAGTAGTGCTGGATAATTATTCTTTTTGGGTACCAGCTAGAGGCCCACCTTGTCTCTGACTTGTTGCCAGGGTGATCACATCTGTTGTCCAGGGTGACCACATCTAAGAGAAATAGATCCATGTGCGCAAAAAGGGATCTCAGGTCTGAAAAGGCTACCTATGCTTCCAGACACCTCATATGGCTGTATGAAACCACAGTTGAAATAGCTTCACAGACCAGCTCTTCCCTCTGTCCAGCTTAACTTCCTTTTCTCTTCAAATTTCCAACCACAAGAGCCATCCCCGCCCCATACATCCCCTTTTTGTTCATTCCCAGAAGGGAAGAGCGCTTCTCAAGAGAACCCTACTGGTGACCAGATGTGTTCAATTAAGCTTTAGAAAAATGAAATATCTTAAAGTATAGTTCCCCTGAATCCTTCTTGTATTATCTATCTTAGGATGAAATTCAGTGAGCTGGTGAGGAAAAGCTGGAGAAGGAAGACTTCCATGGAGACAGACAAGCATCACAGCGCGCTGCAGATGATCATCAGTGTCACATTGTGGGATCCAGTCTTGCAAACAGGTGTGGAGCTAATTTATTGATGTCTAGGAGCAGTGGTGCCACAACGGAGCATAAATGGTCATCAACAGCATGGAATTAGAAAGCCAACAGATCTGGGCTAGAATTCTTTCTGCATAACAACTTGCCCGCCAAGTGTCCTTGGCTAAGTTTCTCCATTTCCCTAAGCCTCAATAATAAAAATAATTATGCTCACAACTATTCATTTAGTCACCCATTTTGTGCTGGAAAAAAACCACCTAAAATATAAAATCAATAAATATTCCTAAGGAAGGAAAAAGGTAACATCCTTCTACTGTCAACCTCCCAATCTGAAAAGTAAGTGATGATTTTTGTTGCCATGGGGGGAAAAATGCTTTACACTTTGATTTTTCAGTGCTTAAAAAAATGGGAACACTGATGTTCTCAGGGAAATAGAAAAAGAGGTATGGGGAAGTCTCAATCCTACTGGCTGCTAGAAGGATAAATGTTGGAAGCAGCGTTTCTACTTCTGCCTATACATGCATATATATATATATATATATATGTGTGTGTGTGTGTATACTATAATGTACATTATATATATATGAATTAGGACGTAAACTGTACTTATATGCAAGGGTCATGTAAAGTTCATCTACTGTGAAGATCTTATTATGCAAACTAAGATTAGGAGACTGGTGGCTTCCACTATAACAGAATAGAAATGTAAGAAAAATCCTTTCTCCCAATAGCAACTATAAAGTTGAACAAAACATTCAACAGCCACCATCTCAATATTCTAGAATTGACCAAGATTGTACAAAAAAAAAAAAAAAAAAAAAAAAAAAAAAAAAAAAAAAAAAAAAAAAAAAAAAAAAAAAAAAAAAAAAAAAAAAAAAAAAAAAAAAAACAAAACAAAACAAAAAAAAAAAAAAAACAGAGAAACACATCCTGCTGAGCTCCGTATGAGCATAACTATAAGCCTGGCACTTTCCCAGGGCTGCTGGTTCTCCTTCAGCTCTCTGCTCAGTAGTCTGACAGCAGAAACGTAAGAAAGACAGAAATGGTGCTGTTCCCACTAAATACATACTTGACTTCATATTATTAACTTGAGAAAGAGAGAGAGAGAGCTTGCAGTCAAGGGAATGCCAGGTCCCATTAACTTAAAGTTGCTGCTTGATTTGGAGCAAGCATTGTTCTGATAGAGTAGATGGAGTTGCAACACAGCTTGGGAAAATAAGCCTTCCACAGAAGACATGAGAAACATCCACAAGAGACCACATTCAGAGCTACAGGTGAACTCCTACTTCACAAGCGCTGAATTTGAGCACATGACAGAAAGACTTACTGTGTATGGAGAGTCTAGTCAAAAGTGAACTGATACAAGCTTGAGGATGATCTGAAATTTGAATATGCTACATGATCCCTCTGTCAGTAGAGAATGAAAGCCATACTGTGGAGCTAGGAATTTGGGCATCGCCTCTAAGCAATAACTGACTGAAACCAGGCCATTTAGATACAATTAGGCTCAAAGCTAAAAATAAGAAAAACAAACTACATAAGGTCTCTGGGGCTATACACTGCAAGAATGATAGGCTTTCTAGACTTAGTCCAGGAAAATTATCAAGCACAAAGTAAACAAACACAAATTCCTCAGAGGAAAAAGTCAGAAGTTGCTGTAAGAGATCATCTAAACTGTCGAACAGTTTGCAAATCATCTCCACTTAGACATGGAAAAAAAACAAGAAATGGTTCCCCATCCTTGGGAAGCAGGAAAGAAAAGCAGTTTCTAGAAATCATCTTAAAGGAAAAGATGTTGGATTTGGTAGACAAAGGTCTGAAAACAGCTTCATAAACATAATGTCAAGAACTGGAGAAAATTCTATTGGAGGAGATAAAGGAAGACAGAATAGTGCCTCAGAAAACAGAGAATCTCCAAGCATCAAACCTCAAAGAACCAAATAGAAAATGGAGTAGAAAAGGGTAATCACTGAAATAAAAAATAAATAAAAACTCATTAGAGACCAAAAAAAAAAAAAAAAAAACCCCACACAATAAATAATATGGCAAAGACAAACTGAGAACTTGGAGATACACTGAGGAAAACTGCCCACCCTAAAACACAGAATGAAGGCAAATGAACTTAGGCCTCAGAGAATCATGTACACATCCAAGTACCTCAAAGGACACAGAGAAGAGATAAAGGCTAAAAGAACAATGGCCCCAAATTTTCTGAACTTAATTCTTTTTTTTTAAGCAATTTTCTTAAGATCCAGGGAGCTCAATGAACCCCAAATAGGACAAAATAATCTATACCCAGGAATTCCATAGTCAAACTGTTTGGTGCCAAACAGATACACTAAAATAAATAAACAATAAATAAATCTTGAGCTTATCAAAAGAAATGACTCATACTGTGCAGGTGACAGTAGTATAATTTGTCACCAGAAAAAAACAGAATGACAAACCCAAAACTCTAAAATCTATCGGTCACTTTTTGCAGCTATTTGTGTGTGTGTGTGTGTGTGTGTGTGTGTGTGTGTGTGTGTGTGTGTGTGAGTGATAGCTAAATCCTAACTCAGTGAATTTGATGATATGAAAGCAAACAGACAGTAAAAGACACAGCCAGCCACTTGCCACATGGTGGGACATTCTGCTACCCCCCTTTACATCCTTCTTTGTCATTTTCTTAGCCTTTTCTATGTCCCCCATCACCATCTTTATCTCTTTTTATGCCATGGCTCCTGTGGCAACTTCTGTAGTTATGTAGATTGCCCATTCCAGAAACAATTCTCAAACATGGGGAAGCCCTGAACCTCATGTCTGGTTATTGATATTTTGACACAGCCCTCTGTCTTTAGGAAGTATGTTTATTTCTAATGAGTAATCTACCTTTGGAAATCTTTATGAAAAAGAAAAAATTCAAGTTGGATACAAAAATCCCTGTAATTTCAAGGTGTCTTGCATTTCTCGACCAGTAGCTTAAGAAGCCTGAAGAAAAGATATCATATCTGGCTTTACTTATACAATTACATTTTTATGTAAGCCTAGTTGCCTCAACCCAGTAGTTTCTTTATTTACCACAAGGTCTTGGAGTTTATTCCATTAATAACTACAGAAAAACATTTTGTTTATGTCTGTGCACTGATCTGAAGTGGGCTTGGGGACAGAAGTTCTTGAAAATCACCATAGTCTAAAGGCAGCATCTTTCTGTAAGAGTAGTCAGATAGGGAGGAAATTGGGCAGCCTTTCAGATTAAAGCTGAACATGACAGATAGGGGCTAGCATCAGGTGGGAAAGTTACACAGTGTTCTTGGAGCGTGGTGCTGATACTGTACTGGCTAAGCTGGTACACTTGTTGGTGCAGTATGCTACAAGGACATTCAAATTAAGCTCCTTTTTACAGTGCTGAAAGGACATAATGTGATTCAGGCTTCGCAAAATAAACTTTTTTATCAGAAATGAAATATCAATAATTAGAACTCTCCCCAAGGCAGCAGCTTGATCTGGTGGGAGAAACGAAGGCAGCAGGTTCTCAAAGCAAAGCCTTGGGTGAGGCATCAAGAAGTCATTCTCATTCTACTGCTGAGTTGGAATGTAAGTAAAATTTGGTGTTTACATGTGTTGAGTCTCAGTTTCTACTCTGTAAAATGAAGACACTGGTCCATTTGACTTTCAGAGTCTAAAAACAAATAAAAAGAAAAGAAGCTTATAAAGCAAATGCCTATATCAATTTTGTCAATTTTCATAATCATTTTAAAAAATATTTTGCCTGAGACTGGTAGTTACTCTCACTTAACAATCTGGCAGATGATCCTGCATCAGATCATGAGATACCAGAGAACAACTTGTCATCACATTTTACCAAATTATTTATATTTAAGGAGCTTCCAGAACCAAATGATAACCAGATATGAAAAATCATGAGATTAATATTCACAAAATTGTCTTCTTCCACACTTATTTTTCCTATGTGGAATCATGACTTGGATTTCATTATAAGATATCCAAAATATTCCACCCACTTTCCATGGAACCACAAAAAGGTTAGTTTGAATATAGATACAAAGCAGGATAGATCCACCAGCCTTTTGCACTCTGGATATCACTGTCTGTGTACCTCATAAAATGCACCCTTTACACTCCCCACACTGTTTTGGAAGGGATTTTCCTACCCAAGTACTGGACTTAAGGAAATAAATCTTACAGGAATCCAGAGTTATCGGATCAGCTTGGCTGTTGTCTCCTCACTTTCAGCCAGTGTTGAACAAAGAGACCAGAGAGGAGTTGGAGGAGGGGGACAGGGTGAGCAAATTCAGCAAGTGAAGACATGCTGAGGGGCACCTCACAATGAGTGACAACCCTTCAGTCCAGATTCCCTTTGCCTCCCCTGTTTCCTGACTCAAGTGCCCACTCTTTTGTGTGTTCTACAAGACCTCACTGCTGAGGGGTTTATGTTTCAAGCTGGTTGTTTTTTTCTGAGTCAATTGTTGAACACTCTAAATTGCATTAACTCTAGTCTAGTCCTGGGAATCCATCCAGTAAAAAGGGAAAAAAGATATTTGCATTTAGGATCACCCATTTTCCCCAGTTTAATCCATAGGTGAAAGAAAATCATCTTGCAAATACACATTATTTTTAGGTGGTTCATAATGGGCAGACTGTTAATGGGCAGACTTCTCATGGATCACGTTTAACAGCAAGTCATATCAACTACTTGTTTCTCATTATAGTTCCCCAGAGCAGCCATCTTGGAAGCAACTTACTTCATAAGAAACCAATGCTTTCATTCAGCAAATAAGCCTCACCTTCTTCAGCTGCCTCTCTCCATAATACTATTACTGTTTTTCTCCATAAATTCAATTCTGAATGAATAATGAGAAAGGAATTCCTTTCAGTGGCTGTTCTAGCTCTTGCAAATCCAAGGTTAATTGACTACCCTAGATTTCTCTTCACTAAGCTGCTTCTTTCCTTGAACCAGAGCTAGGGACTAACAGAAGACATCTCATTGCTGATCATGAGTCAGGGAGGCTGTATTTGAAGATGTATTTTGTAGTCACACATTTCCTCCTTGGCCTGACCAAAGCTCATAGCATCAGCTCGGTGGTGGGAAGGGTAGGCTACCATCTGTGATATTTACTGAAAAATGATCCTAGCCATAAGCAGCAGCTAGCCCTCAGCACAGCAGCTGGGATCTGTCTCCAAAGAGAGTTATAGAGGAATCATTGCACGCATAGCATTGCTTTGCAAGAATCTGATTAGATACAGCGTGGTAACCAAAAATGTGACCAAGCACAGTACAGCTTTAGAAAGTGGAATTTACTATTCTATTCTCAGTTCTATATGTGCATTGCATTTTGTCTGTAGAAAGCCACTATTTCCCTAGATTTTGGTGAAGCAAAATTATTTTACACTATCTAAATAGCAGTAAAATTATAGAAGAAGAAGTATTAAATAGAGGTGTAAAAATCCAAGCCAAAAGTGTGCATCTGCCATTGCTCTTAGACAGAGGGCAGAGCGGAATGGTCCTGGACAAGCAGTATGTAACCTTGTAAACGCATAAGGGTAGCAAGGAACCAGAGCAAAACTATACTTCTATGAGGCAGAAAAAGAAATAGCATGTCTAATGAATTTGATGAATTTCAGAGTAACTGAACTTTTCCCACAATGTTTCTTGAAACAAATCCCAAAAAGTCACAGCATTTTAAAAGATCAAGGGAACAAAATCCCATCAAACAAGGGCAGACAAGTGAAGGAAACAGCAGGCTAAGGAAGTCTCTGTTGTCTGAGAAAGTACACCCCACATTGTCAGGTTTTCTAATCTGTTGAGAGCTGTGGGGAATGCATTTCCAGTCCTACCTCCCCCATGCTGGGGTTCCAATACAAGGCCTTGCCCTTTGCAGAAGTGTTCCTTCCCTCATGAGCTCCCAGCCCTAAGGAAGCTAGAACCCTGTAATGCTCTAAACAACTTCTCGAATTCAATTTAAACATTAGTCACTAGTCTAAATCCCTTATGCTTTACGAAATGAAGACACTGAAGTACAAAACATTTAAATTCAATGTCAAATAGCTATCCCTGGGCAAATGCAAGTCTCCTGACACCAATTCCCTGTTCTGCCCATGCCTGTCAGTAGCTGGCTTACTCTAAGTTTATCAGCAGTATAATGACTATGGGAAAGAAAGTAAAACTACAAGAGATAAATTCCTCCCATTCGCTTGCACAAGTGATCCTGTTTGCAATTCTACTGTTAAAGAAAAGCTCTCAACCTCCCTAACACTCTGCTGTGAGAAGTATGATGCTTACACTATGTAGCCGCAGATCTTCTGAAATGCACAGGGCACTTCTCACATTAGCATATGACTCAAGGAGTACAAGCCACCTTCTTCTAGGATTGTGACACTTTATCAAACTGACAAATGTGTTGACATCAGGCAGTAAACACAACTGACCAGTATTTGCTAAGATGTTTTACTCCTCGATGCTTTGAAATAACAAACACTATTTTAAAACATTTAAAAATAACTTAGACTGCAGTGTTTGCTTGTTCCTGTTGAGAACTACAAACAAAAATAGCTGTTCACGAAGGCTTGCATAAGATACACTACATTTTTCTATAAAATCAGAACCATTCTCCAATGTCAAAGGTTAAGATCAACAACTCTGCCAAAAAACAAAGGTGAAGCAACCGAAAAGGGATATTTCATTCCTGCAAAGAAAAAAATCAAAATAGTGTTCTGTATAAGAATGTTAGTGGGAGCGGTGACTTTCATCTTCCATCAGTGTGGAATGCATTATGTATGCATAATAGATTTGCAGTGAAGCTGAGGACCAGTGCTGAACAAGTGTACCTTGGAGAAACATGCAGCCATGATTTTTAAAATAATTTAAATGTTCAAAATTGCAAATATCACAGATTTCTGTTTTCAAATGCATACATTCCTTTCCAGGTACGATCAGAGACATGTCATCCACAGACGTTTAATATATTTTTATAATAAGGTTGATAATCAAAGCACAGCTTGGCATATTAGCTAACTGAAGTTTTTCAGATATTTCCTTTAGAACTGATATAACCAACAACTGAAGATAGCTGGAAGAAAGAGCTTTAGAGGACTGACTTAATTCCTATCAAATGTTACAATTCAGGGAAAAATTATACTTACCACAGACCATAAGATCAAATGTCCTCATATGTTATCAAAAAGAATCAGATTAGAGCACACACATTGTAAATAGCTGGTCACATGAGCAGACATTAAGCTAGAAGGTCATTTTGTTAGGACAGAGATGCTTTAAAAAGATCAAGGAAGACAGGAAACTGAACCGATAACTAAATACTACCATGATCTCATGCTTCATTTTGGGAAACAGTGTAGAGGCAATAAAGAGAATTTTAGGACTATTTTAGATACAAGTATGCAAGGATGGTGAGCTTGCGTCTGCAAGGAGCTAACTGCTCTCTTATAAATGTCAGAACTGACTTTAGAAGAATCTGGGCCAATATAACATCATCTCAAGAAAAATAACAGCTATTATTATAGATGATGTTGCAAGCAGTATTTTGAATCATGCCATCCATACCAAATTGTTTCCAAAAAGTAAATCATGCCAATGTTCCAGTAAGATCTAACATTCAAGTAGGCCATGCTGAACCATGGTGGCTCTTTTATTGTTATGTTTTTTTCATTATGAAAAACAATTCTGGTTTCTCAAACATGCCATATTTCTTTAAAAAGTGTAAAAATTCCAACCCTGCATAATAGCATTTTTTGTATCTCATGGATATATGCTTTCTAGCAGGAATTAGGGCATGTTCATATCTGTAGTCATTACCATGCAATGATGCTTCAAATAGTGTTGAGGCTTAATGTATCTGTAAATTGCTCATCAGAAAATGATATTTATATTTACCTATCAGCCAACTTATTCGGATAATTTAAGATTTTTAAAAGAAGAAAACACATAGCTTATGCTATTTGCTTTATATGTTTTCTTTCATAAAATTTTATCACATAAAACTTCGGGCCTTTGAAAAACAAAAGTTTAAAAAGTAAAGCATGTTTTCCTCCCTTGACCTTTCTATACCTACTGTTGCAATTGAGGGAAAATGTATTCTCTACTTCATAGAGTGCTTACATCAGAAATATAGGTCTTAATCCCCTGTCTGTATGTGATGACTGATGACACATTCTCATGAAGAATTTACGCAGTTACACACACAATGTGTCATGAAATAATGCATAAATTTTAGTTAGTATATAATGAAAACCCAGAGCCAGATATTGGGGAAAAGCTGGAATATCAGAGAGAGGAAACAGACCACAGTCCGTTCCCACCCAGCCAACTTTCTGGCTGAACAGGGTAAATGCTATCTTCTTCAAGAGTCCTTAGCCTGGCTGGTTGCTTCTACAGAATGTATGAATTTCTGCCTTCTCCTGCCTTATGTATCTTCCCTGCCCAGCTGTTTCACTTCCAGGTTCAACTCTGCATCATAATCCTAGAGTTAGGATTCAAGGTGGGAACTACTAGTGTTTGGCTGTAAGGCCTTGAACTCACAGAAATCCAGAAAGATCTTTGTCTCCTGAGTGATGGGAGTAAAGGTGTGGGTCACCACTCTTTGAACTTCATGGCTTGACTTAGGATGATTCTGTTCTCTGATATTCCAGGCTGATTTTATTAAATATAAACTATATCACCACAATGAATGATGATTTTCCAATGCTGGACAAATTTAATTAGAGCACACCACTGTACTTTCAGAATCCAGCAGGATGCAAACACAAATTCTGGCACCAGTTGGCTCACCCTTCTCAAGCAATAGGGGTCTATTCTCCCTTCTCTCTGCCAAAACCTATCATTTGGCACAGTCCCTAAGCCACTCTGTCTTCTAGACTGTCAGCTAGCAGCCACAACTGAGAACATCGAATTCTGACTGTGTGTGGGCAGCCCATGCCTACTCTCTGAGAAGTACACTTCTGTTGACTGTATATCTTGTCCATTTCCAAGACAGTTTTCCAAGCAACAAATGCTGATAGAGGTATACCAGAGCTGAAAGGCAAAAAATACCTGGCCTTTGCTATTAGGAGCATTATTCTCAAACAAGGTGACCTTTCAAATGGATTTATTCATAAGCAGAAATGAAAAGTTTGAATAATGGTATTTTCAAAGGCAACTTTCAGAGTTGAAAATGTGCACTCTCTGTTTCCTATGAGCATCCTTTTCTCACCTATCCAACACTTTACAGATAAGTATGGGAAAAGAGATATTGAAGGGCTAAAAACTCTTCCATGGTTGCAATAGCTCAAGTGGACCAGGCAGTGCCTCCCACTTTGTAGATACCTAGTAAATATTTGTTCAATGAGTCAAGGGATTCTCTGAAAAGATTAAACATGAAAAGATTCCTTCCTGAGGCTGGCCACTGGCCTTGAAAAGATGCTCCAGTATTCTGCCTGGCCGCTAAGTGATGCCAACTTTAATAATGGCCCTACATTTTGATCCTGTCAGGTGAGCACTGCAGATTTTGGAGGCCTATGTCTTGTGTTTGCCCTGAAGCTCTTAACTTCCAAATTCTAAGATCATTTAGTATTATCATATTTCTGGTATGGTGTAACCTGCTCTTTCACTGATACTACTAATTGTTGAGATCAGTTTCAGCAACTATAGGACAAAGATGCTGCTTTAGATGGCTTTCTAGCAAAGTGGACCAGGGATTAGCAGCTTCTAGTCACCCTCTGGTTCTAAGATACATATCAATCAAAAGTTCATTATTATTTAAATTATACTACTATGACAAGGAAATGTGTCAAATGGTTATACTAAATTTTATTTTCAAATGTTAATCTTCTCATTACTTTGTTTACATTTTTTCATTTAAGAAAACTAGAACATTATTTCCCAAGGAACTTTTCCAAAATGTAGTCCTCAAAAACCAAAACCAGGGTTTTCGTTTTGTTCAGAAAAAACGATAAAGTGAGTAACATGGGAAAATAATTATAAAGAAATACTATAAATGTTGTACACATGATGAATATTATCATGTTGAAGGCCCTGAAAAGTCCCATAAAGAAGATATCAACTGGGTTTTGTAGCATTTTCTCAATCTATTGTCCAAGAAATATTTTACTTTGCCAGTGACATTTGGAAATATTTTGAGAAACACAATCTATTCTGATTTGAGGCTAAGGAGGAAATATAACAAAATGTACTAAGAAATGACAGCCTTCAAATTCATACTGCAGAAAACCTTTTCAACATTAACTTTTACCTAGGAATGAACTGTATAGTGAAAAGGCAGCTATGGCTCTGATAGGCGCCGGCATTAAAGTATTAGGAAGCCAGGCTCCACTGAGACATGCACTATACAAGAGAACAATCATAACCTCAAATATTATGGCCAAGTGTGCAGCTAAGGAAGGGGGGCACATTTAATGGGTTGAAGCAGGAAACTACCACCCAGAAAATGACTTCAAACCAAGAAGTAAAAATATGGAAGACATGCCATCAGGAGATCATCATCTTTTTGCCAGGTAACTCCTCCTAGATGCATTTTGAATATGGCAGAAAGTTAGATTTTATTTGAAATTTGTTTGCATTTTAGATATTGCAGAAAGTTAGATTTTGTTTGAAAATTATTTTAAAGTATATATTCATGTTTCAGGAAAACTTATATGCTAATCTATCCCAATTTAATACATCCGTGCAAAAGGAAAAGTTAAATCAAAATCCAACACAATTAATGGAGATCAGATGTGAACAACAGAGTACCTGTATTAGAAAAAGATGCTCAAACAAGATGCTTTACAGGCAAATTGCCATTAAGAGGTACATATGGAGCCCATAAGCATAGAGAGATAGTTTCAACTCCCTTAGTTCTTAGTATGTGGCCTTTGATTTAGGATTTGACAAAGACACTACCAAGGGTTCAGTATAGATTCCTGGATACAGACACCTTTTAACAGCTCAGCTATTTACCCTCCACAACCTGAGCTGGGAAACAAGCTCTGTTCTCATCCTAAAGATGTTTAAACTCTCTAGCAAAAAAAAGAAATGAACAAAATCAAAGAGAAGATTTTGGCTTCTGTGATAGACCCTTCATGTGTCCAGTGGAAACATGGTGAGTTTTGACTGTGAAGAATGACCAGAGCTAGGGAATAAAACCGACTTTCAGTGAGAGCATTCCACAGGAAGGCACTAGCTGCAGCGACTATGACAACATAGAGCTGTAAGCAAGGTAGCGGTTTAGCTACCCTTTTGTGCAAAGCAGTGATGTGAGTTATGATACTCTTCTTGTACAAACCTGAAGAATGTCAGAGGCAGAGAAGCTGAAGGACTTCCTTAAAATCACACTGTTAGGAAGCAAGTGATGGAGGAAGGATTGTGCTCTATCTGCTGGTCTAGAATCCCAGAGGTGGGAGAGTTACCACAGTCTTCAGGTGCTGCATCTGTGTTCAGGGTAAGGACAAAGCATGTTTTCCACCATGAAAGGATAATGGTCAGCACAATCTACTCATTTCACAAGTTTCCTGAGGTGAGATGGCATTTACTCAGAGGGCCAAGCATTTTCAAAACTTACATATCTTCCTAACTCACACATTGTCTTGGACAAGAATGATGCTTGGCCTACATTTCAAAAGGATACAGCTGAGAAATATATGTGAACCATGTTGGGTCCAGGTGCCATCTGCTTGGTCTATGCCCTAACTCTGTATTTGGTAGTGTTTCTGATGCAGTAACTAATAAGCTTTGCTGTCTCCTTTTCCAAGCTTTCTCTGCTGTCAATGATGGATACTTCACCTTTCCTGGTGCACTATTCTCACTAAAGAAGGAGTCCATTTTCTTTAGACAGAGATTTCAGATCCAAGTCCTCCAGTGTGTCAGATAGCACATCGCTCTCCTCTATAGCCGAGGCCAAGCAATAGGGGCAATTTTCAAGAAGAGATTTTGAGTTTCACTGTAAGCAGGTAAAATATCATTTAATCAGTTCTGCTTACTATAGCAGTTTCCAGGTCTCTGGGGGCAGGCCATAGTAACCATGCTTTGCTGATCTGGTTTTCACAAAAATCTATTAAAAGAAAATCCTTTAGAACAGATGTGTTGACAAATCCCTGTCCACAAAGCAGTCAAGCTGTTTAACAAAAGTGTTGGTTCAGTATTTGTTCTCTGTTGTAACTGTATATTTGTGGGGGAGGGGCCTTGGAGTAGGGGGAGAGGGAGGGGGTGGGTAAAAGCATGAGTTCAGCTGGATAAGGATGGAAGAACAGCAACAGTCATGAGAGGAGCCCAGGGCGGGGAGGAAGAGACAGAATTGTCAAAAGTAATGTTTCAGAGGTGGTTGCCAGGAGCTGAAGAAACAGCACAAAGCTATTAGCCATCACAGGTGATGTCAGTCCCAACAGCTCTTTCCTGAAGAAAGCAACCTTAAATGAGTTTCTACCTCATACCCTCCTGCTTTAAAAGGTACCCTCTCTTAGAAAAGAAAACACAAAGTCCATAAGCCTGAAAAAAAGCCTCCCTCTTTCTTCTCTCTACCCATCGTCCCAGGTCTTTCCCCTTCTCTCTCTGCCTCTTTCTCTCTTTCTCTCTCCCTCCCTCTTCCTCTCTCCCTTTCCCTCATCAACTTATAACTTCCACGTTACAGTCTTTGAAAATGGCCCCCTCTGTCCATCACTGCCATTATCTTACCTGTAGTTTTCTCCAATCATCTCCCCACTGTCCTCGGTAACAACATCTTCCCAATCCATCCCTCGCCCAGGAGCCCTGAAGATATTATTTAAAATGACTCTGGAGTCTTTCTGCTCCCATTATTTTGCCTTTCTTCCTGCCTCCATTGAGCTGATATTCTAAACAACTTTTTTTTTAAAATGACAGGAAAGACCATTGAAGATTAGACTCCACCTAGCTTTCCAGTCTCCTATTTCCATCTTCACACCAGAGAGCATCCTTAGCCCTGACTTACCATCTCTACAGCACTGCACACATAGAACTCTATACATACACATGGACTCATCACCTCTGGGAACTTGCACCAGTTCCTCAGTTATTCAGCTTGACACCAAGTGAAATAAGGATGAAGGCACTTTTAATACAGTTAGTCTAGTTGAAAAGTCCCAGAGATATTAAGAGTCATCCCTCAGTATCCTCAGGGAATTGATTGGAGGCTCCCATGACAATGTGAAAAATCTGTGACTGTTCAAGTTACTTATATAAAAATGTCACTGTGCATTCATATAACCTTTTCTACCCTCTTATCTGTGTTACTTATAATACTCAGTGTTACACAGCATCATTTCACAAGTAGTTGTTATACTCTATGTATTGTTTGGAATCACATGAAAATACAGACTTTGGATCTGGAATTTCTGTCTAAAAAAAATGGACTCCTTCTTTAGTGAGAATAGTGCACCAGGAAAGGTGAAGTGTCCATCATTCCGAGCAGATCAAGCCTGGAAAAGGAGACAGCAAAGCTTATCAGTTACTGCATCAGAAACACTACCAAATACAGAGTTAAGGCATAGGCCAAGCAGATGGCACCTGGACCCACCCTGAGTTCACATGTATTTCTCAGAGCAGATATAATCTTTAAAAATGTTTTCAGTACACAGTTGGTAGAATCTATAGATGTGAAATGCATGGATATGAAGGAGCAAACTGTCCCAGCTGCCCAGCCCTTGCATTCCCACAATCCTTTGTGCTTACCTCTTTCAGAACCTTTGTCTTCATAATAGATTTTTTTTCCTTATGTGTATAGATGTTTTGTGTGTGTGTGTCTGTGCAATATGTAGGGTACACAGAAACCAGAAGATGTCAGCCCCCTTGGGATTAAAGTTACAGACAGGTGTGAGCATATGAGTGCTAAAAATTGAACCCAAGTCCTCTGGCAGAGCACAGAAGTGCTCTTAATGCTGAGAGATCTGTCCAGACCCTTGTCATTGTCTTTTAATATTCAGACTTCTTCTGAGGAACAAGAACTTGGGATAACATCAGTCAATGTTCCCTACACAATAGCTATTTGTTCTCGAATGGTAAGAATTATATCCATACCTGTGATGATATATCGTATACTTAATAAAATCAGTCTGGGATATCAAAGAACAGAATCACCCTAAGTCAAGCCATGAAGGTCAGAGAGTGATGACCCACACTTTTAATTCAGTCACAGGGGATGATCCAGTGGTGACCCACACCTTTACTTCCATCACTCAGGAGACAAAGATTTTTCTGGATTTCTGTGAGTTCAAGACCTTAAAGCCAAACACTAGTAGTTCCCACCTTGAATCCTAACTCTAGGATTATGATGCAGAGTTGAACCTGGAAGTGAAACAGCTGGGCAGGGAAGATACATAAGGCAGGAGAAGGCAGAAATTCTAATACTCTGTAGAAGCAACCAGCCAGGTTGAGGACTCTTGAAGATAGCATTTACCCTGTTCAGCCAGAGAAGTTGGCTGGGTGGGAACGGACTGTGGTCTGTTTCCTCTCTCTGATATTCCAGCTTCTCCCCAATATCTGGCTCTGGGTTTTCATTATATACTAATTAGAATTTGTGCAATGCATATCAGTGCTTACAAAGTTGCAACCATTATGTAAAAAGAGCACAAACCAGAGCAAGGCAATAGAGTGTAAAATTCTACATTCTGTAGCACTACATTTTTAATTTTAAAACAATCTGAATTTAATCAATCTGAAGAATTCATTTGGATGGGTGGTTAAAATAGTCTTTTACCTGCATATTTCAGTAGTCTCTCTCTCTCTCTCTCTCTCTCTCTCTCTCTCTCTCTCTCTCTCTCACACACACACACACACACACACACACACACACACACACACACCCTCCAAAAACAAACAAACAAACAACTCTCTTTGTGTAGTAGTTAAACTGTTCTCTCTGGTGGAATCCTATCTGCAGTTTAATCACAGCATTTATTGATGTTTCCATAAATGTATCTCTGCTGAAGCATGGTTTATTTTCTGGACCACAGCGCTCTAATTTCAACCACTCCAGAGGATACCCATCATTTTCATACAATTCCTTGACTCCATAGGAGGTCTTCCTTTCTGTTCAATGAGACAAATGAACCATTTCCATCATTTAAGCTCACAGTGGTTGCTTTAGTGGAAGTCCTTTGCTCAAGATAGAACAATTCACTAAGCCCTCAATAATACTATCCAAAGTACTGGGGACATTAACTAAAGACCAAGATAAAGAACGGTCATCTTAGGTGTTTAGTTCGCTTTGTTTTGTTTTAGGTGTCTGTAGTCAGCAGTCTTGAAGTATTGCTGTTAGCGCTCCATCACTCTGTTTTCTTCCCAATCTATAAACTTCTTTCCCTATCTCCTTTTTCCATCCCTTATGTTTTCCTGACCCTTCTGCTCACCATCCTAAAACATGGCATTAGCAACTTCAAATAATTCAAAGTTCCCAGAGTGACACCAAACTTTTTTCTTGTTCCTCCTTCAACTTCTACTGTTCCCCATCTCAAATGAGGAACCCCAAACCCTGCCCTATGACTGAAAAAGAAGTTCTCTGCAATGTTTTGTTGTTTTTAACTTCTCTGAGCAACTTTGATGAATAGAAATCACATCTGCACCCTTTTACATCAGTTTGCCATATCAGATGAGATATTGAATATAAAATATGCCAGCACCAAGAGTACTACACAAATCTCATCACCATCATGATATTTACATGATTTTAGAGTTAAAAAAAAAAAAACAGGAAAAGAAAAAAGGAAAAAAGAAATAAGCTGCTGGTACCACCTAGACCAAAATAGCTCACTTGCACTTGATTTATAACTGTGACTAAATGCATAGCCCCAAATTCAGTCTCACTATTTAAGACTGTATGGGGTAGGGAAGTGGGAGTGGTGGAGTCATCAGAGATGCAAAGAGAAGTAAATTCAGGAACTGGATTAGGATTCTCACACTGTCCCTTTGGGAGACATTATAACATGGACACAGGGACAATAGAAACAATGGTAATACTGAATAGGCAGGATTTATTAGGCCATTGACCATGTACCAAAGTATTCTTTAACTACTCACTTGCCATGTTTGAAATTTCTCTCCTCCGAAAAACCCTAATTTTTTCTTATTAGTGAAAAAAGCTAAGGCACTCAGCTAATGTAACTCAGCATCCAGAGCAGCAGTCCTAACCACCATACAGTTGCCTCTCAAAACAGCACTATGCTTAAGCACATGGGCCATAGTGTCTAACTCACTACAGAGAAGCTGTGTGCCACTACTTTAGATTAAAGAGATAGTAAATACTAAGCACATGGCAAACATGCCATAATATTAGTCCATGATTTACTTTTTTATGCTTCCCAAAACACTGAATTAGCACTGTTGATTGTCCCAATGCAAAGCAGTTGTTGAAAGCAATATATTTAAAATAAGTCACCAAATGGAAGCTCATACAGATGGCAGTGACGCAGCTGAGATGGGTCCTCACGTTAGCTCAGGCTCACCCAGGTTTTGCAGTGGAATGGGACAAGAAACCAGTGCATTCATTTTGCCTTGAAACTCAGTGCAACGATGGCCTTCTGTGAATAGAATTAATTGAATTTTTGTTCCCAAATCAATCCATGCAGGGGAAAGCAGACACAGCCTAAGGTCTGTCTCTCTAAACAGATAAGGTGAGCCAGGGAGCAAGGCAATTTTAGATAATTCTAATGTAGTTAGTCCAGTTGAATAATTTAAGCAGAAAAAAAAAATCCCTGTTTAGCCTTAATGAAGTTGGGCTTTTTTTTTTTTTTAATGAGATAATTTGGGTGATTGTTTCAGATTTCTATTTCACTTCTATTTTCCTACAAATCTTAAATTTGCAATTGAAAAACTCATATTTATAAGAAAAACCATGGATTTCATTCTCAGAACAGATACAATGGAGACTTGCAGCAGCAGCATATACTTCACTGGGCCAAGCCCATCCATAGTGAGGCTACTTTTCATCTGTCCTCTGCCAACACTTCCTCTCTAGTGCTGCCGATGATAAATAAAGACATGGCCAATTATTTCATAATAGGGTGTGAGTTACTCAGTATACAATGTTTCCCTAGAGTGTTTGCCACTATATAAAGGAAGAACATAACAGAAAATAATGAATCATGATCAGTGGCATTTCAAATATCCACAGTAGGCCTATATATTTGAACAGGGCAACTCTCCGGCTTCCTCTCAAATCCAGGCATATATTTTTCGATAGCAATTAAAAAAGAATTTTTTGGAATTTTAAGAATTAGCAATATCTTTAAAAGCAAAAGAATATTAACTGTCATAGATAGAAAACAACAATCTACTGAATAGTATATCCAATATATCAAAAAGCTAAGAAGTAACAGCATGAATTTTTTCTACTAACATTTTTGATGCTTTACTACAGTTTACTATAATATAAAGTAACAAATGGCCTGGCAGTATATATCTATGGTAGAGTGCCTGTTTAACAGACTCTAGGCTCTGAGTTCAATGTTCAGCACAGGCAATAAAAATCTGCACATGCACTGCAGTGGACTCTTGAGACCTCACTGAACTAAAGTATATATGATATGGTGGGTTTTCTTATGCATATACACCTATTATAAAGTTTAATTTGTAAATAAGGGACTGCAAAAGACTAACAATAATGGTAAAATAAAATAGTAACAACTAAACAAAACTTAAAAAAATGTAGTCTTTTTCTCTAAACACAATGTTTAACATTTTTGGATAGTGTTTCAATATGGGTAGCTGTAGAAATCAAACTGTGGACATGGAGATGCACCTGAAAGCTTTCAAGATATCTGTAGGTAAATCTGATTATTACATTAACATATGTGTTCTTTAGATATAGAAGATAGAAATGATTAAGCATCATGGCACATGTCTGTCATCAAGCACTTGGGAGGCTGAAATAGGAATGTATAGCATTTGGAGCTACCCTGAATTATATTGCTAAGCCCTTTCAAGATATTAAATAAACAAATATCCCAAGAAGTAAAAGAAAGACATAAAGACATACACATTGATCACACAGGGAAGACACTGACTTTATTAAATAATGCATGTTTTCCGAGGAAGCTAATTTGTCAAAACAATGTGGCATAGCTTCATGTCATCATAAACATAGTATCTATCCAGGCATGTCCCCAAGAAAAGTACCCAGATAAGTTTTATTAATGTAACATAATTTTCTCTATTTTAACAATGGAAAAAAAAATTGCACATTTAAATTCAGTTTCTACCCTTTTAGGATCCCACAATTTAATACATGTTTTAGTGGGACATTCAAAGCATATCAGAGCCTCTCTAAAAAGGTATTCTGAAAACCTACACTATTGAGACGAACATGGAAGAACAGGTAGATACTGTGGACAGGAACCTGAAGGAGAACATTGTTACCACATAAGCAGGAAATGCAGACTCTGAGCAGACTCTGAAGGTAGTTTGAGATTAGTGTGTTGAAAGAATGGCAAGAACATCAGTTAGAAACTAGATGGAGCGGGGTGGGGGGGGAAAGACAGCATAAACAGATGATTCAAATCACACAGCTTAGGAGAGGGGTTTGACAGAGAAAACACAAGCTTTTTAACTGCTATATGGCATAATCTGATTTATGTTTTCATATGGGGAGTTTTTTGTTATCTCGTTTTTATTAAAACGGCCTTTATGTAGCCTAGGAACTCCCAAGATAGACAAACTTTTCACCTTCCTTCCTCAGCCTTTTAAGCAAGGCTTTGAAAAGTGTATATCCCAAAGCCCATGAAAAAACATCATGTTGAATGTTGTGTAAGAAAAAAAAAAAAAACTCACGAGGAAATGAGACTAGGAATCAGAAGCAATTGTTATCACATCAGTATATAATGATTTCAGCTGGACAGATTTAGTATGGGAAAGTGGTACCTGCAGTGAAGGAATAGTAGCAATGTTTATAATTAGGACTAGTTATCTCCAGATGCAACCTACAGCAGAGCTTGGCAGGTTTATTGATGCACTGGCTATTGGGAGTGAGAAGGAGAAACATAAGAAGACTCTGGTGTTTTAGCTTGATCAGCTGGTTTCAGGGAGTAGATCTCATCAAAGGAGTGGCAAGAATTTGAAGGGGAAAAAGGAAGTTCCAAGGATTTTACCTGAAAAATATCGAGCTTGACATGCCACTAAACACATATGAACAGGTGGAGATGCTGAGCAGGCAGGTAGACAACTGCCTGGGAAAGAGACAGGAGCTGGCATCTTGGAAGACTTCAGCTCTTAGATGGAATTCACTGGATTATAAGCAGAAAATAAAATGGAGAGCACTACAGAAGAAGACTCAGCCAAGAGGTGAAGAAGGAGCAGCATTCTGGCTACAGAGAAATTCAGAGAGTAGCAGTATTAAAAAGATGTGCAAAATGAAAAATACAGTTTATGGATGATTAAATAGAAATGATTGTTGGGAAAGAAAGGTATTTAACCTCCCCATAATGAGAGAAATATGATTTAAACCTCGCCATTATTCCTCTGTTCACCTATCAAATTAACAAAGACCAATTTTTTTGTAGTGTTCTATGGTAGTGAGAATACAGGGAAATAGTCTCAGACAGAATGGTGAAGTGGTACATGAAGTGATACATTCCCTTTGGAAGGTGACTTGGCAGTATAAAAATCCCAAATGTAAATATGTCGCTTGTTCAAGAAACACTACTTATGAAGATAGACATAATAATAGTACAGCAAAAAATGCAGAATTGCACTTGACTACATTGTAGAATTACAGTCAATAGTAATAGGTTGTAAACAACATGAATATCTTCAGGAACTGATTAAATAAATTATGACTCATCTCAAACATAAATTCTATTTAATTATTAACAAGAATAAGGCATTCTACAGGAACCATATAGAAGGCTCCAGAAGATATATAGATAAGTGAAAAAAGCCAAGTGTATATTAGCATCTTAGTGTGTCACCTATCTAGTATATGAGAAAGAAGGCATATAGATCACATATCTTTGGATATCTATGAAAAGATGTTTGATGTCCTATTGCTTCTGAGTATTCTGGAAATATCCCTGAGAATATAACATGGCTGCCACTGGGCATAGAAACTCTGTGGGGGCAATGTTCATTCTATGCTCTCTGTCTCATTCTCATTTTTAGACCATATGTATGTATTATCTGTCCAAAAGTAGTTTCTGAAAGAAAAGCAAGCAGAGCTGCCAACAGGTCAAAGAGAGAAGTGCCAGCAATCAACCATGTGTAAGAGAAGATGGTTGAGAGATAAGAGCATATTTAGAATTAATTCACTGAGTTGTCAAGCAGAAAGCAAAGAATTTGTGCTATTGATTAAGAATCCAGGTTCTAGTTTGGACAGAACAGGGATTTACTTCTGGACCAGGCATTTTTTTTTTTAACATTTCAATTGAGGAGACTCACAAAGCTACTGAAAAGTCTGCAATTTCATGAAGAAAAACAAGAAAGCTGTGATAAACCTGCCTGCTGCCCAACATTCTTTCTGGAATCAATGAACTTCTTTTCATTGGTAAGCTAAATCCATTTAGATAGTATCATTAGTCCTAAAACTATTACCTTACCAAAAACTCGTTAAAACCCTATTACTTATCTTTGTTTTAACAGCAATACAGTAATGTAAAAATACGTAATTTTTGTAATGAAAAATCATGACACCTTCCTTTCCAAGAGATAATCATGATTAACTAGTGTTAATTAACTATTGAGGTCTGGGAGGTCGTTCAGCTGGTAGCTTAGCATGTTTGCTTGGCACACAGATGGCCCCAAGTTTGACCTGCATCATAGCAGAAACCGGGAATGGTATTCATATCTGTAATCCCAGCACAGAAACAGGAAAATCAGGAGTCCAAGTTCATCTGCTGCTGCAAAGGAGTTTGTAGCCAGCCTGAACTACATATAAACCGTCTCTGAAAAACAAAACAAATAAACAAAAAATTACTGTTCATATTTTGAAACCTTTCTGACATTTCTTTTTTAAACCTATTTTATGATAATCTTTTGTATTTGAAATTACGGTATAATGAATGACACCATTTCCTTTTCCTCCCTCTAAACCCCCATGTCACACCCTCCTTGTTCTCTCTAATTTGTGGCTTTTTTCCAATTGCTATTACACACATACACATTGTAGCAGGACTATGTTCTGTTACATTGTAGATAATTGTCCCACCTACTGGCTTAATAAAAATGCTGATTGGCCAAAGGCAGAGGGCAAGGCTACCAGACTAAGAAAACTCTGGGAGCAGGAAGAGCAGGACAGAGATGCCAGAGGAACTTCAGAAGAGACATTAAGAGAGACGACAGCAGACTCAAAGAAAATGAGACCAAGATGCTGCTCTGAGAGACGATACCAAACTGCATGGCTAAACAAGATAAAAATCATGGGTTAGTTTAAGAGTAAAGAGTTAGCAAGTAATATGCCTGGGCCCTAGATCAATCAACATAAAACTAATATAAGCGTCTGTGTGTGTCTGTGGGACTGTGAGTCTGAGGGTCTGGACTACAGGCCAGGCAGGCCAGAAACTTCTTACTATAACACACACACACACACACACACACACACACACACACACACACACACTCCTAAATACATAAATACAAACTGCTCAGTCTGTATAAAGTTACCTGTATGAATATAGTCTCAAGGCTTACTATTTGATATTAAATAACCAGTTCTGGGGGGTGTTCTTCCCTGAGGAAGATCATTTCTTGTTATAATTAACAATGTAATTAATATTCTTAAACACATTTGCCAATTGACCCCTCCTGATGATTCTCAATTCAAAAGTGAAATACTGGAACACAGTTCTGCCAACTCAATCCCAAAACACATATTATCTCCATCTACATTTGACTTACAGTGGAAAAAAATCAAGAGTTACAATGGAAAAATAAAATATATAAAAGTTATTTTATATAGCATGAAAAAAGTCCAAATAAATAAGCAGATAGGGACAAGCTTTGATATCAGTTAAATGTTACATTTCTGAATTGGGTACAGAATGTAGCAGTAAATTTTATGCTTCCAAGTAAGCCTTGCCTCATTGAAAGTTAGCAAAACTGTCTATATAAATGCAGAATAAAAAATGCAAAACTCTCCCTGCTGCTAACTTTTTGACCAAGATAATTAAGAGTCCTGATTTAGTCCTGCATACTTAATGATAAATAACATAGCCCTACTTGAAATAGAAATTTTTAAGATGTTATAAATATTCTTTCTAATCAAATTAATCTTTGTTTGCATAAGCAGATCCATCTCTGGACAAACCAAAGAACAGACTTTGTACATAAATCACGCGATACACCTCTGTCTTCAATGTGAATTTGCAATTTGTTGAAATGTGGGATGCAGCAGGAATAAAGATAAGTCTTTATAGGCCCTGGATATGGCTCAGTTGATAGTCATGAAAGCATGAAGACCTAAACTTGAATCACCAGCAACCACATAAAAAGCCTGGCATGGTGGCACATACATGCCAGTAATCCCACCCAGTGGGTGGCAGAGACAGGAGGACCCCAGTGGTTTGTTCTGAGTTCTAGGCTCAGTAATGGTGTCCGTCTCAAAAAAAATAAATAATAATGATAATGATTAATGATAATGATGTAGAGAGTGATAGAAAAAAGGCCTATCATTGATCTCTTCCTTATGTATATGTACACAAATACACATACACACAATAAATACTTGATAGGTAATGATAGATAGACAGACAGACAGACAGATAGGCAGACAAATAGATTCTCTTTGTAATTTACAGAAAACCACAACCAATCCAAAATCAAAGTTGTGGAGCATAGTTCCAACAGATTCATCTGTAAAACACTCCAGCACCTAAGGCTCAGGGAACATTGTAGACAAAAAAGGACAAAAATATTATAAAAGCCAGAGAATCAGAGAGTTTGTTGAGAGATTGTGTGTCCTAGTAATATCAGAAGCTTTACCCCAAAAGTCTCATAAACATGATTGCCCAAAGTGAGCTGAACAAGTTTGATACCAATGGACAAGCCAAAATGAACTGGGAAGAGCTCATGAAGCCTCAGTGCTACACAAAGAACCACAGACAACTGAGGAAAGCTGAGATCAGGAGCGGTGGCCTTCCCCAAGGAAGAATACACCAATTGGCTGTCCAGTGTCAAAGAGTCAGCCCTGGAAACACATGTGCAAGTTACATTATATAGAAAGAGGAGGCTATAGTTATGAATATATAATGTATATACACATATGCATGCAAAAGCAATTAGTAAAAAAAAAAAAAAAAAAGCCATGGCTTTTAAGTCAAGTGGGAGAGGGAATGTGGCATGGTTTTGGAGGAAGGAAAGGAAAGGAAGAAATGATGTAATTAAATTAAAATCTCAAAAAAAATTAAAAATATATACTTGTTTTCATTCTACTTGAAATATCTATACTTGCAGCTAGAGCACTGGGAAAATAGCCAAATTTAGTCCTATGAAAAGGAGTATTTTTATCTTATTGGTTGTATTAGCCTGCTTAAGTGTCTTTATAAACTACTTCCCATTGAATGCCTTACATAGTGCATAAAATATCTTATACAGAAATGTGTTCTCACAGCTCTGAAGGCTTGAAATCCAAGAGCACATATCAGCATGGCCAGTTTAGAATTAATACTTCTTTTCCTAGCTTGACATAGCAATCTTCTCACTGTGTCTGCATATGGCAGACAGAAGGCAAGTTCTCCCTTGACTTTTCGTAAAATCTCATCATGAAGAACCTACCCTCATGACTTTATCTAACTCTATTTACTTTCATGAGAGCCAAGTTTCCAGATACCATGTTAAAAGCTGGAAGTTCAATATAAAAGTTTGGGGGTGATACAGATTTATTGAAAAACATCAGTCCTTTCTGAGAACTAAAATGATGGTGGAAATAACGAGAAAGAACAGTTAAGTGTCCTGGTTCAGAAACCAAGGGACTCAGGATGTGTCACAAGGGCCCATGTATCCTTGAGCCAGACAACCAATCCTTTTCACTTTGTTCCACTTGTTAAGGTAGATCAGGTAGGATAGAGCCTCATCACTAGAACTGACACTTCATTTATTCAAAGCAAAAGAAATGCTATAGAACTTAATTTTCTAACATCAGCTAAAACTAATTTCTATCCAGCTGTGAAAAGATAATTGAATTATAACCTTCTTTTCTCTTTCAAGAAATATCTTTCCCAAACAAAAATCCAGTTTTGAGACTAAAAATAAATTACAATATCTATAGGAAATGTAATTTTAATGATGCAAAGCCATGTATAATGTGTATCACATGATTTTCAAAGAACAGGGAGACTCTGGGGAACAATACACCAGGGAAAAGCTTAAATGATTTCAAATTTCTTGTTAATTTCCTTTTACTATCTCATTTTCATCTCATAATTTATCCCTATGTACTAAAATAATATTATGGTCAGATCCAATATTATTAGTAATATTTCTGCTTTCATAGTAAAACATAATTGCGTGAGTCACTTTGTGAGGGTTATATGTCGGTTACATGACTATCTTTTTCAAACCTTGTGAATTTAGGTGAATACTTTGAAACTTTAATTTTAAAAAGACATTTTTTCTAACTTCAAGAATAAACATACACAAGTGTAAGCAGTATTGTTTAGTGAGTATTTAATAGTGCACAGTAATTTAAGAAATACTTATTTTTATTTAGCTAAGAGTAAGCATGGAAGATTATCTAGAGTGTATTTCTCAGAAGAATCCAGCCAGTAGCTGCTTACATAAATAAATGCCATTGTAATACATATAACTCTTTTGAGCTTTTAGTTTAGAGCCATTCAAAAAGCCCTTAGAAAAGCTAGCAACATAAGTCAAACGTTGCACACTTGCCTGGTATGTGTGAAGCCCTGGGTCCCATCTTCAACACTGACAGAGGTGTGGGACTCTCAGAGAAACCACATTTGAGCAATTCCAGCAGAGACCTGCTTCAAACACCAAAAATCCATGAAGTGCATGATGGCAAGACTTTGCAAAATATAGTAAGACATAAGGGTCCTTATATGCAATTGTAGATTTGAGAAAATTACATTTGATTCAGTCACCTATAGAAATAATTGTAAGAACTCTACTTAAAGATTGTATAATTCAAAGGACAGAAAGTGAATGTCCTCTTCCAATGGTAATCTTGTCTCTGAAAGATTGAATATCCTTTTTAAGACAGGTAGATGTGAGAAGCACATAATGTAGGACCAAGAAAATGAGCCATACAAAGTAACCAGCACAAAGTATGTCTCTGATCCACACTCAATTCGGATTTCATGAATTCTCTATTGTGAGGGGAGAAATCCTACTGTCAATATACATTTTGTAATACAAATTTGTTTTATTTAGCATTAAGTATTATAGTATCTGTAAGGATTCCGGGCACTCCTCGTGGTTGAGCCATACCCAGCTCAGGTAGAATGCAACTCTTACAGGGGCATGACCCTGGGCATGGCTGCGTAAACCCTGCGGCATTGCCCACAGGAGCACCTCCCTAGACGCATAATGCTTACGGAGGGACGCCCTAAACATGACTATGTAAACCCATACACACTCCTTCTCTTAAAAGAGACAGGCTCGTTTTGGTCTCTCTTTCCTTATCTCCTTCTGTCCTGCTTTTCTGTTTCTGTACCCGCCTGGGAATTCTCTTAAATAAACCCTTGTGTGGCCTTGGCAGTGTGTATCTCTTCTCATGCGGCACGAAACCAACACTATCATTTTGTAATATGCTTTCACTTATACTCAATTACATTGTTAATACAGACATTGACAAAAAATATTGCTAGGAGTAGGTAAATCCCAAGATTACCTAACATCTACAGTCAAGATTTAATATTCAAAGTAAATAATACTAAACAAATAATCCTCTGAGAAGAGGTTATTTCAACTAGTTTTATTACTACCAGGATATGTTCATCTATACTAATGTTTAACTAGACACGAAAGGGAACTAATAAGATATATATGTACATATATTTCTACCATCATATTACATAGCTGAAGGGAAAATTCTGAAACACATACACTTACAAATGTAAAAAAAAATCTATATTAAAACATGTTAAGCAGCATATAAAGATAAACAAGATAGGCATGGTCTTTGACCTCAAAATGATTCCAGGATCATATGTTTAATTAACAATAGGGCTTAGAAGATATCTTGGTCACTAAAGTGCTTGCTACAGTGAAGACCTGAGTCCAGATAGCCAGTACCTGTGTGAACAAGTCTAGTATGGCAGTATTAACTTGTAATCCAAGCACTGTAAAGGAAAGATAGGAGCATCCATGGGGTTTATTTAACAGAAAGTCTGGCCAAATAAGCAAGCTCCAAGTATGATGGGCAGAAATTGAGAGAAACATCCAACATCAGCCTTTAGCTTCCACATACATAGTCAGACGTATATGTGTGTACCTTCACACAGAAGCACACACAAATAATGACAATAAAATAATTTCAAATGTATAAAATTTACACAATGTACTAGTGACCACTCCAAGAGATTTATAACAAACACATGATCTCATTTAATTCTCACATTAACAATATGCAATAGATATAATTATCTTTATTTTTTAAATGAGGAGAGTAAGTGTCCCAAGTTCAGTATATAGTTATAAATCTGGTACATGTTAGTCTGACATTAATGAGCTTTAACTCTTTTCGGTGATATTTCATTTTCATATATAGGCCAACTTGTAGTGGGTTTATGTTCTTACATTGTAAATAATTGTCCCACCTACTGGCTGAGTAAAAATGCTGATTGGCCAAAGGCAGACAGGAAGTGTGAGCAGGGCTACCAGACTAAGAAAACTCTGAGAACAGAGCAGAGATGCCACAGAGAAGCCAGAGAAAAACCACAAAGACACAACGATATGACTCTAGCAGATGCAGAGGAAAAAAGTTGAAATGTTGCTCTGAGAAAAGGTACTCAGCCACATGGCTGAAAAGATAAAAATCATGGGTTAGTTTAAGAGCAATATGCCTACGCCCTAAGTCAATCAGTGTAAAATTAACATAAGCATCTGTATGTTTCTGTGTGATTGCAGATCTGCAGGTTTGTGGGTCTGTGAGTCTGCAGATCAGAACCTTAGGGACAGGCTCGAAAGTTCGGGACAGAAACTTAATACAACACCAACCAATGTGATACAGCATATATCACAGAAACAGATCAAAGAACTACAAGTTCTAATAGAACTCATGTCAGCCACAGAGTGTGGAAAAGGATTGGGAAAGATGTCCTTTGAACCATAGTAAGAATTCTTGTGGAAGATGTGCAAGTGGAGGAAATTAGGTCATTCCTACAGGCAGGAGGTACATGGATGTATTAGTTAGCTTTTGGTAGCTGTGATCAAGATACAGAGACAATTAAAAGGAGGAATTATATTGACTCATGGTTTCAGAAGTTTATTCTATTGTCACCTGGTTTCTATGCCTTTGGGTCTGAAATCATTGCCACAGGAAGCATATAGACAAAGAGATAGTTCACCCTCCCTACCCTTGAACCTAGATAATTTCTGAGATGGCTTCAAGACAATCTTCCTATTGTTCTAATGCAAATTTCTTGGTTTCTCTTACTACTTCTTTTGGCTTTTGAGATTATAATAGAATACCATTTCTCCCCTCCCTTCTTTCTCTAAACCCTCTCACATATCCCTTATTGCTTTCCTTCAAGTTCATAGCCTCTTTTTTCATTAATTGTCCTTACTATTATTTTATCCTTCTTTTTCATTCTGTATTTATATCCCCAACTCCCTAACTTAGAGGTCCACCCGGTTTTTCCATTTCCCCAATGAAATGGCTCATATTCTTTTATTTCCTCTTCTTCTGTTGTTCCTGCACTTTCTCTGCCCTGGCAATGGTGCCTTTTTATTTTTCTGGCATTTGGAAATACGTCTAAGCTTTTGAGCTAGGAGTCTTTTAAATAGCTAGTCTCTTCAGCAATCATAGCTTCTTTAACCTCCACATTACAAGGGCTTTTTAGTCCTTCTGCTCTGCTTTTTGTTCCCAATACTTGATGTAAATCTGGCTAAAAGCTGTGAGGAGTAACTGTCTCACAGCCTGCATCCTTTACCATATTAATAAGTTTGTTACCTTTAAAATCAGCCTCCAACATAATTTTATGGTACAGACAAAAATATTGATAAGTTCTTCACCCAAATGTAAATTAATGGCTTCCTGTCTAATTCCCAATAAAATCTTTGTTCCCAACTCTATTAGCCCTTTTCTCCTGTTGCTATGATAAAGTAATTTGACACAACAACTACCAGATTTTACTTATAGTTTAAGTAAAATCTATCATGTTGTGGAAGTCATGATAACAGGAGCTTAAATCTCTAGTCACTCTGCAGAAGAAGAAGGTAATAAAATGTGAATTCTTGAGATCAATTCACTTTCTCCATACAGCCCAGGATCCCTGCTTATAAAATGGTGCCATCTACAGTGGATGGATCTTCCTATCTCAGTTAGTGCTATAGTTGTTTAGATGAGAATACCACCCCCATGCACCCACTGCCATAGGTTCATATCTTTAAATGTTATCCCTAATTGGTGGACCTCTTTGGGAAGGATTAGAGGTTATGGCCTTGTTGGAGTAGATATGTTACTGGAGGATAGGCTTGGAGCTTCAAAAATCTACACCAGGTTCAGTGTCTCTCACTCTCTGCCTCCAACTTACAGCTACTGCTCTAGAGACATACCTGCCTGCCTGCTGCCATGCCCCCCCTACCCGCCCAATGCCTCACCATAATGGTCATGGACTTACCTTCTGAAACGATAAGAAACCTTAATTAAATGTTTTATTTATAAATTTCTTTGGTCATAGTGTCTCTTCATGGCAAAATAAAAGTAACTGTAATTGTGATAATAATCCACAAATATGTTCACTAGCCCAGCTCCCAGATAACTTTAGATTATGTGAAGTTGACAGTTAATGTAAAACTTATACCTTTTGAACACACAGCCTTATTGGCTACAGTTCTATGGGCATTCTTGTGAAGTGCCACTCCATTTCTCCATTAAGGTTGTACTCAAATGATAACAAGCAGGTTCTTTTTTATGTTTCAACTATTTTTTTTAGGTACCACTGATCAACTAAATAGTTTGTGAAGGTCCTAAAACATTGTCTTCATGTAATTAAAGAGAAAAATGGCAATTAGGTGAGATCCTATGTGACGATTGCTAGAGAACATTACCTCAATGTGAGAAAGTCTTAGGAAAGAACTAGAGCAGAGTTTGAAAAGCAGATAATTAAATGACTGATTTCATTCTGACCAGAGAGATCACTGTCCATACTAAGCCATGAAAACTTTACAAACTCAGTTTCATCAACAGAACCCTGGCCATCAGTCATCCTGGGAGAAATGACAAAATAACAGGAAAAATAAAATGACCATTAATTCTAATCATGGGTAAGGCTCAGTTGGTATTGTATCAAGTGCTAGGCCAGCAGTATCTCCAATAACAGCCCAGTATCTGCTCTGCGGTCTCAGACTCACTGCAAAGGAGGTTGGGCAGAGCTACAAACTACTGAAATTCATCTGTCCCAGAGATCAAATAAGTCATCACTTTTCAGATGACCAGCTTGCTGGTGACATCAATACATTCTCTTCTTCCTCTCCCTAACTTCCCTAGGAACCACTAGTCTTCTCTAAAATCACAGCTTCTATCACGTTGGTTACAGTGCATGGTGCTTGTTTCCCGACGCTCGGTCTCTTCAGTAAACTCGCTCTTCTCTAAACCCAAGTGTGGGCTGGGTTATTTCTAGGAAAAGCTCCTCAAATAAACTGATTCCACCCACTGTGCATTCATTCTGGTAGCTTGTTCCTGCATTCTGAAGCGCTTTTGGAACCTGAAGCTCGCAATCTGTAACTGCTTACTTAAACTCTGTCAGTGTGAGGGGCCAGTAACTGGGAAACAGAAAGCAGGAGAAAGGCTTGGTGGCCATTATCAATCTCAACTAGAGAAGTAGACTTCTCACCTACATTTTCACTCACAAAAATTTACTCTAACTAAGCTATATGCCTAACCAGCCCCTATAGGATAGAATGTCGGGGAATGAGCACTGGGATTGAGCCAAATCATTACATATAAGTTCCTTAAGGATAAAGAGTACTTTTAATTATTTTTGCATCTCTGGATTGCCTATCACAGTAAACTGCACACTTAGAAAATGAATACTTCTCTGAGTAATTGACTAAATCAATGCTTTCTTAGCAAACAAGAGGCCGACAGAAAGAAAAAGAGTGAAAATCCAAATATGAATGATATACTTATTTTAACCATGTAAGCAAAAGTTTACGGAAGGATAAAAGATCAATATGACTTGAATTGGATTTCATAGATTTAATAATCATTTTTGTAACTAATATGATAAAATATTTTTAACAATAAAATAGATTTAATCCAACAATTCTACCATCTATCAGCTATGTTCTCAGTTAAGAGGCAAAATGTATGTATTCTCCCTTTCACTCCACTTGCTTGAGTCTTTGTCTTTTCTACCTCTGTTAAGTGATATAGTAGCTGAGTAATTGTCCCAGAAAAGAGACTTCCAGGTCCCCAACACCCGTGATGACTGTTCTTTTGCTGGAAAAGGAAGGTTTATGAATGTGCTTAAACTAAGGTTCCTATGAAAAATTCAAACCATAAATTCAACAGGTGTCCTAAGAGACAGAAAAGCAGATGACAATGTGATATCTCCAAGAAACACTAGTGAATCTAGATGCTACTGGAATCTCAGGCAGAAAAGTAGATTCTCCCCTAGAACCTCCAGGAGGAGTAAAGCTTAACTTCTTAACCTTGATCCCCTGATCTCTCCCTCACTCACTTCCTCCCTCCCTCTTTCTCTGTTTCCCCCTCCTCTCTCTCTCCCTTCTTCCTCCCCCATTAAGTCATCTACAAGTACACAAGTGAAAGATTATTTATGGACATCTCCTCAGCTCCTTCTTCCAATGCATTGCTCTGTTCCAGCTTGGGTCTTTGTACGCCTGCTGTCCTCTCCTGTGCTCCAGGAGCATGCTTCAGCTCAGGGATCTGCACTGGCAGTTTCTCTGTTTGAAAAGTTGTGTCCTCAAGATCCACTCCACTACCTCCTTCAAATCTTATGCAGATATCTCCTTCTTAGACAAAAGTAGAAATTCACTGAATAAAAAGCTAAGAGAATAGATTTCATATCTATATAGTCCATAACTATCAGGTACTTTTAATTTATAATTATTATGGTTTTCTTATACTTGTTTTCATTCTTTAGCCTGTCACTACTGTCCCATGAATATTGTCTTAGCCTATAAAGAATTATTTATTCATAATATCTTGTATTTCAATTCCATGATTATTTAGTGACCTTGGATGTCTTAGAAACATACACAAATGTCCAATGCCTTTTAAAATGCTTGGAAAATACATGATAGTTTATTAGTGACATCCACAAGTGAAGTCATTGCTTTATAATCATGGAAACAACAGTTATCTCTTCATTTTCCTACCAAAGTTAGAAACTACTGTCAGATCCACAAATGGTGATAAGTTAATGATTAGTGTAGGATAATAGTTAAACAACACAGCGAGTTTGCCTCAAAATTGAACAAAATCATCAAAGGAAAAAGCTATTTTAATATGGACAGAGTTGTAGCAGGTATACCATCACTACAGGAAGTTCATTTGACTGTCAAGATGATGAGGAATAATTGCAATTGTCAGGCAGAGAAATGATGAGATTGTGGGAAATTGAGCATTCTGAAATTCTCATGAATGTGTTGACTTCATGTTAGAGTCTCCAAACTCATTTTAATGCTATATGATCCAACTCACTTTTCCAGGAGTTATTGTTGCCAGTTTTTATCCAGCCAATTGTGAGAAGTTTCAGTATGATTTTTGTGTTTGTTTGTTTTATTTGTTTAAGAACGCATTATCACATTGTCAGATTTCTAGGTCACTGCTTAGAGATGCAATTTCAGAAGTGTTTTAAATCGCCCATGTGATAAACCTTTTCTTTGGAAAGACCTCTGTCCCAATCATCCAAAATAATTTCATAATCTTTCTTGGTTGAGGGTTTATGATTCTTTTCTTGGCTAAGACAATAAATTTCCCCAGGCTAAAAAGAACTTTCCCAAACTATGTTGAAAACAAAATTGTGACATTTTACTAAGTGTCAGTTTCAATAGATAAATTACCTTCAAAAACTGCAAACAGATCAAATACTTTTACAAGCTAGACACTGTGTGCCTTCTCCTGTTTTGCTAGGTATTGGGTTGTGATGTTCATAAGGTGTGTAGCATTTCCTTTGAAGTGAGTATTCTTGAAGTCTCTCGAAGCACTGGGTTCAGATAAGTTCCTCATGGCTATATCAGAGGCAGACCTCATATAATTTGTACAACAGCCCCCGGCATTACCAGTTCACACTGTAATTTTGCCAGACTTTATAAACTAAGCAGGCGTGGCCCTAGTCATTAGAGAGATGAGAAGCCTCCAGGGTAAATCCAATTGCTTAGAAACTATCATTAAAACTATTATCGAACATCTATCTGGTGCCAAAAATACATCTAACTCACTGTTGTCATTTGGATCCACAGCAAGACAATGCTTCTGCACCTCACAAGGGACACATGAACGTCTTGGCAATGCCAACCCCAGGAAATGCTGAAATGGAAAAGTGCTTGTCCCAGAAGGCACTCAGGCAACACATCCTGCCCCCTCTGATTCTGGACCACTTCCAGTTCCAGCTTCCTTTATCATCCTTTTCTGTAGCCAAGACTCTGAAGGGAGGCCCAGATGTAATTTGATCATCTTTGGCCAATGTTATCACTAAAACACTTCTCAAATCTATCCAATATCTCTTCTTGCCAAATGCCACTGCCTCGGTTCAGTCCTGCCACTGATCTACACAAACAAAAGAATTTTCTAGTTGTTCTATCTGATTTCTATCTACTTACTCAGGAAAACTATGCCCTTATATATGTCTTCCACAATGTACTCAGAGTGGTCTGCTTGCCACACTGGGTTATTCCACTCTCAAGATTAGTACAGTTCTGAGTCTTTTAGTTCATTCAATGAACAAGTCCCCAGTATTTTAGAACTGAGAACACAACAGTAAACAAAATAGGCACATATTTACCTTTACAAAGTTTACATGCCTATGTGTAAGACAGACAGTAAGTAGATATGTGTATGTTTCTGTGTTTGTGTGTGTATGTGTGTGTGCATATGCAATGAATATGGATAGTTTTCAGAGAGGGTTGTCTCAGCACAAAAAACTGGGGAGAGTATTTGCCATGAGATGGAGGAAAGGAAGCAAGTTCTATGAGGCCTTACATCTGAGGCTTGGTAATTATTCTAATTGTGAAAAAGCCATTGGACTTGAGCTCAGAGTAAAATCATTACCTAATTAGAGTTTTAGAGTGAAAACTCTTAATCAAACTTAGAGCTGAAATCAATACAATTGAAACAAAAAGAACAATACAAAGAATCAATGAATCAAAGAGTTGGTTCTTTGAGAAAGTCAACAGGATAGATAAGTCCTTATCCAAACTAATCAAAAAGCAGAAAGTGTCCAAATCAACAAAATCAGAAAAGAAAAATGGGACATAACAACAGACCCCCAGGAAATCAGAGAATTATCAGATCATACTTTGAAAATCCATATTCCACAAAAATGGAAAACCTAGAAGAAATGGACAGCTTTCTGGACAGGTACCATTTGCCAAAATTAAATGAAGAACAGATTAATTACATAAACAGACCTATAACCCTTAAGCAAATTGAAGCTGTCACTAAAAGCCTCCCCAAAAATAAAAGCCCAGGACCAGATGGTTTCAGTACAGAATTCTACCAGACATTCAAAGAAGAATTACTACCATTACTCCTCAAACTATTTTACACAGTAGAACCTGAAGGAATATTGTCAAATTCCTTCTATGAGGCCACAATTACCCTAATACACAAGCCACTCAAAGACACAACAAAAAAGGAGAATTACAGACCAATTTCCATCATGAATATTGATGCTAAAATTCTCAACAAAATTTGGACAAACCGTATACAACAATATATAAAAAATATCATCCACAACAACCAAATAGGCTTCATCAGGGTTGAAATGCAGGGTTGGTTTAACAAACGAAAAACTGTAAACATTATCCATCATATAAACAAACTAAAGGAACAAAACCACATGATCATATCCTTAGATGGCGAAAAAGCCTTTGACAAAATCCAACACTCTTTTATGATAAAAGCTCTGGAGGGATCAGGAATACAGGGACAATATCTCGATATAATAAAGGTGATCTGCAAGGAGCTGACAGCCAGCATCAAACTTAAGATCTTGAGAAAAACTCAAGACAATCCCTCTAAAATCAGGAACTAGACAAGGATGTCTTCTCTCCCCATATCTATTCAATATAGTTCTCGAAGTTTTAGCTAAAGCAATAAGAGAACGAAAGGAGATTAAGGGGATACAAATTGGAAAAGAAGAAGTGAAGCTATTTCTATTTGCAGATGATATGATTGTATACATAAGTGACCCACAAAATTTTTCCAAGGAACTTCTACAGCTGATAAACACCTTCAGCAATGTAGCAGGATACAAGATTAACTCAAGGAAATTAGTAGCCCTTCTATACACTAAAAGGGCTAAAAAAGAAATAAGGGAAACATCACCCTTTATAATAGCTGCAAGTAGTATTAAATACCTTGGAGTAACTATAACCAAAGAAGTAACAGATCTATTTGACAAAAAAATTTAAATCACTGAAGAAAGAAATTGAAGAGAATATCAGAAAATGGAAAGCTCTCCTATATTCCTGGATAGGTAGGATCAACATAGTAAAAATGGCAATTCTACCAAATGCAATCTACAGATTCAATGTACTGCCCATCAAAACCCCAACACAGTATTTTTTGGACCTTGAAAGAACAATACTCAATTTCATTTGGAATAACTGTAAAGCTAGGATTGCCAAAACAATTTTGCTCAACAAAAGAACCTCTGGAGGTATCACCATCCCTGACTTCAAGTTATACTATAGAGCTACAGTAATAAAAACATCCTGGTACTGGCATAAAAACAGACTTGTGGATCAATGGAATAGAATTGAGGATCCAGACATTAACCCAAAAACCTATGAACACCTGATCTTCGACAAAGAGGCCCAAAATATTCAATGGAAAAAAGATAGTATCTTCAACAAATGGTGTTGGCATAGCTGGATGGTGGTGTGTAGAAAAATGCAAATAGATCCAAGCCTGTCACCCTGCACAAAACTCAAATCCAAGTGCATCAAAGATCTCAACATAAATTGAGCCACTTTGAACTTGACAGAAAAGAAAGTGGGAAATACACTTCTACGAATTGGCACAGGCAGCCACTTCCTAAATATAACACCAGTGGCACAGACACTGAGATCAACAATCAATAAGTGGGATCTCCTGAACCTGAGAAGCTTCTGTAAAGCCAAGGACACTGTCAATAGAACAAAACGACAGCCTACAGCATGGGAAAACATTTTGACCAACCCTACAAATGATAGAGGATTGATCTCTAAAATATATAAAGAACTCAAGAATCTAGAACCCAAAACCTTGAATAACCCAATCAAAAAAATGGGGTTCAGATCTAAAAAGGGAATTCTCAGCAGAAGAATTACGAATGGCTGAGAGGCACCTGAAAAAGTGTTCATCATCTTTAGCCATCAGAGAAATGCAAATCAAAACAACTTTGAGATACCACCTGACACCTATTAGATTGGCTAAGATAAAAGACACAGAGGACAGCCTATGCTGGAGAGGATGAGAAGCAAGGGAACACTCCTCCATTGTTGGTGGGAATGTAAGCTTGTTCAGTCACTTTGGAAGGCAGTATGGCTGTTTCTCAGAAAACTGAGAATCAATTTCCCCAAGGACCCAGCGATACCACTTCTGGGTGTATACCCTAAAGATGCACAGTCGGGCCACACCCACAGCTGCTGCTGAGGGAATCTGCAAGGCTCCCTACTACGACCCCGAACTGAGCGATCTGAGCAAACCAACTGCAGGGGTCTCTGAGGGGCGGATTCGAACCCTGACCAGAGGTGAGGAGGGTTCGGCAGGCCTCAGTGCCTGTATCCTGGCCTGGAAGGGAGAGTTGAGCTCTCATTGCTTCCGGTTCTGCCACCAGGACCTGTGCTCTCTGTGGTGTCCCAGCGCACTCTGGAGCAGGGGCTGCTGAACTCTGCACCTGGCCACACCCACAGCTGCTGCTGAGGGAATCTGCAAGGCTCCCTACTACGACCCTGAAGACCCCGAACTGAGGGAACTGAGCAAACCAACTGCAGGGGTCTCTGAGGGGCGGATTCGAACCCTGACCAGAGGTGAGGAGGGTTCGGCAGGCCTCAGTGCCTGTATCCT
>PVIH01000604.1:0-113277 GCA_004025045.1 Sigmodon hispidus
AAAAAAAAAAAGCCAAACATGCCCAAGCGGCAGACCACAACCACTGAACAGCTTGGGATCGGAAACACCCTGGACTGACCCTTTGGATCCCACGCCACCTAGAGGAACACCTGACTCACTCTTGAGGGAGAGGGGAAAGAACTGGATTTGGCCAGAGGTGGAGACTGACCTAAGCATTAATGGGTCAGTGGGACCATAGAACAATGCCTTCTTTTGCTAAGGATACAATCACAGTGTGAGAAATCCTGCATATTAGGTAAAACCTAAATGCGACAGCAAGACTTTAACAAACAAACAAAAAACCCAAGAATTATATGAAGAAATATACGAGAAGTAAACAGGGAGGTGTCAAAGCCTAGATATATATTTAAATGATATTTCAACTTTTAATATTTCAAGCTAACTCAGTAGGTAAAGGCACTTGCCTCCAAGCCTGACAACCTGAATTCAACTCCTGGGACCCACATTGTGGAAAGCCAGACCTGATTGCTGCAAGTTGTCATCTGACTTGTATATATATACACTTATGTATATATATACATATATATACACACACATATATATGGTTTATACACAAAAACAAACATTAAAAAATATAATAATTTTGTTCAAACTTTGGAGAAGAAAGAGTGGGAAAATATCTGACTCAAATAAAGTATATCTGTGTATGAATATTAAATAATATAAGTAAACCACAAATGTAAAAGATAAAAAAGAACAACCATAATTATATTATGCAAAATATAAATAGCATATTAGTATATATTTTTATAAATATTGTTAAATTTTTAACTAGATGTACACATATTTTATCTACAAAAACAAAAATTTTTCCAATACTTATTTCAAATAATTATAAAATTAATAATTTAAGTGGGAAAATTATTACCATTTAAAATGTATTGCTTGTATTAACCTATCTGAATATTTGTATTTAATTCTCCTTGCTGCTAATTTAACAGTTATTTACATTTGTACATTTGTTTTGTTTTTGGTTTTTGGCTTTCATGGATCATTTTTTTTCTTTTTTATTATGAATAAAGAAGTCACATTTTCTATCTGTGTATATCCTTATTCAAGGTCCCTTCCCCCTCCTACCACATCAGGTCACTCTCTCTTCTCCACATCTTCCCATCTCTTCCCCAGCATGGGCAGGAGGTCCCAAGGTCCCAAGGTCCCAATATTGCTCAGTTCAGCCTCCACTACTGGCAGATCCAGTTTTCTCCCCCCCAACATTGAGACTGAGCCAGGTGTTCCTCTAGGGAGAGTGGGATCCACCTTGGACATTTGTACATTTGTGATGTACAAATGCCTAATTAAAGGTTTAAGCTAAAGAACAAATATCACCATAGAAACTTAAAATGTAATGTCTCATGATATAATTTTATGTAATTAGAAGGGGAAGCATGGAATTCTTCTGAATAATCTATGCTACAATTTACTTAATCATCTGAAGGTCCACACAATAACAGATACAATAAAAAAGGCAGAACATTCAAGAAAGAACTGCCAAAGTAGTCATGAGGGGGTCGTAGAAGCACAGGGAAATGGCTGGATATGTTTGAAAGTTAAAGGTACTTGCTAACATGGTAAGGGTCCCTAGTTTGACACTACTTATTGCCAGAGTCCAAGGTCTGCAGGATTGCATGCTAAACAACCTGCCTGTCTTGTGCCAAACAGTGGCATCTAAAAGATCTGGTACATGCAGCATGTACATCAAGAAGCTGCAGTGCCTAAATATGCAGTTGACCACCCAAGGCTGTAGGAAATAATAACAAATATTGAAATGTTTTATCTTATATATTTATGGCCTCCTTTATAAATGTTATACATTAGTTACATTGTATTTTTATCCATATTTTTGTATGTTACACAAAACAGCTTTTAAATATTAAAAGAAGCTCATTTAAATTAAAATATATTGAACTTGATTCTGCCAATGAAATAAAATAAAGCATTTATTTCAAGTAAGTGGTTTGTGTCATTAAACTGACAAGTGATGAAATCAGGCAAGATATGGAGCAAAAAAATGTATCTTGATTTCTTTTCTAATAAAAGCAAGTAACACCTGAGTATTTTAAGAATCCAAACAAGAAAAAGAAAAATATGAGCATTTCAAAAATGTGTGACTGTGGGGTACAGTAAAATTACTTCTCGAAGCATGGAAATCTAGTATTGATACTGAAATGATTTTTGCTTACTGTGTGTAATAAAGGGAAAACTTCCAGAAAACCTGTCACTTGGTAAACATTGTTATACATTTATCTCCAGTATCCAAGATTTTTAAAGTAACTTTACTTTAACCAGGAGCCAAGCATCTACTAACATGGGTGAAAGCCTGGCTAAAGCGAGATAGGGATAATGTGGTTTTTAGAGCTCTGACTTAGAGACTGGTAGCGGCATATTACAGTGAGTTTGAATGAAATATCACCTCACCTTTTGCATGATTCCCTTCTCATAGTAATAACGAAGAGAACGGCTAAGTTTGTCATAGTTCATAGCTGGCCTGTTCTTCTGAATGCCCCAACGCCGGGCCACCTGTGTCAAAACAGAATCACATTGTTAGTGTTAAGTCTTTATCAATCACATTGTTCAGTGTTAGTGGTGCACACGCGCGCACACACACACACACACAATATATATATATACCACACACACCACACACATACACAAGTTCATCAATGTATTACTTCTTTCTCAACTCACAAAAACATGTCCAGATCCAAGGCATACGTAAAGCTACAACAGCTTCATGATCTGAATTTCCCGTGTCCTGGGTTAAACCAGGCATGCAGTTCTCTTTCTTAATCGTCACAATAGAATTCTTTGTCACCATTGTTTTGGGTAGAAATTAAATGGAAAGAAGGGCATGTGTTTACATCAGGAAAAAACAGGCTGCAATTGACCAAAACGAGGCAGATTTTTCCCTTCTGCAACAGTTGATCAGTCTTTTCCTTCCTGAACTTTCAGACAAAAATTCCAGATTAAGAACTGCTTAATGATCCCTTTGTAAAGGTGTTTTATTGCACTTGTGACAAATCAAGAGAAAAAAAAAGACCCTGCTCAGATTGTGCAAAAGAAAGAACAACTGTCAGTGTCTCAGCTGAGGAAACAGTATGCCAATTAATAAGCTGCACTACAAATAATTGTTGTTGTTGAAAGAGGCCTCTGAAGAAAACTAGAGCCAACATCAAACTGGAAAATTAAGCTTATTTGGGAAACATTAATCAGATGCTAAAAATAAGATGGAAATAAAAAAGTTACCATGTATATAATTTTTTGTTTTTAAGCAGAATATCCAGTCTGGTTTAGAGAAGGTATCAGAAGTGTTTAATATGTGGCCATGGTGGAGCACTGGTCTGGCTAAGGTAGAGCTCTCCAGCAGAACCTGGGAAGCACTTCCCCTCAATGCCATTCTACCTCACTGGAATGATGGAGGCACACAAAGAAT
Source organism: Sigmodon hispidus (assembly GCA_004025045.1). Classification (NCBI taxonomy): domain Eukaryota; kingdom Metazoa; phylum Chordata; class Mammalia; order Rodentia; family Cricetidae; genus Sigmodon; species Sigmodon hispidus. Next base: position 3,452 of record PVIH01000604.1, read on the forward strand.
GGAACCTGCTTCTCTGACTCCTGTTAAAGTCATAATCTCATCAATTCCCACTCTTTAGTGGGCTGAGGTAAACCCATGCACAGCCTAAGCAAGGCCAGGAAAACAGACTTTAACAGCAAAATCCTTTGTTTCCAGCAAATTCCAAGTTGTTGCATCCCACACAAAAAAGAACCACTCAGATCTATCTCTCTGATTCCCTTCTCTTTATTAGCAACAACTTTTCTCCTTTAAAAATAATGATCTTTACTATTTTCTCTGTCACTAATTTGTATTCTTGGGATGAACATATAATGGTCTGCAATCCCATGGGTTGGTACACTAGTTTCTGAGTACAATAACACGACAAAGCAAGGAGAAGACTCTCCTCTCCAGCCAGCAGTCATCGTGGTGGATTCTTCAATTTTCCACAAAATTGAGCGTAAACATTCTAAGGAAGAGAGAATAAAACAGGAAAAGGTGGCAATACAAAATAAACAGAAGCCAGGCATGGTGAGAAATACTGGTTATTGTAGCACCTGAGAGCTGAGTATGAGACTGGGGTTACAGTAGGTGTGCCAAGAGTTCCAGATCACACTCTGTTATGAATCCCTGAAGTGGAGAAGAGAAAGAAAAGAAGGATAAAACTGGAAGGAATGGAGTGAGAAAGGAAGAAAGGAATAAAGGAAGGGAGGAAGGAAGGAAAAGCAGAAGAAAGGAAATAAGGCAGAAAGAAGGAGTGGGTTTTGGTTTTGTTTTTTAAGTAAAATCTATGACATGTGTAACAGTGAATGTCAGTGGCTCAAAAGAGAAACAACTATACAGCATGCAAATCTTAGGGAATGTGAAGTGTTGCTCAGCAACAATTCCTGAAAATGTTCGTTTACAAATAAGTTTTTTTCTAGAATTTTACTGGATTTAAAAATTAATATGCATCAAACTTTAAGGCACCCTAGAGGTCTCTGGAGAGAGGCATTTGATAGTTGCACAGACTGTGAGAGACGGTTATAAGAGTTTGGTTCCTTTAATGTCAATTAATTCTCAGCACAATTAGTTTAGACTTTATAAAGTATGACCTTACAATTATTCTGTGTCATGGCTGACACAAAATTAATGAAAAAGATATGCCTATACATTGTAGACAAAAAGGTCTATAATTAATAGAAAGTATAAATAACTTTCAGGCTACTTAAAAATTAAGGAAAGTCCACTTAATCCCGATAAGCACCACCAATGTCATAGATAGCATCACTTAAAGCCAAGGCACAATTTTCAACATCAAGTCTGAAAGATGAGGCCAATAAATACTTCCAGTAACTTTCTCATGAAGTACATTCAAATGAGAGCTTAGCTTGTTAGGGTATAATAGAAAGGGTGTAATGGCAATGCATTCACCCTTACAGTCAAGTACATCAAGTGAATCAATGTCGTAGTAAGTAGAACTCCATTCTTTTTATTATATTAGTAAATGTATCTTATTGGTGTTGGTGTTTGAACTTAAGACCCTGTGTATGCAAGGCAAGCACTGTATCAGTAACCTACATCATCCAGTCCACTAGCTTTGGGAAGTAATGCTTGGACATGGAAGAGTGAACCTAGAAGCAGGGTCTGGTACTCTGACTTCCTTGTCTTCAAGTAGCTTGAGCATCAAGAGTGTGGCATGGAATGGAGAACATCATCAAGGTGTCTTGCTATGTTAAAGAATGTTTCTGGGAACAATTTCATAGGGTAACTGATTAATTTGGAAATAATATACTTTTGTCTCAGATATCTGAAAAAGAAAACTGTTTTTTTAATATTATCCAAGCACACTGAGAAGATAGGCAGGACAGATTCAGAAGGTCACACATTGTCATTTTAAATTAAGAGATGAAACATGAGAAAATAAAACCTGTGAGAAGCCCAAAATGATGGCTTCCAAGGTTCATGGATTGTGGAGGTCAACACTGAAAGATGTATTATGTAGCAAAGGGAAGAAAGAGGCTGTGGGCTGCAAAGAAAATAATATGCAGATCCTTTCTAAAGAAGAAAAAGGAAAAGACAGCACAGTCATTGTCTGGTGGATATGACTGTTAAGTGTGAGCTAGGCAGCAATCAGAAATGCAATATTTCATTTTAATTTAAAAAAAAATTGATGTGTGTGTGTCTGTGTGTGTGTGTGTGTGTGTGTACCAGAGATTAATAATAGTGTTTCTTCAATAACTCTTGACCTCACCTTTGAGCCAGGATCTCTCTCTTAACCTGGAATATGATGAGTCAGCTTGACTAGCTAGTCAATGTGTTCCTAAGATCTTGCTGTGCCTGCCTTTTGAGTGCTGGCTGAAATTAAAGGTCTATGCTGCCACACCTCACTTTTATAATGGCTGCCGAGAACAGAAATTAAACTTTCATGCTTGAGCAGAAGCACATTATTTACCGAGCTGTCTTCTCAGGTCCCTAGGAATAGATGGATGTTGAACAAAAGCTTAAGAGAGATGTAGTGCCTATTGCACAATTACCACTGAGCTAGTTACCATTTGGAAATAGTTGACTGACTGAATTACTAGGCTTTGCCTTTGACTTTATGCACCTGTGACAGCAAGGTTGTTGGAATGTCAGCTATATGAAATAGATGGGATTGTGTATCTTTCTCATATTTAAATGATGACAAAAACTCAGAATGATGGCACTAACCAGCCAGCTAGTCAGACCTTCCTTTCTTATATTCAGACTCAAACATCTAAATGATAGGGTTTTTGTATGAACAACTTAATCACTCGTGGAATGTGAACTCTTCTGAGTAGCTCAAATGTTACTTACATCATTCAGTAATGTCTCCTGTCTTAACAAATGTGACAAAAGTAAAATGTTCTGTTTCTGCTCAGTTTATTTTAATCACAGGTGGAGGGAAATGGCTGTTTAGCTGACATAAATCCCTGTTGAACTTTCCCAGTCCAACTCTTGCTTTGATTATTAAAATATTCCATGAGTATGGAACACACATTCCCATCATGATAAAGGACTCTGAAATTACTTTGCAAGCCATCTTTAGTCTTTGCTGCCTGCACCATATTTTTGTGGTTCTTCCCTTACATCATTTAAGTTCATCTACAGAATACCAGAGTTTCTTTATATCTAAATTGAGCTTTAAATACACCACAAAATTTAAACACCCAAACATTTAGCAATGGTATTTCCCACTTTTGAGTCTTCTCTCTGTGTTTGGTGTGATGCCAGGACTGCAAATCCAGCCCTCTGAACAGATGCAAAATGATTGCAAACTAGAAGAGCCTATTGCATTAAATTGTAAAGACCATGAAATAAATTAATAGTTTTGCATTATTTTGGACTACTTTCACATTTAAAATATGTCTATATAGTTTTAAAACTTTTATATACCCTTCTAGAATATTAACCAAGTCTGTTTATATTATAGGAAATTGTAGATTCTTATTCAAAATCTACTAGACTAACCTCTTCAGGCTCAATCAGTTTAAATTCCATGCCTCGTCCAGTCCAGGCAATGAAATGAGAATTGGAGGGGTCGTCCAGAAGAGCTACCAAAAACTGCCAAAGCTGAAGGGACCCTCGCCTCTGATATGTGGGTCCTTCCCGGTACATTCCTGGCTCTTGCTTAATGTCTCCTAAATTTAAAAAAATATATATTATCAGCAATATTATGTCAATTGTATAAAATTAACACCAGATCAACCATGAAAATGGTTAAACACAGTCACTTCAAGGATTCTGTAAATCCTATAAATAAAGATTTAAAATAATGAGATGATTAAATGCAAACCAATAATCCATAGAAAGTTGAAAACAGTATAACAATATGTATTTCCATTCATATAAACACACACCAAGTAAGGAATTAGTTTATAAACACCATTTTATATAAAAATCTAGTATAAATGTCTATCTCTCATTCATATTTACAAACCACCGCACCTAATCATACTCCTTTGCTTCTGTACCATCATTTCTCTATCTTGGAAGATGTAACTAGCTTTAAGCACTGGGCATTTAACTTGGATAAAGTAACTTCTACAAACTGTAATTTGCAAATATCTTATTGACCCATACATGACAAACTACTGAAAATCTCGGAGCACATATTTCAAGGTAAATTTAGTAATGTCATAAAGTGACCTGCACTTTTAATGAATTGGGAAACTCACGGGAGTCAGCATTACTGTACCACCTAAAGTGTCTTTCTCTGAAAACCACAGCTTTTCACTAGGTGACAAATGAACAATGTTCTTGAGGAATATATCTTACCTTCATCTTTTTCATTTCATTTAGTTTCTTGGTCTTTTGTTTTATTGTGGTTTTCAAAATACAGTTTCTCTGTGTAGCCTTGGCCATCCTAGAACTCTCTGTGTAGACCACGCTGGCCTGGAGCTAAAAGATCTGCCTGTGTTATCTAAGTGTCAACCTAAGGCACTCTCCACTGTCTAACTTGTTGAGCTTTCTTTTAAAAATCAACTTAAGAATACACATTCCTTTAATCTTTGGCTGGGAGACCTAGAGTAGACCCAAACACAACTGACAAAAAAAATTAAGTCAATGAAATGATTCCTAACAGTAGTTTGCTATACTCATAGATTAGTGTCTAGTCCAAAAGACATCATAAATGCTTCCTCCAGGGGATGATAGGAACAGATACAGAAACCCACACCAATTATGCCTAGCTCAGGCCATTATAGGAATCAGAAAGGTCTTACAGCACACCAAGACAGCACAGAATACAGAATCAACTAAACAAGACTCACTGGAACTAAAGCCATAGCCATGGAGCCTGTTTGAGTCTGCACTAGGTCCTCTGCATAAATGCTGTGGATGTTTTACTTTGGGATTTTTTTGTTGGACTCCTAATGCCACCATGGGAGTGGGGTTGTCTCTGACTCCTTTGCCTGTTCTTGGGACCCCTTTTCTCCTACTAGGTTGCCTCCATTCTTGTTATTAGGGTTTGTGTCTGGTCTTATTGCACCTTGTTATGCCATATTTGGTTGCTATCCCTGAAAAGTCCACTCTTTTCTGAAGGGGAGAGAAATGGAGGAGCAGTGGACTTGGTTGGGAGGACTGGAAAAAGTAGAAAGAGAAGAGGCTGTAGTCAGGATGTAGTGGAGAAGAATTAATAATTAAAAAATAATGTATAAACCAAAACATTCTGTGAAATGCATTTTTAAAAAATGTGAGCTCTATTTACTTAGTATAGGAAAGCATAAAAATCTAATATAAGGAAAGGTTTAGCAATGCTATACAACTGTCTTGGCTTTTCAAAGCAAAAAACCAAAGCAAACCACGTGGTGTTGTGACCACTAATTATTTCCTTCTAACTCCACCCATGCATCTCAAAACTATGGGGCCCTGCCTACAATTCATACTGCTCCACCAATGCCTGCAGACAGCTCTCTTCTTTGTTGAGGAATTAATTCAAGCAGAATATAGTCAAGTAGCTCTAGTCACACTAAATGTGAGTACAAAATCAACTAAATCACAAGCTTTCTAAAAATGTCTGTCATCAGTAAGTAGAAATAACCCTGTCGCATGATCAGGAAAAAAAAACATACACATAATTATCCAATTAGTAGCCACAAAAAAAATACTTTTATCTTAACCAGGCAAAATAGGAGTGTATCTTCACATTGATTTAAAAGTCAGTTTTATTTATCTCAGTTTTTCCATCTAATATTTCCAACTTTTTTCATGGAAGCAAGTGGGGAATCATGCAAACAAAGTGAAATGTTGTGAAATGTAGCTTCTATGGTGTTTCTATCTATAAATGTAGCTTGTCCAATTAGCTACAAAAAAATCCCCTTTGGTTTTCTTTTTGTTCTCTAATATTAAAAATGCAAGATAAATGCATATAAATGCAAGATATATGTGTGTATATCTGTACATACATACACACATATTTAAAAATTGCAGTCTTTAAAGTCAGAGAAGCAAAGTAGGACAGCCTCTAAGCACCAGCATTCTAATTTGCTCATGGTTTTAAAATAATTTTCCTCCTTATATGCCCTTACTAATTTTGAAAATACTTGAAATATGAAGCTCACAATAAATGAAAAGAACAAACAAATGACATTCCAAAAAGCAAGTTTCAAGTTCCATGTCAACACAAAAAATAAATTTTAAGAATTCTGATGGCATGCTAATAGAGGTAGTCAACACACCTCACCTTTCTAAAATATAAGTGTAAGTAACTACTATAAAAGTTGAAACAGTGATTCCCTTTAGGGTTTCAACACAATGACCTTTAATAAATTTAGTAGTCTTAAAGAAGGCTAAGGATTTTGCTAAAACTCACCATCCTTTCCCAAAACTACAAGAGCAGCCAGAAGTTTGGCAGTTAAGCCCTCAAGGAACTAATTACATGAGACTGAACAACAATCTGAGCATAGACTCTGCTGTTTAAATAATGACAATTAAAAACTCTGAGAGCACCCAAGTCATTACATCCAAGATCCCCAAAGTTTTTGCAATCAGCTAATCAGAGGGCTCCTGTTCATTTCCTGTTTGACAATCAAAGCAGGAAATATGGAGACCACTCCGAATAACCAGTAAATGAATTAACCGTTTACTTTTCTGCCAGGCTTCCTTGTAAATGTCGGCTTTCCCCACTACGACTGTCAAGAAAAGAAGATTCTATCTAGTTTGAAGCTCTTTTCTAATATCTAGGACCCGTTCATTGCACTAGCAAGATATTTAAAAAGTAATGCTCTCCTAACTTCCTTTTAAGCAATTACAACATAATGCTACATTAGTGATGTACATCTTCCTTGGTGAGAGTGTGGAGGGCAAGCAATCAGCAAATTCAATGGGCAGTTATGTTGTTCTTGTGCTCCATAATGCATCTTTTCATGAACAATCAAAAGAAAGGAGGCTGCATTAGTCATCAGTGCATCCACAGTAGCATGCTTTCTCTTCTGCTTTGTTAATTACAGGATCAGCTTTCAGTAAGTCTCAAATAACAAACTGCATGTACTCTGCAGGGCAGTGGAAAGATGCCTTGCTCCACACAAGCTCAGCATCAATGACGTTCTTCTGTCCCATCTCCAAAAAAGGGCTCTTATGGAACCAAAGAGAGGAAACAAAGAGAGGGGAAGCAAATGTTCAGTAGACTCACTAGTCCTTAGTGCACAATAAAGGACGTGCTTAGAAACCTCTGAGTGCAAATGTTAACAGCTTTCAGTAAAGGAGAGTATGATCTACACGCATAAAAACCAAAGATAAAAAGAGATACCCACCATCAAACTTCTCTGGGACAACACAGGTGTCATCATAGAATTGCCTGGGGCCCTTTTCAAACATGCAGCCTGTAGGGAGGAGAGCAGAACACGAGTATTAATGATAGAATGTGAAACTAAACTCTCAAGTTCTTTAATCAATACTACAAGAAGATACTTTGAGAAAGACTCTGCTATTTTCCAGGTATTTTATATTAGACACATTAGTTTGTCTCTTTGCTTGTTTTCCCATCTATCAAATTGGAATGAGAGTTACTAGTGCTCTTGTGAGAACTGAGTGGCTTTGGTGTGCTCTAATTTAGAAGGGCACCATAGCACAGTGATGTGTAACAATCAGAGATTTATAACTGCAGACCTGAGCATAGACCTAACGGAAATATAGGCAGACCTAGGTTTATGATGCATTGTTTTATTTTCTGTCTACTTCTTTGTTTCATTATTCCAAAGAGGGACAGCAAAGTAATCTCCTGGAATTGTCCTTGATCTCTGGTGTTGTTCCTGGTGCCCTGAAACTGACTTAGTTTACCCTTTATTCTTTGTAGAAATATCTTGGAGAGCTAACCTCATTTTAAAATCAACCTGAAGGAGGAAGGACAACTTGTAAAAATGGGCTCTCTCCTTTTGCCATGTAAATTTGTGCACTGATCTCTGCTGGACAGGCTGGGGAGCAAGGCCTTTGTCCACTGAGTCTTATGACTCACCATACCCTTCCATCATCAACAGCCAAGAGAGTCAGAGACGAGCTTTGATTGTTTTGGTTTTGTGCTACAACATAACTCAGCTCACAGAAAAAGGAAAAGTAAACTGATATCTTTCAATAATCATTTTCTCTCTTACATATGCTTTTCTTTATCTAATTGTCACTTTTAATTATAGGAAAAAATTTCAAACAATTTAAACATAGCTTTATTTCTCAAATACAATGTTTTCTTTGGTAGGTTTATAATATTAACAATGCCAGAAACAGTAATAACATACTTTAGTGTAAAGCTTTTGATCTCAAATATCAAAGATTTACTGTCTTCTTCTGTCACTTAAACATCTATTAATATCATCTATATAAAATCATAAATATTAATCCTAACTGAAAATGTTGTATCTAAGCAATTTTACTGAAGGAACATATTGTTTTTAAGTCATGGTTCCAAAATTCCTTCAGTGGAGGTAATATTCGGATAAAATCATTTCTTGTCTATTACTTTGAAGATGTCAAACTATTAGAGCAGAGAGTTTCACTGTGGCCTCTTGAAATAATAACTCCCCTACATAGCTTATGTGAATCCATTCTAAATAATTTTCCAAAACCACAAAATCCAGAACATTGAAAGACAATATCAATCTATCACATTTTACTACAAAACTATGACTTTGGATAATAAAATCATATCTGAATATTCTCCGAGATATATGTCAGTAGGATAGAGTAAGGTATACAATCTGTAAGCAGCAATTTCTACTTAAAAAATTGCCAGGTGCTGGCAAAAAAAAAAAAAAAAAAAAAAAGAACACAGCTATTTGTGTGGACAAGATGCTAATGATCAAAGATAAGTTACCTATATATCAAAAACTATCCTTTTATTTTCAAAAGACAGAGTGTTTTATTTCCCTTGCTAGGGGCTAAACTCAAGGCCTTGGATATATTGGTCAATAACTCTGCCATTGATCATCCACATCCCCTAAAGAATAATTTTTAAAATAATGTTTTAGGAACATAGATACATTTTCCCAAAGCATACAATGAATGAGTAAGTCAATCCAAATTTGGAATGTGATTATTTTTAATGCTACTTATAAGGAATTTTTTTTAAAAATGGAGAACTTAACTTCTGTCCTGCTTGGATGAGCCAGGAAGCCTTCTTGCCTCATATAAATAGAGTGGCAGCTAGGCACTTCTGAAAGGAGAAAGAAAATTTGTCAAAGAAAGGCAAATTAGAAGGGCAGGCCAGGTGGACAGTAGATAGAGATGAACAGAAACATCAAGTGTCCAGAGGAGTCTATCAGCACACGATGAACATTTTCACTGAGGCCTCCAAGAAATGAAAACTTAATGTATCACAGTGAAAGCTCTCTTCAATAAGTCAGTGAATATAGTTTTACCAACTCAGCTTTGCTAAAGTTAACCAGTACCTCACAGATGTCACACCAGTATATCTGAGGGCAAGTGCAGTTAATTTATATAGCCTGTATTATTCTGTCTGTGCACACTGCAAAACTCAAAGGCTCAGTTATGCATGCCTTCACAAATTCTAGACAGAAATTACTAACAAAAGATAGAATAATTAAATCTCATGAGTTACCTTGAGCCTTTTAAGGTTTTTAACTGTTTTTCTCAGATAACAGCATGTCTGGCTTTTTATATAGATCATGTTTAAAGCTGATGAAGAAACAGCACACTATCAATAGTTCCACAATGCCTGTGCTAATAAGAAGTCCTACCTAAAGGGCCAAGGGATCTGGAAGAAAAAACAAAAATGGCTAACCATGAACTCTGTCTGACACACAGAGCTAACTCAGAATTGAGCATGTTCATTGATTTGACATAGGGAAAAAAGTAAACATGACTCAGGAGATTATGATTTAAACTCAAGTCCTTATTATTATGTATGCTACTTACTTTGGCATCTATTACAGTTCTCCAATTCCCAGGTGCTGAGTGTAGATTCACTGAGAATCTAGAGACCGATGCATGGGAGACCCCTAAATTAAGGATCTCCTTGTATTTTAGGAGTCCCTCCTGAGCCTGACCTAATACCTGGTTTTGTACTTCATTTTTATTTATTTTTCTGAGAACCAGTTCCTCAAAAAACAAAGGTTTAGATCTCCCAGACTGAATCCTACCCTTGAGTGTATAAACTCTTGATCAAGTCAATTAGCTCATGGGATGGTTTACTAGTTTTTTTTTTTTTTTGTTTTTGTTTTTTTTCTTTTAGGAACATTAAAGGGGCAGGGAGGGAGGAAGAAAGATGAATGAAAGAAACAACACTAAATGTGTACCACAAATATAATACTTAGTACCAAAAATTCCCTCCTTCCCAGTGCTTGTGATTCAAATATACCACCCTTAAAGCATGAATCTCAAAGCCCAATCTCTTCAGACCTATCCATCTACACCCTTGCTACAACCATAATCAACACTCTTTATTAGGTTTAGTTTTTTTCTTGGTCTAAAATTTCCCATTTTAGTCAGTATTTTTGTTTGTTTCTTTCGTTTGACAGCAAGTGATCTCTCTCTCTCTCTCTCTCTCTCTCTCTCTCTCTCTCTCTCTCTCTCTGATGTAAATATTAATGTCAATAAAAATGTGAACATTTTTTAACATAAAATATTTTAACCTGTATGGATTTAATCTAAAACATTTCAACCAGTAATCCCTGATTCTAACAACATTAGTATATATAAAGACAGAGGAAAACTGGCAAACACAACTTTTTTCCTATAACACTGTTTATAGAATGTATTATATAGTGCATAATTCTGAGTCTATGAAGGTCAAATGACCCTTTTCCTGACAGTATTGATAATAGGTCAAACAGTTAGCAATCCACTTTATTCCAACTTTAAACTAATAAAAAACCTTGAAATTAATTTTTAATGTTATTCTGATTTATTGCTAGGCATAATGTCCCTCACAACAGCTGAGCCTGGAAGGGGCAGTGTTAATGACTGCAGTCAGTGCAACAGCTGCTCAGACGCAAGCATTTTGCTGTACTGATGTTGACACCATGCCACAAAAATACTCTTACTGACTGCTGCACACCTGGAGTACGGCTGTAAGGACAGCTGGCAGGCTCTGAGGCAGCCAGAGGAAAAGGCAGAGAGGGGAGAAAAAGAGGAAACACAATATTTCCGAGGGACTCAACTCAGTATTCAAGGCTGAAGGACACTTATAGGGAGTGTTCTAACATGGCATAAAATTAGTGTAATCCTGAAAATCTAGACACAGGATCAGAGATATTGTATGCACAAATTGTCTAATTCTCCTGCATCTAAAAAATATCTCTATTGCTGCTCTTAACACTGTATTGTTCTTCAAAAACTCTGGGTATATCTATCTATTTAAAATAGATTGTTCTAAAATTTATATTTAAAAAACTCAGTGATACATGAGGCTCATAACAGTTTTCAAAAGACCAATGTGTGAATTTGCATTCTTAAGAAGAAAATGGGTGACAATTTATGGGGAAAAAATGTGCTTTTCCAATTGCTGCCATTTATTACATGAGAGTAAATAAAATTAGCAACTAGTTTTGAAAGGCAAGGCTCTGTCTAGCATTTTTGTTTCCAGTTTGCTCTTAAAATAGATGTATGTCATTTATATAGTCCAGGGAAGCCAGGAAAAATAAATAAATAAGAGAAAGAAAGGGCTGGGAGGTTTATTGACTAGAATAACTAAAGTCATGTTATTCTAAAGTGATATCAGTTAATTTATGACTATCAGAGTGGGTCAGACTCTAATCAAATTGTAGAAACATTTCCAAAGTGATTATTCAATCAAATGACTAACATGGTTAATTAGGGGCCATAAACATTGCTCTGAAGTTCATCAAAGTAATGAGTTGCCCAGAAAAATTACTGCTAATTAAATTGCCTGCTGCTTTCATTTCTACCTTATCTAATAAAAATAAAATGTCCAACTGGTGAGATTTGGCATTCAATTTGAACTTTTGCTAAATGTTCAATGAAGACCCAAGCAGGGCTAAGTGGTGAGTACAAAGGCCAGTGTTTGATGACAGAGAATAGAGGTGTCACTGGGCAGGGCCTTCCACCTTCTTGTGAAAGAAAGGACAATGTAACAACAACCCACTGTAGCCTGACCTATGAAAACATGTTAGGACAGCAGGACATTCACACTATTTTATCTGGCATCCTCTGGTTATAATTTTAGGATGACCAAGACAATAGAGTGATTGCCGATAACCACTTTGTCACCTGCTAACACAAATTCAAGTCTAAGGTTTCTCGTTTCATGGGAGTGTAGCTTTTGGCAGGTTAGTTAACAGCTCTTTCCTCAACCCTCTCACCTGTAAAATGGGAGTGCTATTGATACTTTTAAATGTATTGTTAAGAGGAAAATATGAAATTAGCTGTATATTGTATTTTCACTAGGCTATTCAAAGATATAGGATATAATTTTATATTTCAATAATTTACTTGTATATCTTAATTTTGTATTCTTAAATCCCATTAACTGGTTATTAGTTGGTTACTAGTATGGTTATTCTGGAATAAATTCTGTAAATCTCTCTCTTCATCTATGATATATAAGATCATATTGATTGAACAGTCATGAATTTATGATTAGGCCAGAATTTTCACCAGACATTTTAGATACTCAAGCATCCATCCTTGAACTTCATATATTTGAATATTAACCCTTGTTCATTCTTAAGTAACAGTGTCTTAAGAAGTTTAAAAGTCAGTCTATAAATTAGATTATGTGAATTGAATTTAGGACAAAGAATTTTTATTGATGTAGAAACTTGTGGATCAAAGCATTCTAAAACTCGATATTAGTGCTGACCAGTTCAGCTCTCAGAAATCCCAGCGCCTGTAATTTGTGACAGATGAGCTCTTGTTGTGATGAAAGGTGATCTAATATGCTGTAAAAACTCAAAGCAGTGGACTGCTGCTGGCATCTCCAGGCTTCGATGTGTGGAGGTGGACTTGGGAAAAAAGCACTGTCTCTCCAAACTACCTACCTGAGTTAGGCTTCATGTAAGAATCCACTATTAAAGTATCAGATTTGAAATAATACAGAAAGTATCATTTCATTTAAAGATACATGTGCAAGAAATTTTTTTTTTAAGATGCTTTCTCCCTTTTTGCCTTACAGTGTAAAGCTGTGATGGAAAATACAATAATGACATGAGAAGATTTACCAAAAGTTTTACCACAAAATGCAGTTTTGAATTTGCACATATAATATGCCAGGCACTCCTTTGATTTGCATATTTGCTGCTCAGTTGTACAAAATGAAAATTCCTCTTTAGGGTATCATTTGTGTAAGCTTCCCAAAACCACGCCAAACCCAGAGAAGAAAGATTAGTCATGATTGGCTAGGGCATGTTTAGTGGTTGCCTAAACTGCTTTGTTACCAAGCAGTGAGTAAGCCTGAGATTATCTCATGTAACAAACTGAAGAAAGAGGAACATAAAGGGAATTTAATACATTTAATGCTTCTGGCTGGATTCCTGCAGTAATAATCAATGTACAACATAATTTAGCTTTCAAGTGTTTCAAGGTAAACAAAAATTCCCAGGAAAGTAGGAGTATCCTACTGTGCCTTTGCTATCCTTTAAATTAGAATGCAAATGTTGACTGGCTATACACTTTAACTCCTATTTGGAGTGATGTGACTATGTAGAGTCCACATGGAACTATACATTCATCCATTCATTCACTTACTGTCCTCCTAAATGACTCTACACAGTACTGAGATCAGGAGCATGAACCAACATGCTCAACTCTGTTCAATACATTCAAATAATGGGAGAAAATTCAAAATGCTAAGTATACAGTTAAAATGATACATTCTGTAAAACACACATCTGAAAGTAGTATTTACTTTGTACGCATGCACTTCAATGTAAAGCTGGAACATTTAACCACTTTTTGTTAGTATTACTATTCAACAAATTTCTGAAAAGATATGTATTAAACCCCGGGGTAGCTACGAATATACACAGTGGTGGAGTACTTGCCTAAAATGCAGGGAATACTTGCTTCAAGCCCAAGAACTAAAGATAAAAAAAATCCTGTCATAAGCTATATTAACAACTAATCATACCAATTGACTCAAGAACGATAAATATTAGAACATTGTTTTCATTCTCTTCAGCTCTTCAAGTACTTATTTTACTAGTTTAGATTCATTTCTTCTCCTATTTGTTACTGTTCTGACCCACATCCCAGAATCCTGGCCAATAAGCAATAACCTGGCCCGCTCAACATCCTGACGTCAAACAGCCTTTAAGAAGACTTCTCCTTGCTCCTCCCTCTTATACCCACTCCCCTAGAGGAGGTGGGTCACTCACCCCACAACCTATCCCCACTCCTCTAGAGGAGGTGGGTCCTAAACCTCTCTCTGTCCTTTCTCCTCTTTTCTCTTTCTTTCCTCCCATACTCCTTACCCTACAATAAAGACTCCACATGGTATAGCCTGAGTGTTTCTGCCACCCACACTCCTGTTCACCACCATATCTGCTAGGTACACTCAAGATCATAATACAACACTATTAATATCTCATATTATGTTAAAAACCACAACTGTGTCTAGGGCATAAATAACACAAGCTTCATGAAGATATACAAATGCAGAAACAGATGTTATCCTTTAACTCTGATTTTACAGTTGATGTAGAAATGAACTTGGTATAGTTAATCAAGCAAAATACATTTTATAGTTTGCTAAAAGACACAGTCATTTATAAAGATGTTTCTGGGCCCATAATATAATCTACATTGGAGAAATCTGCAACTTGTTAAGTCCAAAATAAGTTTCAGCAGAAGTATGTTAGATGAGAATGATAACAAACAATAGAAAAGCTCTATGGAGCTGGTTCTCAATCACGAACATCTGAACACAAGATCTGGAGGAAGGGTTGGAGGGATGTCTTAATGGTTAAGATAATTTTTTTTATTTTTTTGGAGAACCAAGGTTCAATTCTCAGCACAAACATGGTAGCTCACAACCATCCATAATTTCAATTTCAAGGGATTCAACATTCTCTTCTAATCTCCTTAGGCACCAGACACACACATGGCACATAAACACATATGAAAGCAAAATGCTTATATACATATAATAAAATACATCTTTAAAAATGAAAGTGATGGACTTGTACATGGCTAAAGTTCTAAGAAGGAAGTGATGAATCTATCATTGCTTCATCCACACTCAGGATATTTCTTAGAACACTGAATGCAAATAAACAAACTCTACATTACATAAAACCAAGGAAGCAGTAAAGTGAATTCCATATTTCTGAGACAAGAAGGGAGCATAGTGACAAAAAATAGCATATAATTTTCCTTCTGAATCCAAAGATCTCTCTTATAAACTTCCAGATACTTCTTGGACAATATCACACACAAAACATGAGCAGCCCAAAATAGTATATGGACATTCTGAACTCAGGATGTTGTGTGTTTTACATACTGATGACTTTCATTAAATTAGAATAAAAATGAAGTTCAAGTGGCAGGTCCAAGCAGTATTATGACTTGGGGCATTTATTAGATATTAGATATTGTATATGATGACTATAGTAGAATATTTTAGATATTTCATCATATCCTCTACCCCAAGTAGGAGTTTGGCACTTTGATAAAAGACAAATAATCTTTGAGGAAATCATGATTAAAAAACATGCCAATGAATGCCCTGAATTATGGTTGGGTCTCTTCCTATGTGCATACTCTGTGTTAGACACTTCTTTACAAACACCGGCCCCCTGTAAAGTTAATCGTGAGCTGAAAGAAATCACAAAGTTTGCTCTATGATACAAATGGTAAATAGATAGCAGCCTCAGAAGCTAGTATTTTTTTAATGTCACAGCAACTATGTGGTTTCATTGTTTAATGTTGAGCATAAATAAAAACTAGATCATGTAGATAAAGCAGTAAATTCTCTGGGCTCACACACAAGGAGGAGTCAAAGTTCAGAAATCAGAGTTAGAGGCCTATTAAATAATCACAATCATAGGAATGCTCATTTCTCAGCTTTGTTTTGCTTTGTGATTAATTTTCTATTTATTTGAAATACCTGTCCTTATAAAATATACTATGAAATATTAAAAATAGTTAAATAGAAACATACACACAATGAAAATGACAAATATCTATTTAATCGAACATAAACTTTTTGACAATTATTTCAAGTTATTTGTATTTTACACACATAGAGAGAGAGAGAGAGAGAGTTTTGAAAAGCAGGTAATCTTTTTTGTGTCTTTTGTTCACATTCACTAACCACAGAAAGAGCCTACTGTCTTTAAATTGTTACACTTAATTTCAAATCTCAGCTCCACTTATAAAAACAGTTACACATTCATTTCACTCACTGGGGGTAAGCAACTCAAAGCCTGTGTCCTGGCTGTTTTGTTTGAAAAGAAACCATAAATTACACACTATAAAAGTGTACTCCACCCCCTTCAAATTCCCTTTTCCAAGCTAGTACAACTAACAAGTGTATTATCCCTCCCTTCCCCCTTTCCTGCTGTAAAATCCAAGACAGACAAACACTGTGGAGCTGAGATGACATATTTGAATGGAATTCAGACCCACCAGTTCCTGTTTATGTTTCTGATTTGAGAAGGATGTCTTCTTATTCACCATACATTAGGAACTCTGGAAGGCCATAAATGGTTTCAGGTTACAAACAAGCAGGACCAATAAGCATTAATCATTACTTCCAGTCAACTGGCAAACGCAGCAGCTGATGGAACACTACACCCTCCAGCTCTGTATAAATGACATTCCTGAAAGCCAGGCTGTGTGTGTGCTTGTGCATGTGTGTGTGTGTGTGTGTGTGTGTGTGTGTGTGTGTGTGTGTGTGTGTGTGTTTCCTTTCAGTCTCCATTTTATGAATGAAACTCCAGGCTCTATGGAGTTCATTCATGTAAGAGAAATGCTTACAAGGCTCTGCCCGTAGGGATCAATCAGTCATGGGCAATACTGATATGATTGGTTTAAGACAGCCTTCAGCCTCCCATTACTGACTTAAAATGCAGCCCCTGTCCATTTGACCTGTGTTAATGCATAAAGAGTAAATCCAGACTATAGTCTCAATTCTCAAATCAAATCACTCGCCAGGGCCACTTACAGTAACTGTAGATTTAGAGTATATTGAAGCATTTCTTAGAAAAACTGATGGCATAGACCAAGATGCTGGTTTGGTAGAATTGCTGCTTTAACCAGAAACACACATAAGGCAAGGTAGACAATTAAAAACAGTCAACTGACGTGTGACAACTATTATAATAATGAGATCAATAAGGTAAACACCACTGTCACTTGTCACAGCTGAAGCACCCTAAAACATCATCTTACTTGTCCACAAATCCCTGGTTGAATAAAAGAAAATTATCTTTGGATGCTAGAGCAACAGGTAGAAGGTTAACATCTTCCACAGAATCAACAGCTCATCCGTTAAAGTTATCAAGTGATTTGAAACTTGCATTTCTTCAGGCAACAGTACTAAAAGTTAGAAATGAGAGAAAAATAAGCTGCCTTATTCCATGAAATAAATAAAATGAGGTCGTAAGTAAGGATGCTTCATATGGAACAGGGCCAGAGCTCAGCCTGTGGGAGTGTCACATCTCAGGTACAAAAAGCCAGAGTTCATGGAACCATAATGTTCATTACACTGGAAATTACCAAAAATGGCAATGTTCAAAATGATCTAATCTAAGCAATCACAGGGAGGAATTGCAAAGGGCTGGTGCTAACCCAAACACTGTTAATGGGCTTTATGTGCAGTCTGTAACTTGGCCTTTGCCTGTTGAGAGAAGAAAGCATGTCTGTCTTCTAGTGACTTGACATCATGTGGGAGCATGGCTACAATCAACAAGGCCTGTGTTCACACCTGAGCAGCTTGGAAGGGAAGCGTACCAGGCCTAGATAGGGCAGAGGAGAAGGCTGGAAGCAATAAAGCACAGCCTGCATTTAATGTCTCTGCTATGGCATATGGCTGTTCAGCATTTAACTCCCACCTCCACCATCAGCAAATCAATGCTAGAAACATTTCAGTCTTCTCTTGCAGGCCCAAAATCTAAATAATTGAAGAAGTCACATGGGAAGATGAGTGGTAACCTATCACATAAAGCACTACTAATTAGTAAATATACACCATTATGTGGTATTTGTGTTTTTGTTTGTTTGCTTTAAAAGACAGAGTTTTACTATGCATCTCTGGATGGCCTGAGGCTTCCTATATGCAACAGGTTGGCCTGAAACACACGGTGGTATTTTGCTTGCCTTTGCCTCCAGAGTGCTGGGACTAAAGGCATGTGCCACCAAACTCAACATTATTTCATATTTTTAAGAATGCTATGTGCTGCATAACTTCCATGACTCAATACATTTGAAGTCTGATTAAACCAGGCCGTGGGATATAGCCTAACAACTATTTGGGGATGCATATTTCTTTCCATAAGCAAATGAGTTGTTTTATAAGGTACATTCTTACATTATGGTTGGAGTATGTGTATCCCCTGTGGACTCCAGTACTGAAGCCTTGGTCTCCTTCTTTAAGGGCTATTGGGGAGGTGGTGGAAATCAGAAATTGGAGGAAATTAGTCTACAGAAAGGGAATTCTTAGGGTTCTATTTGGCCTCTCCATCTCTGGTTGTACAGGCCAGAACTGCCTCTTCTTCCGACTCTCCCACATGTCCCCACTGCCAGGATACTTTGTTCCCCATACACCAAGAACCAATACTGCCACTGACTATGCACTGACATCACAAAAGCATGATCCAAAAAAATTGTTCCTCCTCTTCAGGTGTTTCTGTTAGGCTTGCTGTCTCTGATGAAGGCATTCTGAAATATTGCTAAAGGGGACATATCAATAGTGGAAGTCATACTCTGCAGACCCATTATTTTAGTCTTCTTAATTTTATATTTTTTCAGTGTTTTAAAAGATTACTCAGTAGATTAAGTTTATGACAGATCACTTTTAAACACATAAAGACCTCTGCGCTTTTATACAAAAGCAAAAAATGACATTGTTCTCACTGCCTGTCTCAATAATGTCATCTTCAATTTAAACAGTTCTAAACCCTACAACTGTTTCCTTGATGGTCATAGTTTGTTCAACTCCTAGAAGGGCCAAGACCCACAGATTGAAAAATATTGATATTGATAAACAGCAATGAAGTGAGCCCTAACCTGTGGGTCTTAATACCTTTGGGAGTTAAAAAACCTAAGACCATCAGGAAACACATTAGAAACCAAAGGAATATTACTAAACTTCTTTTATGAGGCCACAGTTATCCTAATACCCAAGCCACTCAAAGACACAAAAAGAAAATTACAGAACAATTTCCCTCATGAATATTGATATAAAACTCTCAACAAAATTCTGGCAAACAGTATGCAACAACATATAAAAAATATCATCCACCACGATCAAGTAGGCTTCATCCTAGAAATGCAGGGATGGTTCAACATATGGAAAACTGTAAATGTCATTTATCATATAAACAAGCAGAAGGAAAAAAGCCACATGATTTTATCCTAAGATGCTGAAAAAGCCTTTGACAAAATCCAATACTCCTTTATGATAAAAGTCTTAGAGAGATCAGGCATATGGGGAAAATATCTAAATATAATAAAGGTGATTTAGGAAAAGCTGACAGCCAACATTAAACTAAATGTAGAAATACTCAAATCAATCTCACTAAAATCAAGAACTAGACAAGGCTGTCCCCTTATCTATTCAATATAGTTCTCAAAGTTTTAGCTAAATCAATAAGAGAAGACAAAGAGATAAAGGGATACAAACTGTAAAAAAAGAAATGAAACTATCTCTATCTGCAGATGATACGACTGTATACATAAGTGACCCACAAAATTCTACCAGGGAACTTCTACAGCTGATAAACACCTTCAGCAATGTAGCAGGATATAAGATTAACTCAAAGAAATCAGTAGCCCTTCTATACACTAAAGACAAAAAGGCTGAAAAAGAAATAAGGAAAACATCACACTTTATAATAGCTGCAAATAGCATTAAATACCTTGGAGTAACTATAACGAAGGAAGTAAGAGATCTATTTGATTAAAAACTTTAAATCACTTAAAGAAATTGAAGAGGATATCAGAAAATTGGAAGATCTATCATATTCCTGGATAGGTAGGAACAACTTAGGAAAAATGGCAATCTTCTCAAAAGTAATTTACAGATTCAGTGCAATTCCTATCAAAATGCCAACACAATTTTTTACAGACCTCGAAAGAACAATACTCAATTTCATTTGGAATAACAGGAAAGCCAGGATTGCCAAAACAATTTTGCTCAACAAAAGAACCTCAGGAGGCATCACCATCCCTGACTTCTAATTATACTATAGAGCTATGGTGATGAAAACAGCCTGGTACTGGCATAAAAAACAGACATGTAGATCAATGGAATCAAATCAAAGATCCAGACATTAACCCAAAAGTCTGTGAACACCTGACCTTTGACAAAGAGACCCAAAATATTCAGTGGAAAAAAGATAGTATCTTTAACAAATGGTGTTGGTATAGCTGGATGGTAGTGTGTAGAAAAATGCAAATAGATTCAAACCTATCACCCTGCACAAAACTCAAATCCAAGTAGATCTAAGATGTCAACATAAACCCATCCACACTGAACTTAATAGAAAAGAAAGTGGGAAATAACTTCCAGCAAATTTGCACAGGTGACCACTTTCTAAATATAAGACCAGTAGCAGAGACACTAACAACAAGAATCAATAAGTGAGACTTCCTGAAACTGAGAAGCTTCTGTAAAGCCAAAAACACATACAATAAGACAAAACAACAGTCTACAGAATGGGAAAAGATTTTCACCAATTCTACAAGTGACAGAGGACTGATCTCAAAAATATATAGAGCACACAAGAAACTAAAGCACAAAGTCCTAAATAACCCAATTTAAAAATGGGGTTCAGAATTAAAAAGGGAATTCTCAGCAGAAGAATTACAAATGGCTGAAAGGCACTTGAAAAAGTGCTCAACATCTTTAGCCATCAGAGAAATGCAAATCAAAACAACTTTGAGATTCCACCTTACACCTGTCACAATGGATTAGATTAAAGACACAGATGACTGCCTATGCTGGCAATGTTTCAAAGCAAGGGGAACATTCCTCCATTGCTAGTGGGAGTGTAAACTTGTTGAGCCACTCTGGAATGCAGTATGGCAGTTTCTCAGAAAACTGGGAATCAATCTCTCCAGGAATCCAACAATACCACGATTGAGCATATACCCTAAAGATGCACATTTGCACCCCAAAAGCATAGCTCAACTACGTTCATAGCAGCATTATTCGTAATAGCAAGAACTTGGAAATAACCTAGATGCCCCTCAAATAAAGAATGGATTAACAAACTGTGGTATATCTACACAATGGAGTACTACTCAGCAGTAAGAAAAAAACGATATCCTAAAATTTGCAGGCAAATGAATGGATTTGGAGAATATCCACCTGAGCAAAGTATCACAAACCCAGAATGATAGTCAGGGGATGTACTCTCATTAGTGGACTTAAAACAAAAAGCAAAGCATTCCATGCTGCTGCAAACCACAACCACTGATACGAAGCACCTTGAACTGGCACTTTGGAGCCCATTTCCTCCAGTGGGACATCTGACCCAGTCTTGATATTAGGATGAGGAAATAGGACTTGCATGTAGTGGATGCTGAACTAAGCCACCTTGGGACCTTGGGACCACTTGTCTTTGCTGGGGATCAGATAAGGAGATAGGGAGAAGAGAGAGTGACTGGGAGAGGCAGGAGAGGGAAGGAAGTTTGAACAGGGAATTCATGGATTAAAAAATGAGACTTTATTCAGAAATAAAATACAAAATAAAAAAATAAATCTTCCATTGATGAGTAATGTCACATGATATGATGGTTCATTAATCAGCCTCAGGAATTGCTGTTGTAATATAGCATTAATGTTCTCTTTTGTTCATAATCAATGAATAGAAAAATGTTTATTTAAGGAAAAAAATGGAGTACAATCTGTCTTTTAAAGGGTTTGTGATCTTATAATTTGTCACCTCAAAGCAGTGAGTACCTGAAATTAGAGTAAACTTTGATCACTGGCCCACGTGAAATGCATTGTTTTCTAAATTAGAGAAGCATATCATCAACATCTGAAAGCAGCTTATACTATTCTAATCCCTGGATCTCAGAGAGCCTTCAACCATATAGATACTTTTAATCCAGATTAAGGTAAATGATAATAGTATGTGCAAAAATCTGTAGCACACTCTCATTTGGTCTAAACAAATATAATGAAAGACCATGAACAGAGCCATAAAATAAGCTCCACAAATAAATTTCATATACATGCCTTGGAATAAGATGGAACCAATGTTTCTACAGAGATTATACACATCCACTGTATATCTAGGGATGGTGGTCATGTGGTACAGAGATTGAGAATGAAGGACTGCAACAAATTCAAGGCTAACTCACTCAACATGGTGAGAAACAGACCAACTGCATTTACATAGCAATAGTGTCAGAAAAATATACATATAAACTGAAAAATAAAATACCCATATATTGGCATACTAAAGTGGCATAGTTACAAATGTGGGCAAAGGAGTTCATACAAATGGAATGTAGCCTAAAATAACTGTTTTATACACTCCAAAAGAGGCTGTCCACACATCCTAACAATATGTGGCCACTTGTTCAATGAGTGCTGTGCATACATTGAATTTTAGAAGGCAACTAACTGATAAATGAAAACCTATGTGGTGCTTTCTACAGTACTACTTGGCTAGTGGACAGGGACAAATCACCAGTAGACATACTGCATTAACTTTCCCACATAGAACCATGATTTAACTGCTACACTATAGAGTCTAACAAACTGGCTCCTTAATATTTAGTTGTTTCATTTATTTTGTCTGATTCATGGGTTTTTTTCCCCCTCTCATCCCCTGAATAAGGATTTCTACTTTAGTAATGTAATATTTTGATTTTTTTTTATCTTAAATATTCAGCAGTTGAAATTGCATTCCTGTAATTATAATTATAACTAATAGACCTTCCATTTCCCATGTCATAATTAATGTCAGGTTTTATTAGCACACAATCATGCTGTCTTTTCTCTTTTAAGACATCTTTTATTGTCACAACATTTATAGTACATTGAGTTAAACAATAAAGCATCCTACAATCCCTCTGAAATGATAACTTTATATCACAGATTCTAGATTACTTGCTAAAAAAAAACCCACATTTTTTGTATTGTTTTTAAAAAATCACATATAAAGTGTTTTCTAATGTGCCACTGGTTCAAAACCAATAAGAAAAAGAGAGAGAGGAGATTCAATGATAAATGCATTAGAGTTCCTAAAAGGATGTTTAATGTGCTCTCGGGAAAGATGAATGAGCTAATGACAATGAATGAATATCCAGAGATCATCCTTAGTCATGGAGGAATATGACACATGCAAAGGATCAACTTCATATCGGCAAAGTGCATTTTGATACCAACAGATTAATGATTTTCTTCTAAATCATGTCCCAAAGTGCTTTCTTGCAAATCACACTCACCAGCTCAATCTTTACTGTTTAACTATTCAAACAAAGCTGAATCCTACAGACAAAACTGAAATTAAAATTAAATGTTGCATAACTGTGTCGATTTAAAATATAATTGGGGGTAGTTAATAGCTTCTCAAAAGTTAAGTTACATTTTACAAGCTGCAAGATACAGGGCACACTTAGAAGAGACACCCACTCCTAATACAAGATGCTAGACCATTACTTAGAACCAATGAGAGACAAACACTGTGCTTCTGAGGTACAAGCAGTGGCTAACTCTAACATCTACATTGTATTTGTTTGTTTTTATTATTATTATTATTATTATTATTAACAAAGAAGTCACACTTTCTATCCTTCTATATCCTCCTTATTCAAGGTCCCTTCCCTCTCCCACCACATCAGGTCATTCTCTCTTCTCCACAACTCCCCATCCCCTCCCTGGGCAGGCGGCATCTACATCGTATTTGACCCACAGCTAATGAAGCTATCTCTTACAGACCACCCCTTAAAGTTTTGCCTTATTAGAATCCTTAAATCTCTTCCCGCTTGGTTCACACAGTATAAGAGCTCTATCCCACGATATGCATACACACGCTTACAATATAAACATGAGGAGACACATGCAGAACAAACCATAGAATCATAAAGAAGTTTGATGTTACTCTTTTTTTGGGAGTATACATTTCAAAACACATAGTAAAAACACAAAATTTTCAACATATTATACAAGTTCCATTAATTAAATTTCTATTTAAACTAATTTATATACTTTCCATCTGTACTTTTAAAAAATGATTGATGAATTCTACTGCACAGCAGCAAATGGAAATATAGTTAGAGAATAGTATAATAGCAATTAACAAAATTTGGAATTCATAGAAAAAGTGGTTTCTACCTACAGTAAAGTCCATTGTCTTACAAGGTATTTAATTACAGAAACCCAATGACAGATATGAAGAGTCTCTAAATTCAAATCACTAGGAAGAATCTTAAGTTCCCAAGGTGCCTACCCTCATTCAACAGGCTTAGTTTTCTAAATTGTGAACTATCTACAAATAAATATCTGTTCTTCTCTCTCTCTCTCTCTCTCTCTCTCTCTCTCTCTCTCTCTCTCTCTCTTCTTTAAAAACATCTCAAACGTCAAAGTCAAATTTAGCTTTTCAGAAAACCACTTAGTGGTTTAGTCCTGGAAAAGTTAGCCTTGGAATAGGATGAAACCAATGTTTCCATAGAGACTAGCATACCCATTTTCCTATCCCCTCAGACCACTGCTTCTCTAATCCTAGCAAGCACTGACATACAAACTTAAAGGTACTTCTGGTTCCACCCTTATGCTTTCTACCCTGGGAGAACCTCTGGACCTAGGATAGGGGGTCAAAAACAGATGCTTTGCCATCAAGAAATCAAACCTGGGATAAATCTGTACAGGCCTTAGAAGGGTCAGCTGGACAGGAAACTCAATGTTGTTGGGAAATTTCTGTTTTCAGGATGTGGAAACATGCTTTAGAGCCATCTGTGCTTTCAGGTCTACCTTCCTTTCCTTTGAGGATGAAGGCTGAGGGAGAGCCTCTGAGTCACAGGGCCACCTTGTGTTGAACTATAAGGGACATTCATAATAAAGCAGATTGTTTCATTCAACTTAAAACCTGGAAGAGCTTTCTGTCCCCTCAAGCAGAACAGTGTTTATTAGGATAGGTACAATTGTTCTTTAAAAAAGAATGTCCATACACTTGCATTCAGATAGAAGGAAATTTCAATGTGCCAAGTATCTCTACATCTAATAGGTACACTAATGTTAGTGATAAAAATTTACAGATGTGTGGTGCCCTCCTTATAAAAATTACCCTTTACTTCATACATTTTTTCAAAATACTTTAGAAGTGTAAAAAGCTTATGTCCTAATTTCACAGATTTATAGCAGGAAAAACTCAATAGAGATAAATTAGGTAAGATTTTGAGTTTCAGAATTAAATGTTGGCTAAACTTGGCAGTAATAGTTGAAATCAATTTTAAGCTTCCTTTATCTTCAGGAAGTCACCTTTCTTTTCACAGATGTTATGAGTTAGAGTTTTTTAGCTCTCTAAGACAAGGCTAAACCCTATGAAAGAAGCTTAAATCTGTATTATTTTCAGTTCCCTTTCTAATATAATACACAAAAACTCTTTAGGACCACTGAAATATTTGACCACAATATTTTTTAAATGTAAATGCCTAACATAAATGATTATTACTTTTCAAGCATTGTTTCTAAATTGCATTACCATACCTTAGCAAAATAAAAAAGGAAAACACAGGATCAAGAAAGATATTACAATTTGCTTCTCTAGGTTAACTATGTGTAATTAACATATCGTAATTTCTTTGAACTGGTTTCCTTTTCAGACACTATTTTGATCACCATCTCATGGCCAAGTCATTTGATAACCCTATGGGATAAAATCAGAATGATGCCAACTTACAAATCAATGGTTAGAAGCCACCCAGTCTGACAACACTAATCAAATCAACAAGGGAGGAGAAAAGATGATTTACATATAATTCCATCCAAGGATAAGCCTACCTGAATCATATGCAAAATCTCTGGGTTCCTGTTTTATCATCAAAGGAGGAGGAAAGTTTTGGCTGGCTGCACCCCCAACCATGGTGTTGTGTTCATAGACTGGGTCGTGGTACTCCTGCTTAAAGCCTTGTGGTGGGAAAGGGATGTTTGGCTCAGACATCTGGCGTTGGTACATAGGACGCCCTTCCCTTGGCAACGTAGGCAAAGGAGGAAAAGAATTACAGGGTTCAGAAAGCTGGCGACGAAATCTGGAGAAGAGAAAATGTTTCACATGAAATGGTAATATAAAATTGTCTTTAAAGGACTGATATAATGCTTAAGTGCTAGTGAGTATTTTAATACCAAGTGGTCCAACATGAACAGATTTAATGAACCTTAAATTTCTCTCTTAGAACAGTAGTGTTATGATTTTTAAATCACATGATGATGTGTGTTCCTCTTTTGATTCATCTATTGCAAACACTTCAGCAGATCATGAAATTGAAGGTATACTGCCCGTAGCTGTAGAACAATGAGCTGTTTTGAATAAATATGAACCCTAACTGCTAAAATGACCAATTTTAAGCTAATTGGATCATTTACATAACTTCTGGAAGAAAGAGTTCTCAAATAATTACACACAAGAAAAAGGAGGAACAACAGGATCTGATCTCAAATGGCATTCTTTCTCTTGAGAGTCTGTCACCAAACTAATCAGCAGCCAGACAAAAACCTACTTTCTGGCTTTCTTCCACAACCATCGGTAATGCGGGAAGCATGAGAATACCGAATCTCATCTCAAATCAGCAGGCCCTTAAATTCAACAGTCTCCAAATTAACAACGTGTTCTTGTATCAAATAAATTTTGGCATTGTGGGGCTTATTTTTCTTTTTAAAGTGTATCTCTGTCTTGTCAAACAGCAGCACAAGATGTACTGGCTTTCCACAAGCTCCAAACTGTTGAGTTAATTAAAAACTAAGCGTAAGTACACAAAGATGAGGGTGATGATACATTGAGGCTGCACAGGTCTGGGTTAGTCAGGCTATGAGGGCCAGAGGACGCTCTAGGCCTAGGCTGAGAGCTAGAAACAAGGCCCATACTTCTTTATTCTTGGTAGCGATTGGCTAATAACATAATTATTTGATTCTATGTATTTCATCTGTAATATCATTGGCCCACCACAAAGATGTGGACTAATTAAAGATTTAAAAGTAGTCTAAAAATGCTCAGGGAGTGCTTAAAAAATAACCTCTAAAACCCATCCATAAGCAAATATCAGCCTATTAAATCGCCCCCCTCACTAAAAGCATTCCTGAGACTTTAATTTTGAAAGTTATCATTTAATTTCAGTAATGTTAAATAAAAATAAGGTAAAAGCCAAACAATGGCAAGCAATTGCTTTAGCATTTCAAAACATACTCCATAGCAAGGTTTAACTCTAGGTATACCAGCTGCCAGGAAAAGTGTGGAACTTCCACTTATACCTGCACAAAATAAACTTAGAAACTTGGATATTGTGAAACAGCTAGGCTGGCTGGCACTGCATTCATTTCCCTTCTCTTGCTTATTTCATTAGCCAAAAAAAGAAGCAGAAATTATCATTAAGAACTGTCAAGGAGTGAATCAGAAAATCGTAACTTGAAGATAAAATAAGAAGCTGGCTGACTTGGGAAGCCTTAAAAGGAAGCTGATAATGCAGCACGAAGGGCTTTGTAAAGGAAGCAAGCCCTTTGCTTTTTACCAGTCAACCTGATTTGTACTTGTTCTAGCTGGAGGCCACATGTGTGTCGGTGACACACTTTCCAGGAAGATGTATGTCTTCTGGTGAAGACACTGACCAATGGGAAAGAGGGGAAGGAAAAGGTTAGTGCTTGAAGATGGTAGGCGAGTGCACTGGTGGGTGAGGAGAACCAGAGTATGCATTGGGGGCGCTGCTAAGGAAACTAGACAGGTCTCTTGCACAGTGGGCTCAAGAAAAAGTGCCAAAGGGCTGGCCTGAGGTGTGCAATGAGACTGAGGGAAGGAAGTGGAGTGCAGGCCAGCTGGCCATAAACCGTTCCCAGAGTGACGCGGGGTGCCTGGACTCGAGGTGGCTATCTGGGGAAGGGATCTGTTCCCAGAGCAAATTTGCCATTTATAACCAAGGGACTGCCATTTGTTGGCCAGAGCCCTCTAAGAAATCCTTATCAAAAACATAAGGTTTCAGAGATTTTCCTGGGATTGGCCAGCTGGTGCGGTCCTCAAAACTCAGTGGGGGTGGCAGTGGGAAAAGACCCTGAGCTTCCCTCTTGCAGTTCCGGGCCGGCTGTTCTCAGTCTCAAGTACTTGAATTCAAGTTGAGATACCAAAATGGATTTGGCTAAAGCATCTTCAGTTAGATCATCTAAAACCAAGCACAATACTTACTCAGCAGTCACCTTGCCTTAGAAATAACCAGCCTGTACAGAGAGCAGACGACATAACCCATAATCCAGTGCTATTTGAATTGCAGGGAGGGGGGTGTGTTGGTGACAACAAATTTGGGGAAATCTTCAGAAGTGGACAAAAGTAACCTTGGTATTGTTTTATTGCCTCTGCTTTTTCTTCTTGGTACTGCACAATGTGCTTCTGTCTAATGACCCACCCTGCAAAAGGCATTCTTTCAACTGTATTTACAAAACTGTTTACACAGATGCACACAGCATTTCACTCTAAATGCAACCCAAGTCTGTGGGATGGGAAGAGAAAGACAATGGAGGCATTTAGTAACTAAAGCATGAGAGCACTGGGTCATGGGAGCAAAGGTAGAAGTCATGACTCACTTTCACGGGGAAAACATGATTTCATCCTGTCTTTCCAGCAAGGAGCAACTGTATTTGGCAATGAGATATAAAGTGTTTGTTTATACATCCAGATTTGCCTGTGGTATGTCTGCTTCCTCTGCCGAGTAGAAGCCATTTGATCAGCTGTTTTTACAGTGATGAATCTCAACCAATTATGGTTGCAGCTCATGTATATATGTCTGGAATTTTGGGGGACCAATTATTAATGTAATCCTATATTAAGAATTGAATTATACAGCTTTTCAATTAAAAGGCAGGTTAGAAACAGAAAGGCAATAGAAACTCTAAGCTTTGAATTTCCTTATGATCTCACTGGTACTTGTGCTGTTGGAATCTAATGCAGGCTACAGACACCTCATAGTGGAGTGGGATGCACGTTTCTTGTCATTTAGTATTCAGGGCTCTTAAAAAGATTCGTCATGAGGTCGTATTTTGTCATCAACTCAGTACACACTTCAGATATTTTAAGGTCTTTTTATCCCACGGAGACTATTGTTAAAGATTTTCCAGGACAACAATGGTTATACAGGGCAAAAGCAGGAGAAAGAAACTTAGCTGAATAGAGGGATCCTGTGTTCGAACTCAAATATTAAGGCAATACTTTCCCATCTTGTATTGATACTTGGATTTCTTTATCTCTACATGTCAAAAATGCCCTACCACATCCTCGCACTAGCTCCACACTCCTGTTCTGTCTTTGTTCATTTGGCAGCAGTCTCTCTGAAGCGCATCTTAGTGCCCACAGTCATGGAGATACTAACATAGTCATTGAAAAGGCAAGCAAACAGATTAATCAAATTGGTTATACTCAGTAAGACTATGTTGAACCAAATAATTTAATGAAAGGTTATAAATCTAATTCATAATCCATCTACTAACTTTGCAGAGCAAGTGCACACACATGCGCAAGCGTAACATGACACAAAGTTTAAGTGAAGTGTTTCAAGAAGTGACGGAACCCTAACATTCAAATGTCAGTGTACAGATGGATTTTTTATATTAGTAGCCAATTTAAATGTTTATAAAAGAAATGTTTGCAAATGATTTTCTCCACAAGTTATCTCTTAGACAGAGCATGCTTTACTAGGATTATTTTTACAGATTTGCAAAATTAATATGCTTACTTAAAACACTATAGATCTTAGAACAGCTAAGAGTAATGTCCTCCAGGAAAGCTGAAACTAGTGGAGGTTTTTGTTTGTCTTGTGTGAAGTGGCATCTGCAGCTTACCTGTGGTCCATGGGGTAGGTGCTGTCTGGTATGGACTGAGAAGGAGGGAGGTGAGCTGGGAAGGCCCGGTCAGGTTTCGGAGTATGAGTTGTGTTTGGAGATGCATGATGTAGTGGGGACACTGGAGTACTGGATGGTGTCGGGGGGTTGGAGGGCCTCATTCCCACATGTGGCTTCTGATCATAGGCACTACCCAGAGAACAAAAGAGAGTACAAGTTGCACTGAAGTAATTTTACTCCCATCCTCAGATAGAAAACATATCTTAGGCAAGAATAATAAGAAAGCTAAAACCTTTAGATTTTGTTTCTTAATTCTAGAACTTCTAAACTTCAAAGCCCCCATGCCCTAACAGAAAATAGAATATGAAATTATATACAGCATGAATAACATAAATTGTTAGTACACAGACAACTTAGTTAAGGAAGACCCCTGGAGCCAAGGGCTCTCTACTTCTATCTGCTCCCAACATACAACTTTCAGTATGCGGGACAGATCCTTCCTAAGTCATTAAGTACCTGATCATAATTCTCCCTCTTCATGACATTTTAAACAAGACCTATGCTTAAGAAGACAGTATTTGATTTGCCTTTATTTGTGGTAAAATTTTAAGGCAGTGCTGTTGCCTTTGTAGATGTTTTATATTAAATGAATGATGCTTGGTCTTGAATTCCTCACATGGGATAATAAAGATAATTGATGCAAATTAAAATGTCTGAGGTATATTTAAACTTTCTTTGATTATGAGTGCAAATAATATTAAGAATAAAATCATATTATCTTAGACTAACTTCTCTCAATTACTAATGCAAAAAAGAGTAAGCTGTTTGTTTTATATTATAAATTTAAATTATTTTCCAGTGTGTGGCTTTCTGAAATATGAATGAACTAATGTCTCCAATGTAGAAAAATATGTTACTGAAATCAGATTTTACTTTATGAACAACAAAAAAAATATTTCTGTGTAAGATATCTAGATTAACTCTTCTAATAAAAATATTAATGTTAGCTGGGTAAGGTGGTGCATGCCTTTAAACACAGCAGAGGCAGGCAGTTCTCTGTGAGTCTGTAAGTCAATCAGGTCTACAGCCTGAGTTTTATACACCTGCTAATGCTATCCACTGAGATCCCATTTCATGTGTGTGTGTGTGTGTGTGTGTGTGTGTGTGTGTGTGTGCGTGTGTGTAGTTACATATATGATTAGTGATAGACATTTTAAAACATTTCTGTTCAGATTAATGTATAATAACTTAGCTTCTCTATTACTACAACAAAATTATATCCAAACTTAAATATGCTTTCCAAAAGTGCAGGGCATGTGCTATATACATCTATACTCATCTAAGGAACACTGAGAAGGGATTGGTGGAGGAAAAAAGAGAGAAACTGGAAGGAAGGAAATAGGAAAATAGGTTTAATCAAAACACATTACACACATGTATGAATTCTCTTGTTCTACATATGTTTTTCTTGATATAACTGAACAAAAAAAACTCATTTCACAAGTAGTTTGGTCAAGTCTTTCACATACTTTTATTGAAAAAAACTCAAAAAACAAAACTTTCTTTCCCTATAAGGTGTTATATTAAATCTTATTATTTACAGAGAGATGGAAGTACCAGAATATAGACCATATAATGCTGAGAGATATATTTGAATTCCATAAAAATTCTCCAAATTGTCAGCTAATTCCTCAAGTGTGAACTTATGGATCAGAGATATATTGTATCAAATTGTTTTTCTTGTCATCATAATGATCAGTGCTGAGTTGCAAAGAGAATCCTACTTCTAAAGTCTTCAATAACTGGGAAATTCTCCAATGTTAAAAATAACTATGATGTAAATAAATGCCTTAAGGAGAAAATGCAAAGGACAGAACTAAATCTTCAAACATGTATTAATATCTAATGTGAACTCAATATGCTCTCACAGTTTACTTTTACAATATACCTTTTTTATAAAACTTTGTAGCTTCAACTGAGCTGCCCCATAATTTCAGACTCTTGTGAGCCTCTCAAGAAGTCAGATATCAAAAAAAATTTCAAAACAAGCAGGAACAAAAGACCTCAATATCCATCAGCTGTCATGTGATAGTACATTTTAATTTTCTTGAGTCTTCTATCTCACAGATGTGAAAAAAGCATATAGCAGATGTAGTTACAAGACAAGATTCCTCAGGATCCTAATGCATTATGAGTTTGAATTGATGTACCTTATAAAACAGTGTACATATTTTTTTTTAAGTTCCCAAACCACTTTCCTTTAAGAACTAAGTTTCTACTGTAATTAAGAGTAATAGTCAATAGCTAGTGCCAACTTCTTTTGGATGCAATTAGAGGCCAAGATAGAAAGTAAAAGCATGCAATTCACTATAAAGGGATTTTAATGAACATATGTGTTATCAAATTTTTGAGCAAATGAACAATGTACTCAGAATGCACCACCCTTTATTATCAGAAACAACTGGCTTTTTAATAGATAATAGCTTGGCTAGGACTTATAAAAATCTAGTTTTATTGCAATTGTCCATGAATGCATCTTATAGATCATCTGTAAAGCCTATCAGATAACTAATGTACTGCTTTTGCTTGCCAAATGTTGTATTTTTTTTCCCAACAAACTCTCTACATAAAGTAAATAATGCATTCAGTCTGATGGGAAACTTCAAAAGTTACTTGTGCCAAATAAGAACCTCTTTTCAAACACAAGATGCATCAATACAGTAAAAAAGAAACTGATCATTGAGATAAGAATTATTACTTTAAAATGGTGCTAAAGTGTGTGATTGCATGACAAATGAGTCTTCAGAGTTCTGCTGAATACATCACCCAATTAGCTTATTGTATAATGAAGATGTAACCCATAAAACTAACTGAAGATTGTTTTGTCATTCTATACTTTCTGCTTCAAGGGTGCTGCTGCCTCTGTGCAAGCACTGAGATGCTTACCTGACACTGTACAGGCACTTTTCTCCATAGCTGAATTTAAAGGGCTGCTCTTGACTGCAGGCAGACCCTAGTTCTGAACATGGGCTGTGTGGTTCCTTCTTGATTTTCAGTGGTAGGCCATGAAAAGCCACTAAAAAAAAAAAAAAGGAAAAAAATATCTGTAAAGATTCAATTCAATTAGAAATTAGTCTATTAGTCTGTTTAAATCTCTTATTTAAAGTATTATTAACATTTCATAGTATCTTATGCTTGTAAGAATAATAGAATTTGATAACCCATGAGGCTGAAAAGATTCTGGAAATTTTCTGTGCTCTACAACCCCTTTTTCTGCTTATAATGTGTAACACAATGCACACCTGAAATTTTTCTCTGCTTAAAGTAAATCAAATCGTAGTAATTGACTTTGCTGATATTAACAATTCTAGAAGCTCAGTTTTCTGAAAAGAAGTTTTGAAAACATGTCATAAAGATTTTCAATAACTAAAACAGAGAATAAAAATGCAGCAGTCAGTAAAGGCTGGAGGAAAGCTTTAGGTGTTATTGAGTAGGAATGCTTCCATAGCAATGATTTTATGACAAATGTCAAAGAAAATCCAGGTGTAGGTCCAAAGGAAAGCCATGATAGTACAGGGAAGAGGGAAACCAACATCTGGAACAAAAACTGAGCTACCTGCCTATCTAATTACTGTAACTATAAAGATAAAACATGACATATGAAAGTTTTCATCACATGAACTCCTCAGTAAGAATTATTTTATATCAAATGGTATTCTTCTTTTTAATATAATTTAGTGTATGGCTATGTTTAAAACACAGTTGCAGTTCATGTACATTCATTTGAGCTCAATTTAATATAGATTATGTAATAAAACATACTACAAGAAATCTATATATGAGTGTTCACGTAAATGTGCTTATTTTATGAGTATAAAACCAACTAATAAATTTCACTATAGTTTTAAAAGTCTGAAGTGAACTTAGGTCACTATAGTCTCTTTAGTGTTATTTCACTATTCAGTGTCCATGATAAAAATTTTGATATATGGAAAAGAAAATCACAAAGGCATTCAATGTTTACTAAGAAAACTTTCTCCTTCTTGTATACATGTGTTAAGTGGATGTACACTATTTCACTAATTCTTAGAATAACAAACATGTATATTGAAACACATTTATTGGTACTTTTGGCAAATCTTTGTAATTATTTACTAGCTCATTGAACACAGACAACAAAATGTAAATACTCAATTTCTAGCACTTTGAATTAAAGTCTAGGTTTTACATTTTTTAAAAAATCAATTTGCCCTCAGAGAAGTAACATAAAGACCCAGGAACTCAGATTTAATTTCCATGAATAAAAATCTGTGAAGACCTAAGATGCTATATATTTCTATGTTTTTTGTACAAAGGGTATAAAAAGATTAGAAACTGAAGCTTGCAAAATACATGTAACTCAAAAGAAAAAAATTAACAAATTAAGCTTTACTAAAAATTAAAATTGTCTTTTTTTATATTAATTACAAACTGTTTGGCCTATGGTTTGGGCATATTAATTGCTAACTCTTACTCTTAAATTAACTCATTATTAGCAAAATTGGCTTAGTACCTTTCTTCAAAGCAGTATTCTCATTCAACTTTCTCTGCATCGCCCTTGCATCTCTGCTCTGTTCTTCCTCTTCCCAGAGTTTTCTTAATCTGTTAGCCCCACCCATACTTTCTGTCTGCCTCTGGCCAATCATTGCTTTATGAAACCAATAGGAGGGACAAATATTAACAAGAGCAGTCTCTTTAAAGGCACCATTAAAAAAGTGAAGAAGCCATCAGGTTCACAATTCTTGCAACAGAAAGATCTGACAAATAATTCTTATTTAACATAAGAGAAATTGTTGTATAGAAACAAAAATGGTCAGCTGGAATGGACAAAGACTTGCACAAGTGGTTCATAAAAGAAAATGCCAAATAGCAAAATAGAATGAATAACAAAACAAGTGAAATGTAATCAAATTTTGCTCATCAGGAAACTGCCAATAACACCACAAATTATCAACAAGTACCCAACAGAAAAACTGAACTGTAAAAGTTGACAATACTGATACTGAAGAAAGAAAATAATAGGAACATTCATACATGCTGCTAAGAGGGTGACTTGGTATAAGCATCTCAGAAATGGGTGTGACTACCTGCTAAGGTTTAACATGAATGCACCTTATGATCTAGTAAATACACTAATATATATTCTCATACACATGTGTATGCATACATGAGAAAAGAATGCATATGTTCCTCAAAAACCTATGTATAAATGTTTGTGGGTGTTTTATTCATAAAAAGATAACTACAAATGTTTTACATATTCATTCAGGAGGTAAAATGTAAAGTATAGCATCTGTAGGCAGACAATATTCAAAAAGTAGGGTACCTTCCAAGGGGTCCACAAACACAGATGCTCCCACAGCTATGGAGTTGAGCCTTGCAATTTCCAAAACAAAACTAACCAGCTAACCAAGAGTGTAAAAATTTCCTTCTGTATGCAGTTTTGTTTAGAGGCTCAGTAAATTATGCCTCTAAGATGAGCTGTAACTCCATGGCTATCATCTTCACACAAAAGAGAGATGTGAACAAGAGACAAAGACTCCAAGAGAACATCATGTGATGCTGAAGGAAGAGAGCAAGGTGAGGATTCTTCAAACCAAGAAATGCCAAAGATTTACAAGAAAGTGACAGAGATTGGGGAAAGAACTGTGGAGTGGATCGTCTGTCTTACTCCTCAAAACCCTATTCACATCTTCATCCAGTTCTACAGCCTCTAAAAATTAAGACAAGTCATACCTGCTTTTAAGCCACATAGTGCATGGCACATTGTTATTACAATCCTGCTAAATATATTTCTGGTAATTTTTGTAACCAAGTTGGCTGTGTAAAGATTTTAAAAATATTTCTAGGGAATTATCGTAACTAGACAAATACTGATTCCAATATGAGGCTTGGCATCACATTACATTCGGATAGACCCAGCACTGGAAAATTTCATCTAGATGCCAACACTTTCAGAACTTTTACCTTGTAGGCTCTCCAACTCTAGCAGTGGAGGGTTTGGAGTCTCTTTACATATTCATTTTATGCATGTGGGGCTGTTAATATTTATGGCCAAGAATTAATTTGTCTTTACTAGTCATAAGCCAAATGAATAATGGGACCGATCTAGGATGCCCAGGAATGTTTGTTTGTTTGGTTTTAATTATTGTTGTTGTTGTTTTGTTTCTTTCTTTGTTTTAAGTGCTGCAGGTAAGGAATAAAAATTAAAGCCCAACTGAAGCCTTCAATGAATTTTTTGCACAGGATCATGGAGTTTCTAAATTTAGCTGGCCTGGCTACTGTGGATCCTACCTATGACTTCATGTATAAGGCTTTTTTGTATACTTTCACATGAAAGATGTAGAGACTCCCAGTAGAGAGGGCTGAGCTGGAAGCTGGCTAGGTATATTTCATCACAGGACTCAAGGCTTAGCGTCTGCTAATAGGAGGTTTTTCCAGATCATTGGCACCAGCACAAGAGAAAGCAGCACATTCATTTCATGCAATTTGCTGTACCTTCCCACATGGAGTTGGTGCATGTAAAGGGCTGTTAAGTACTAAATTATTCCTTATCAAATCACCATCATCTGGAGTCATGATCAACACTAATTAAATTACTTTCGCTGAACACGGCTCCAGCCTGCTGCTGAGGCTGCTTACATTCCGCGTGCAGTATGGTCCTCCCTGGGTCTGGAACACAGACCTGCAGGCATTGGCATTGTTTGTAGTTTAATTAAAGTGAATCTTTCCTTTTTCAAGTGAATTAAATCAAGTGAGTTAGCCTCTTCATTTCATTGACAAAGAAATGATGTTTAGAAACAATATTCCTGACTTCATAGAGTTCGAATCATTGATTTATGTATGAAATTTACTGTTTATCTCACGCATTCCTCAAATAGGGTTCTTGTGCATACTTTGAAGACCCACAGCTCTATCAACCAGCTCTTCTAGGGAAAGGCAGCTAGAACCCTCAAGAGATGTTCCTTGCATTCTTTGCTTTGATGGAAGCTTGACCTTTGAAGATATATCTTAAGTCTGACTAATGATGACTGAGTTTGTCTAATGGCTAAATTTCAGAGTTCCAAAGTACCAGGATTAAAAAAATATGCACTTTTAAAATAAATTTAACCACTTCTTAATCCAAGAGTTTATTTACTAGGGATTGTGGTATCCATTGTTAAGTGACTGGTAATTTAGTAATTGTTTTCATTTTAGAACTGTGGACTGTGAGACATGGCATACTCCCTTTTATTTTCAACCTACATCTTAGAAAGGGAAACAATTCAGTCACAACCCAAGTATGTAGACACAATTAGCTTTCCAACAGTGAAGATGCTATTTTTAAAATGCACCTTTGATTATACAAAAACACAAAATAAAATGTTAGTAGAAAGAACGGATTAAATTCTCCCATGAGAATACTTTCATAATCATGACAGGAAGACATTTCTTGTAACCTTCCACTAAGAACAGGCTATGTTTGCTAAACTGTTCACCAAAGACCCATTCACAAATAGATGGAGTTTCTGTGTATGGATCATCCTAGAATCCTACTGGGAAATGGCAACCATGTTTGAAAATAACTCAAATTTATGTAATTTATAATCTTCAGAGGACTTCCAGAGATTCTATTAGGACCAATCCAGTTTAGTAGCTTTTGTTGCTGTTGTGGTTTTTAAGGTTGTACTTGACTGTCACTCAAATGCTCAGATGCTGAAATCTTGGTGCCCAGTTTGATGCATTAAGATGAAGAGAGGAAGCCTTTAGGAGTTACAGTATAGGGGAAGGTCAGAGTATGACTTTGAAGCACTGGTGCCTCTTTTTCTTCCTAGATATAAGAAGCCTCTGTGATATGATAAACTGTGTCTCTGTAAAGATCTAAGACTACATTATAGCAAGTTAAGACTTAGAGCCTTGTGCTGGAGCGGTGACTTTGTGGTTAAGGGGACCTGTTGCTCTTGCATAGAACATGGGTTCAAGTCTGACCATCTACAAGGTGGCACATGACAATTTGTAGCTCCAATCTGAGTAGATTCAATATCCACTTCTGATATTCCCAGGCACCAAGTATGCATGGAGGCAAAATATCCACACACAAAGCATAATGAATGAATGTAATTTAAAATTTTAAGGATTACTACATTCTTATAATCTCAGCACTGGAGAGTGAAAACAAAAGAATCAGATATCTGAAGTCCTCAAGGCTACAAGAGACTCTGCTTTAAAATAACAATTATTATTTAAAAAAAAACTTTGGGATTTGGGTTGAAATAAAATTTTTTATACTTGCAATTATAATGTTTGTTGTTCATGAACACACTATGACATTATATAAGATCACATCAAGTATTGGTAAACTTTTCAATTTTATGGGAATTATTGTATCTACTGGGACCCAGATTCAACAGTAGCTGCTGAGAGCTGGAAAGTAATATGGACTATGAAGTGCAGGTGCTGAACAAGATCACTTCATACCATCAAGTGCATATATAGGTCCAACCAGAGTTTTATTTAGATTTCTAAAAAGTATTTCCTCTTATAAAGATCTTAGCCTGTTATGTGCTCCTTATGTTTGATTAATTTATGAGTGTAGGATATACACAGCTGTATGCATGACCTTACTAATATATTATTGTCACTTGTATCTAAATTCAAAAACTGAGGGCATTTGTGTTTTTCTTATGCATCCTGCCTTCTTTCAATTTATTCCTGAGATCAAAGACATTTAAGATTTCACACTACTCATATTACATTAAAGCAAAGATGATGCTCTCTCACACTTAAAGCTTACCCTACCCTTGGATAACCAAAATGTCACAAGTGACATACAAGTCTCTCTTTAGACATGGATAGAAAATGTAAATAAGCAGTAAATGGACTTTCTGCTGACCCCTCCTTTTTTTTACTCCTTAATGCTTCTAAGAGTGACACCGAATAACAATTTCTATGAATACAAAACAATTACCCTGGAAGAAGAAACATTTATTTTTACTTCTTCTCAAAAGAGAGACAGGTTTTTTAAACAAATCTATAATTTTCAAGGACTATAAGCCAGGACTGCAACCTCCTCACCCTGGTATTGAGACTTCTGGCTTATTAATAAAATAAAACCTAAACCAAAACATGATGTTTAGGATGGTCTACTATAGTACTTGAGGAATTCTTAAATGATAAACTGTGGCCAGCTACAACTTACAACTTCATTTTATAAATACATTTTTAATACACCTTTTTTCCCATCCTATTCACTGGTGGACAGTCTGCGGCTAGTTTGCACCATAGTGGCTGGCTTGAGCCGTCATGAGCAGAAGACCTACAAAGCCTAAATGTTTACCATCTGACTCTTTCCAGAGAACAGATTGCTGATCCCTGTTTCAGATCATAGTGATAAGGGAGAAAGCAAACATGAGAAAAGCTGTGTGCTCATATCCACTGGTAACCTAGCTGGCAGAGGTCACTAGAATCTGTTAACATTTTAAGTGGCCTCACATAATCAATTCATGGTGCTATCCAAACAAGCTGGTGAAAAATAGCACAAAATTGAGACTAAAACACTACAAATTTATGACACATGAAGAATTTCAAAGCACTTACCAGGGGGACATATAACATGTAGAATTTTTTATACCTGTCTAGAAAATATAACTGAAAAAGTCAAAATAAAAACAAATCATGTTGTAGACATCAAAGTGCTTATGAAAAAAACACTTGGCTATGTAAATGGTTTGGAGAAAAAAAAAACTCGGTAAAAGGTAAAAAAAAAAATTGGTATACATAAATTAGATTATTTAAGACCAGATACAAGCACACCATAAAAAATGTATGCAGCCTTTTATACAAATATATGTAGTTAGGAGTACACTCAGTAAATGAAACATTCACTTTAAGTTGGTATCACTTCAAGTTCAGGTGATAAATGGATGGCAATGACCTCAATTAGTGTTTGGTTAAATTTCAGAAGCAAAGGGGAAGGCTTATGTGCAATAAGGACAATAATGTCATATGTTCTGTAAATACATCTTGCAAGATAGAGAAACTCAGAGCATCCTCAAGCTCCATCTGAGATTTTCAAAAGATTCTTTCTCAGTACATTTACCTCTTCAAGCTCTCCCTACCCTCATGGCACATACACACACACACACACACACACACACACACACACACACACACACACACCCTGACATCCATTACTAAAGAGCCTAATCTCAGCTATCAGCAGAGTGCCTTTATGGGGCCATTAAACCATTTCTCTTGTTTACAGTGCCTGAAGAAAGATGTGAATTATGTCTGTGACAAAACAAGCGATAACATTTCTAAACTGCTATCAAAATGCAAACTGAAACACATTTAAGGGCAGGAACCCTGATTTGAGTTTTCATGATTTTCCATTGTTTGCAGCATCTGGAAATATATTCACCAATAATATTTCTGAGGAAGAAATTCAAACCATTGCAGGGTAACATGATATCCATTTCTTTCTTAAATAAAATTCTCTAAGTAGTTATAAAAAAGATAACACAAAAATTTTAAGGGGAAATTGATGGTTCACAAAAAAATCCACAATGCTGAAGATCCCTTGATGTTTTCACAACTTAAAAGATATTTAGTAATTGTGAAAAACAACC
Source organism: Sigmodon hispidus (assembly GCA_004025045.1). Classification (NCBI taxonomy): domain Eukaryota; kingdom Metazoa; phylum Chordata; class Mammalia; order Rodentia; family Cricetidae; genus Sigmodon; species Sigmodon hispidus. The sequence continues at coordinate 44,174 of PVIH01000604.1, forward strand.
ATAATTTTTTGAATCTCAGAATCTTTTAACTGAAGTTGATGCTACCTATGGTCAAAGTTTTGAAACTAAGACAGTGTTGGTTTAACCTTCAGAACCCTTTGACTTCAGGAATACTAAGGAAAAGGTCCTGAAAGAAAAGCAGGTCAGTTTTATGCACACCTGACACCTGAAATCTTCGTGGAATTATGCATTTCTTAGGACAGAGACCTAAGCCTTCAGAGACTTCTATCAGCAACAGTGAGTGTCCTTTCTACTGCATGGATTTCTGACTATTTCTGTTAGAGGCACATGTAAACAAAAAGGAGATCATTTGTGATAAGATCTTGAAGGTGACGGTGACCCTGGAACTCACACCCCCATCTAGCATCACATGTCCACAGACTTGGAACCTAAAGACAAAGCTAAACAAGAAGCTGAGAATCCTCACAGTTGCAGAATGGACCTCTCAGTAGAGCCTCAACCTCCTGGGGCAGCTATTCCTCAAAAGTAGATTGACTAATGCAACTTTCTGTACATTGTAAAGCACCATTATAGAAAACAATGAGAATGCATCTGGGGTTTATATATGTCATTCCTCTCAGAAAGTGGTGATGGTGCAAAATAGACTACTCTCACTTGACTGAAATGACTTTTCCTACCAGCTCTGATAATCTCAATCATAACTTGCCAGCATTTTATTGGTTTTAACTACATTTGGTTACTTGTAATAATTTTAATATGTAAGATTCAAATTAATTTTAAGTTTTAAAAATTCAAAGTTGAGAATTCTCCAGAAAGGAGTTAATGACCACAAAACAGTGTCACTGGTAGTAGTTGACATTCCAACCTGAAATTCAGATCAGTGGTTGACTGAGCCATGATCAGCTGGTCCCTTCTGGTAAGACTTGAGTTTTCATGTTTGACACACTTCTTCTGCTCCCATCTCAATCCCTAGCAATATCAGCACTGAGCTTACTTCACCTACTTATCAGCTAGGCATGTGAGTACCTTGCCCCTTACATAACATAAAGTCATCATGTGTCCACATGTAGGCATGCATGTACATCTCTCTCTCATCATCCATCTATTTATTCATCTATCTATATTTTTACCTGTCTTACACACACACACCAGCTCTAATCATAAATGTCATGTTAATGGCTTATATCTACAAGGCCTTCATCAGACAATAATGACAAGTAGCAGAGCTACTGCTGAATAGACATAAGAGAAAAATGGTAAAGATCTGATAGAAAGCTTTGGGGCATATGTTTCTCTGGGGCCATATTGTGAAAATGGGCACTGAACTCTGCTCCAAGCATTTTGCACTGTGGAAATAATAGTAACTTACATTTGCAATGACCCTTAATCACGATGAAAAAGTAAACTCAGGTATAAATACTGTATTTAAGCAAGGAGAGTACATAATGCACATTAAAAAGCTGTGCAGGCAAAATGGTTGACATTTTAAAGCACTCACTGTTTTAAAAAGATGTTTTAAATCTTTTTTAAATTCAATTACATGGACCACCTACTTTCTAGTTGATATGAGAAAGTAAGATGTTATTATATTCATAAAACAAAAAGCAATATCAAAAACAGAGAATTATTTTCCTAATTTTAAAAGCATCATTAATTGAAAAGTAAAGAGACTGAATATAAGATGTGTTGATTTTCTCCTCTAAATTTAAAGACTCGCCTTCACATAATGGCTGTTCAGCTCAGTAGCACTAAATGATCCTCACCTTCCCAGGCTAATTGCCAGCAAGAGAACCCTGGGAGGAAGAGGTTCTTCTATCTGGAAGAGGGTATGAATAGGGAAAAGACATTCTAATGGAGGAGCAATGCAAATCAAATCACTTTCGCATTGGCTTCATGTCAGATCTTCCCACCCCTACTGGTCCAGTAGATAAAAAGCAGCATGACACTTTTTTTTTTTTTAAACAAATTCTGTGCCGTGAGTCCAAACATACAGCACTCCACATCCAAGAACAAAACAGAACAAGATGCAGCTATTTGAGAAGCAGTTCTTATCAATTGAAATGAAGTTCCCAAATGAGAAAAACTATCCCAATCCACCTCCCTAGAGCATCCCTACTTAATGAAGTCTTAACAGTGACCTTTCTGAACCCAGAAACCACTCACTGTGCATTAGTACAGATACTATTTAAGACCTACAAAATCTCAAAAGAAAGATGACATCTCTGCACCTTCATCTGTGATTTCTTTCAAATGAAAGGTACCAGGTATCTGGGAATGACTAGAAAAAAAGTTATTACTCCTAGCTGGGCTTAGTCTGGAAGATTCCAATACTTCCTGATGTCTCTTAATTCTGCAGGAAGAATCTCTAAGGAATGTTACAGCACATGGGACAGTGTATCCAGACACAAAGGATCCTCTACCATGGCCATTATGCAAGCATAAAGACAACCTCCTTAATAGAAAGAAAGTGGCACTTCCAGCATCTAGAGCAACTCCTAGGGTGCTGCCCTCAGTAGGTAATGAGGACAGCTCTCTAACAATGAGCTTAAGAAAAGTGTGGTGAATCTGTTCTTCAAAATACACTGCTATTGAAAAAAAAAAAAGGAAGGAAGGAAAAAAAGAGAACAGAAAATACACACACAAAAAAATGACTAAATGCAATGATAGCATCAAAATTGTATTACTTAAAAGTGACAAGTGATCAGTGTGACCAATAATTTTCCCTTTTAAGTAACTCATCAGCACAGAAAATCAAACCTAAAATTTCACAGTAATTACTTTAACTATGGGTCATAGTAATATGCAAAACAAAATGAAGATAATATTGCATCGCTCCAAAAGCCTGTCAAATACTAGCATGCCTATTCTTGTAGAATAAATATCAAACAACAATTTTTATGGCTTATAAATTTTACTCACAGAAAACACGTAGTCAGGCTGACTAAAATGGCTAAGCTTATAAAGGCACTTACCAGCATGCCTGAGGATCTGAGTTCAATCCCCTAGACTCACACAGAGAACTCCCATAGGTTTGTCTCTGACATCCATATGTATGCAGTATCATGGACACACACACACACACAAATAAAAATGTTAAACAAGCAGCCATTTTTATGAAGAAAACATAAACTATTTTTCAAGTTAAAATGCAATGAGTAAGTATTGAAGCATATGTAAGTGTATTCACTAACTGAAGTGTTCAGAACTAGAGCAATATGTTTGCAATTTTAAAGGTCATCTCACATATATTAGCATGATTTGGACAAGTCTTCAAATAAACCCAGGGAAAAGAGATAGGATATACTGCTGGGGGGGGACAGGGGGCAAAGAACTAGACTGTTCTAGAGCACGGACATTCCATTTTATAATACACAATATGCTCAAGTCTAACAAATTTCTATTATTCTATTACTTTAGATGTTTTCTGCACTGACTGTTTTCATATGACCCTCCTAAAAATGATCTTTTCGTTACCCAGTAACTTGTTTCTACTTGCATAATTCCACTTTCTTGTAAGCTACTGAATCTTTGTATTCCATTAATAATTTCACATACTTTTCTTTTCATCTATATGGGGAAAAATAAAGCCTGCAATTTGCACAGTCTTAAATTGACCATTTTAGCACCAAAATAATATGTAGAGTAAGCTTGGAGCAGGCCTCATAGGGTTGCAGCACACCTGCCGCATTTCTGTGTGATCCGACAAAGGGCATGATTGACAGCAATTCAAACATTATTAGTCACTTGGCTCCATGTTCAAAACGACCCCGACAGTAGACAGTCAAAGCTGAAAACATGTTCTCAATACCAGAGCTAGGAAAGTTTGCCTGGAAAAAAGAAAGCCAGCTGGCTACAGGGGAAAAAAAAAAAATGTACCTTTCAGTAAATACCAATAAAACTTTAGAGGCTGCCAAAATAACAAAGATACAGTGATCACAAAGGAAACATGGCAATTTCCCTGCCAAGAAACACCATCTTCAGAAATGATCTGTCACCTGGCCATATTACAGCTGTTAATACTGGCTTAGGTAAATACCATGCACATTTTATTTTAAACAATACTAATTTAGCACAATATATATATATATATATATAACTTATATCATAAAATAAATTTGAGAAATGTCCTTCAAAATGCGCGTTGATAGTATGGGTGAGATGGTTCACTAAGGCTGATAATCTCAGTTTTGTAGAGGATTCACGTAGTGAAGAGAGAAAACTGACTCCCACAAGTTGTCTTCTGACCTGGACACATGTGCCATAGCATGCATATGCATACACATTAAATAATAGATATTTAATAAGAACAAACAGAATGAAATGCTTTGTAATGTTTATATCACTGTTGTATAAGTGTGAAACCTATAGAACTGCTTTTACAGGAAGTATTTACCACCTTGAAAATTTTCATGTAACTTTACTAGATTGAGACCTGCCCAATAGGGCTGGAGAGATGGCTTAGCATTTAAAAGCACTAACTCCTATGAGAGGACCTGGGTTTGTTTCCTAGCACCCAGATGGTGCTCACAACTGTCACAAATTTCAATTTCAGGGATTCTGATGCCCCTTTATGGTCACTATAGACACCAATCACAAATATGGAACATAGACATACATGTAGGCAAAACATTCATACACATAAAATAAAATAAAATAACTCTTAAAAGAAAGGAAGGAAGGAAGGAAGGAAGGAAGGAAGGAAGGAAGGAAGGAAGGAAGGAAGGAAGACAAAACAGAACAATCTGGGCAGGTGGTATGCATTGCTATAATCCACCCCACGCTCCCACCCCTGCCAGAAACTGAAGCAGCAGGACTGGGTGGCTGAGGCCAGCATGGCTATATAGCAAGAGCATGTCTCAAACACACAATCAGAGAATAGCCTCACCAAGAAGGAAAAATATATGATAGGTAAGAAAGAGTTAGGTTGGAAGGACCACATTTTTTCCTTAATCAGTTAGTCCATTTTATCATTTCTAATCACAAACAGTCATGTCTACTGCACATGAGTGATGTCAAAATTCTAAGTGTAAGTCTCTATGACAAGTCCAGCTTGTGCAAATGAATCAGGAAACAAACAAGTCAAACACAATGATAAAGGAAACCAAACAAGAAAGACTAGATATGCTTAGCCATAACCACCAGATCAGCAGTAGGCAGACACCGTGATAAGACACTTACATAACAATCTGACTTTGCAAGCATTGTAAGAACAAAATGTAAACAATCAGAAAACACACAGCTTATATTTCCATAGCTAGAGGATATATCAGACTCCAAGAAAACTGATACTCAAATAGATCAGTTCAGAACTCTATCACATTTTGTAAGCAATTTTTGCAGTTGCTTAGACACATTCATTCTTCTAATTTTTTTTTTCTGCAAGAACAAAACTCTCATTTTAAAGTGGAATCCTGCTGAGAGTTACAATCACAAATGAACTAGGTCACATTATATTCTAACAGGAGGGATTTAAGAGAAAACTCTCATCCACCTTCACAGTTTTGAGAATGAATAGTTACTGAGAAGTACTATAGATAATTAACTTATTAAACCAGATTTCAGTACCTCACAGCAATCAATAACAAGATATTTACACAAAATTATGATTATACTTGACTTAAATAATATGATCTTGTGTAACAGGTGGAATAGCTGGAATGTATAACCAATACTTACCCAAATGCTCATTATTGCCTATGCTTATGACCTACGAGATGTTCTTAATTCTTGCTCTGCATCTAGAATCAGAGAGTCTTCTACAAAATATATAAAAAATTTCTTTTAGAATTTTATTATACTTTACTGATGTAAATTCTCAGAGGCCAGTTCAAAAGACTCCTGTCCCTCTGTTCTGCTCTAGATCCTTCCTGACACAATACCCACATGTCCCCTGAGGCTGCAGTATAAGACTGCTCCACCTAGCAAGACTCACCAGGAACGGAGCCAGATCTAAGGGGAACAGAGGCATCTCACCTGCCACTCATTTAACTCCACAGCAAAAGTGTCATGGCAACACTCCAATCTATGTTTTTTACTTTGACTCGCTAACTACAAAGCAGAATAAATTAAATTACAGCATTAGACACAAACCGTAGAGCATGCAGCATAGCAATGTAGCCAGGGTGTCCAGGAACTATGGGAAATAAAAACAATCATGCCACAGACACAATGGTATTTGAATAGTACAGATCTTTTTACTTTTATCTTCAGTGGCACATTTTACGATAACATCAACACACACACACACAATAGTAATCCTTTCACAAAGAATAATTTTCTGTTATTTGTTGTACACAGGGAACTAACTGAAAAATAATTTCTACATTTATGTTATATTTTCCAAAAAAATGATTCAAATAAGTTTTAGTTACTAGTAGCTTCTGAATTTTTAAGTGCAAAGATACACATGTTGGTTATTAGATAAGATCTAAGTGACATATCTAAACAATAAAGTATTCTAATGTTTAGCTGCCTCCTTTAAAACTATCAAAATTATATTTATATCTATAGCTGTATCTACCTGCATAAATTTAAGCTTTTGGGACTTTTATATACTAGATTAGAAAGTATTATGACTATTGCAGATCGTGATTACAGCCATATTGTATTCCAATAATTTAGTGATCAAAGAGAGTAACAACTAGCCTTCTTGTTTTCCAACACAACATGATGTAAGAGATTGTGTATACAATAGATTTTCCCTTTACATTTCCCTTTGCTTTCCCCCAGAATCATAATCTCATTCTTTAGACAATTATTTGCTGTCTCCAGATGTAAAGGACAATTAGATTCATCAAATGCTGGAGCCAGTTGACAGATTCTGCAGCTTATGCTAGCACTTAAAGACAGGTGTGTGTGTGTGTGTGTGTGTGTGTGTGTGTGTGTGTGTGTGTGTGTGTGTGTGAGAGAGAGAGAGAGAGAGAGAGAGAGAGAGAGAGAGAGAGATTCAGTTTTTTTGACAACTGATAGTTCTAAGAAACTCAAAAAATCTGAAGACAAAAGAGCACTCAGCTCTGCTTCCAAGAGTGCAAATAAAAAAGGGTTAGAAAGATAAGCTTTGAAAAAGCACATAGCTACCAGCTGCAAAACAGTCTCAGGATCACAAACATAATAGGCTGTTTTGCATTCTCCTCCTGGCTTCTTTGAAGTAAATAGTGCTTTGTAAACTCAGGGTATAGAGAGGATGAGTCTGATTCTCCTCCTTTCTTACTACCCAAACATGAATTTTAGCCAGTGCATACTTCTTTGAATTATTATATCAGATTCCAAAAGAAATTATGGAATTTTCAAAGTGTACTCATTTTTTAATATAGACTTTTGTAAAATTGGTTAATTTAGTACAGGTGTAGTAATCAGCTAAAATACACTTAAAAGAAACTCTTTGGTTTTCTTTCCTCCTTTTCTTTCTCAATACTGTGAGAGCTAACTTCATCTTGAGAAATTTTCAGGCTCATTGTTCACTAAATAAATTTGCATGTATCTGATACACTTTTATTAGTGCACAGAACTTGACTTATTCCTACCTATGAATCTTATAGTAGCCTTTCCCCCATTGTCTAATGGCCATTTCTGTACTCTGACACTGTGCCTATCATCTCTGAAATGCAGAAAACATACTTGCCTATCAGCAGCATCAATACCTGGTCTTCATCCACCTGAAAAACCTTCCCTTCATTAACAAAATGAGTGGCAAACACTAATATATTGAAAATTCTCAACCAAGTGAAGTCTGTCATTACGTAGCATTGCTTGACCAAATCACTTTGACTGGTCACTGCATAGCAAAACTTTGACCAAACTGGTTTGCTTTAAAAACCTTAGTTTTGGCACAGATCATCTGATAGGCACTGTTTAAGAGTAATTCTGGAGGAAGATCCATCTACAATTGCTCATGATGCGCCCACACTTCTCTGCAACATAATTTTATCTCCCAAAACAAAACAAAACAAAACATAAAAGAACATAATAGTTTCAATTAAATTAGGTTGTTGTGAAAAATCAGATGTCTTAAGATTATAGAATGCTTAGAAGACAATACAATAAGCAGCAAACCCTTGGTAAGAATTGTTAGTGTCCAGCAGGCACAGACACAATCTCTAGATTCCTGTCATTTCTAATCATCTGTAAGCCTGGTTTCTAGTTGAAGAACATGTTTTAATTTCTTCACGAGGCTTTTCTCAATTGTTCCTATTTATACTGATATCTTGAACAGAGAAAAACAAAAGAAAATAAAGCAAAGACCTTAGGGTCTATCCCAGCAATCTTTCCTTCAGTTTATTCTGACTAATATAGCAATTGTGCTAATAATAAATGCTCTGGACAAAATTGTCCTCATTCTATCCTTAATATCCTTGCCCCTCTGCAAGATGCAGAAATGGAAGCAATGGACCATTTAGTGCCTTATCAAGATTATAGTAATAGAAGGGAGGCTGTTCTGATGGCTCAGCTTGCCCCTCAGTTCTCAAAAACTGAGTTTAATCTCTATAGCCAACAAAGCAGAAAGAGAAAACTGACTGATGTTCACAGCTCCATCTGAACTCCACTTGTGAGTCATGGCATACCCACACATGTACATGAACCCACAAACAGACAAAATATAAAGAAATTAGGGAAGGAGGGATTGAGTCTGATTTCCAGGACTTCATTGCTCTCTGAACTTATCCTACCCTACTGTTATGGAAATATGTTTTACACAAGCAAGCTTTCCTTCTATCTTCATGCTCCTCAGAATGTTTTCTGAAGGCAAGAATCAAGATTTTATTTTACATAAGAACTATTTCTCATATAAATGAATAACCATTATCTTGTCATTCTAATAATGTAAGTAAAAAACAACAACGAAATCCAAGTAACTTCTAAAATCCAATGACTTAAAACTGGCTTTAAAATGGTGAGCACTAGAAGAAACCCTTTTGTTGTTGTTACTGTTGTTGCTATTCCATTGGCAACCATGAATATAATAAGAAACTACCTAGAACCTGTATTCAGGCAACACTGCAACACAAACCAGAGAAACAGGGTCTTCCATAAATCTGGAATTTGCTTACTGTTAGATCTGTAGTACTTGCTTTCTTTCAGTAGTGGAACTGATCTCTAATGAACACTAAACAAGCTAGGAAGCCATGCTACTCACATGTGTATCAGGAATGACATCACTAAATAGTCTTTGATTACTACATCAATCAGACATAATCACTCACATTTTGTTCAATTGTAATAGTGGCACCACTATTCAATTGTTCATTGCTAATAATGTATCTGATAAAATTCTCTGACCTTCAAAATAATTTATGTTGAATACATACTACCAAACATCCACATAGTTACTGAGTTTTTCAGACTAGGTACTAAAATCTGAACAAAATATAGCTCTTTCACTCCTCATACCCACCCAACTACATTCACTTTTTATTTAGAAAACTGAAAAGAAGTGATAAATTCAGAGGTAAGTTTTGATCTGTGCATGCTGTACTGCCAGGTGTGTTGCTGCTTCCTAAGTTTGTTTCAAGATCTTTCTTCCATGGTAAATAGTCCTCAAATGCCAGTTTTCCATTTGGTGGGCAGGAAACCTAGCATGCAAGTACCAACTATTGGCATTTCAAATCTACATTGCTTTCCTTTGATTGGTGATTCTCAGTGAGACTGTTAAGAACCATCACTGATAATTTAGGTCAAACACATCTAGTCATATTGAAGCACAGAGTCTCTTTAGCAGCTGGAAAGTATCTATTTTACAAAGGTGATCTTTAGCAACCCACAATGACAGCAGCCAATTGCTTTTAAGTTGGGTTCATGAAAGCTACATGTAAAGTGGAATACCATCCCAATGGAATACTACCATAGCAAAAGTCCTGTGGATTTTCTATTATATAAATAGAGATGAACATAAAATTAACATCCTTCTGACACAGTTCTCGTCTTGATTATTACTATTTAACTGGTAATTTTTTTTCTTCAGGCTGAGTGAACACTATAATTATTATGCATTGCATTGTAAAGGTTGCATCTTAATTGAAAAATCAACACTCTTTTCCCTTAGTGAATACATCAACTTCAAAATCAACAAAAACACTGAAGAAGTAGGCAATTTTATTGGGCCTACAAATTAATATATTCTTGAGCAACCAGAATTCATAACCTGGAACATAAGATGCTAGAAGACCCTATTACTGTGTGTATTATAAGAATCAGAATGGTTTAGCTGAACTCTCTATTTATGCATTCCCATGATCAGTGTGTTAACAGGTCTGAAACAATAATACTGAGTTTCTTCTCAGAAACTTCTAAACTTCTTCTAAACAATAATATTAGAGTTTCTTCTCTAATACTGCCCCATGAGCTACTTAGTATGTTCAACAAAAATGGACACTGTTCTGGCAACCATTTTATAGTATTTGCAAGTGTGAGCTAAAGGCTAGGAGTTGTACATGCAAGTCCTGAGCAGATTGACAAGCAAACAAACAAAATATATAGTGCAAAGTAGTAAGTTGATTGCAATGAACTCACAAAATAATATAAATCATAAGCCTGAGATAGTACATGCTCTGTATCTTTATACAAGATGAAAGTTTATGAGGTGTTTGTTCTCTGTCCCAAACTTGTATAGATTTTATATAAACACATGCAATGTTACGGAAACACAGATATTCTCTCACGTTAAACCTGAGTTACTTACTATATGGCAATACCTAGTCCTTTTTATGCAAGAGATAATTAAGCCATAATGATTTTAAGTTGCTTATATTAGGTCACATCTAGTCAACAACAGAAATCTGCACTCAGACATACAGGGACAGGACAATGCTTTCGGGTTGCTGGGTGAAAACCACGATGATTACAGTACATGGCTCCAACGTCTACAACATCAACACTACATGTAGCAGAACAAAATATTTTTAAAGTAGTTTCAGATAAAAATAGAACAAAAAAAGGTACCATTTAATTAATTGCAGTAAATATTAACAAATGTTTTGTCCTAACTATACATTGTCCAAAGGTAAACAGTGCACACACTAAAATTTTAAAATTCTCTTTTGAGAGCTTCATTATTTTGTTAACCAAACATTCAGGATTCCTGAAGCTGAAGTTGTGTATACACAAGACTTAACCACATTTCTCCAATTCAAAACACAAGGATAGAGATTTTCATAGGTTAATAAGCAACTTAGGATGTACACTCCACCCTTACTTTCTATGTATGCATTATTTTGTCCATTCAGGATAAATTAGAAGAATCCTATAAATAAGAAGATACATTTTTTTGTTTCCTAATTCCTTTACTGCATTTTATTGAGCATGTAAATATACCCATACATAAATGCAGTATTAAAAATACTTATTTACATATATCCCACTCACTTAAACAGTAACAACTCAGTGAATGCCAATCCAGCAATTTACAGAAAAGAAAATATTATAAGGTGAATCGTGATTCTATCATACATATAGTCGTGAGACTGAGAGCAACTAAAATAGTGTGAATCTCGAGAAGTATACCAACTTACCAATGTCAAGTTGCTAAATAAAACAGCAACAGTGAAATGTGAAAATGGTCCTTGAACTCTGAGATGCCAAGCAGATGACAAAGGTCAGTATCAACTACTACCACAGTATTTAGTCCCTAGCACCTAGCTCAGCACCTGGCACTGGAAAGGGATATTGGCTTAAGTGGTTTCTCTTTATATAAAAGCCACAATTCATATGTAATTAAAAGACAAACTAAATTTGGTCAAAATAAAGATGATGAATGTTATAAAAATCCATGTTCATTTAACTATACAATTTACATAAATAAAAGCATATTTAAATGTTTTGCAGTCATATGAGGCTTAGAATATACTACAATACTATTCTTAAATACAAAAAGTTACTATTTTTCCATATATTTATAAAGGCTTTTTTCCTTCCTTCCTTCCTGCCTTCTTTCCTTTCTTCCTTCCTTCCTTCCTCTCTCTTTCTCTTTCTCTCTCCTCTTCTCCTCCTCTTGTTCTATACAAGCACACACACACACACACACACACACACACACACACACATACAGAGAGAGAGTTATATGTGGAAAGAGTTGCTGATGATTAAAATTTTACAAAACCTAAAAGATGTGAATGTAATTTTATGTTTGTTACATGCAAGTAGACACATTTATATTTGGGTTTGTATATGTTATACATATGTATAAATTCATGCCCGCCTTCTAAATATAAATACTAGGATAGGCCTATACATTTCACAAGAAATCTCTCTTAGCCTTCTGAAATTGCCATCTAAAAGCCCAGGGCCTAAATTTGCACTTTGATCAATGGACATCTTCATCACAAAATGGCATGACTGAAGCTCATTGATTAACTGATAACCTTCTAATGTGCCAGCCTTTAATCTGCAATAAAACAGTGAATGAAAGTAGAGCTTTCAGAAAGGAAAACACTGTTTGATTATCCTGGGAGAAAACAAAACAAGAGAAATCTAAGACTGGCAGAAACATCCAGAAAAACAGAGCAATATCCTCCAGTTACTTGGCTTTCTTGGCAGGCCTGTGACAACTGCATCACCTGACAGTCTGGCCCCATGCCAAGGAATGGAAAGTCAAATCAAATCAGCATAGTAAGGCTGTTGTGTCCATGAGGACAGAGAAAAACAACCTCAACCAGTGATAAAAGTTCACTTCACAGCACGACAACCATTTCAAAGGGAAAGCAAACAGGGCTCAGATTTGCCTTCGATGCTATCCATACATCTTCTAGGAAGGGGTCTTTGGAAGTGAGGCCTGTGGTCTTGATAGTGTTTGACAGAACTCTTGCTGGCAAGTCTGCAGCAGGAGAAAATTCTCACAACAGTCTCTTAAGCTTCAGCACTAAATGTCGGTGTTGAAAAGTTCAGCACAAAAAGTGGAGAAAAGAGGATGCATGCTGCTAATCCAAATTCATCCAGACCCTAACACCAGTTTAGAGATCTTGATCACAGCTGAGGTAAACAATCTAAAAAGCAATAAACTAAGAATTATGTATGTCTATGTGTATGTACATATATATATACATATATAATTGTAATAGCTAAAAAAGAAGCTGGGCAAAGCAATAAACTGTATTGAGTCATCTTTTCATCTATTTTAATTTTATGTTTATAAGGCAGTAGGATATAAAAATATTTTTAAACAAGGAAATGTGCACTATTATATTCCAATATCACAGATAATTTTGATTTTAAAGTTTTACAGGTTTTTTATTTTAGTTTACAATTTTTTTATTTTCCATTTCCCCAACACAACCTTCTTTTAAAATTAGAGAGACCCCAAGAACTCTTCTGGACTTCAGTATTTCATCTTTAAACTTAAAATGTTGATGTCATTAACATGTAATATCATCTTAATCCAAAGCTCTCAGCTCCATTAAAAATTGATTCACTGGATACTGGAAACTCATGAATGTTACAGCACCCCTGGCAGGCTGGCTGATTTCTCTTTCCCTTCCTCTACTCTCCACTTCTCTCTCTCTCTCTCTCTCTCTCTCTCTCTCTCTCTCTCTCTCTCTCTCTCTCTCCCTGTTTTGGATTGTGTTGTATGCTTGTTTCTGATCCAGGGTCTTGAAATATAACCCAGTCTTGAACTTGTGATCCTCCTGCCTCAGCTTTTTGTGATCCTGAGTTCACAAGCCTGTGCCCCTAGAATTCATTGTAATGCCTCTGCTGCTGTGACTGCTCCTTCCATGGCCCACACAGATTCCCCTTAATTTCAGAAACCAACACCGCTGCATTAATAGCATGCAAGTGCACAGTACCTTCACAAACACCCTTCACATTTTGAATAAAATCTTCAAGAAAGTGAAAGTTATGCACACCTCCCCAGAAGACAACTGAAGTTTGCAATCACCAAAGTGACCATCTTGCTTCCACGACTGAACCAAATTAGTTCCCAGAGTATCTTTCCAGGGCTGTCACCTGCTAGATTTATTTTGCCTTTTAATTCTTCAAACCTTTAAAAAGAATTTTCAAAAGTATCAATGCCCCATATAAGCAATCTTTTATAATCATAAATGTTTTGGTGTGTGTGTGTGTGTGTGTGTATGTGTGTGTGTGTGTGTGTGTGTGTGTTTCCAGGACTCAGCCTCAAGGACTCATGCATGTTACTCTACCACTGAGCAATTTTCATAGCCTTTTCCATGTATGTTTGTTGTTTTTCCCCTCAAGGTAAAAATAGTTTTCATATTTGTAGGTGAGTTAAGGGCTGCTTGTCCAAGAAGGAAGATTCCCACAAACTAAGCAGTTGGGTCTAAGCTGCATGACATCATTCATCACATGCTTTACTCATTTGATCATGCTGTGTTCTCTGAATGTCTCTTTAAATAAAGTAAAAATAATACCAAATAATTTCTCAGTACTCATACTAACTAGAGATTACTGGAAAATGTATTTTGAGATATATATATAAATTAATATTTATTAGAGAGCTCTAATCTGATAATTAGAGTCTAATTCTAATGTTGCATATATGTAGTCTCCATAATTCCTCAAAAAAACTCAGAAAAATAAAGCAGATATTTACATTAGATTTCTGATAATTAAAGTCACCTACCCTTGAATGTTAAAAAAAAAACTCTAACTACTTAAGACATTAGTCATTTATACCAAGTGAAGACCTGCAGTGTGTGATTCAGACAGAGAAGAACGGGACATATTTTTAAATGATATTTGAGTAAAACATGGTGGTGGCATTACCATGGTTGTTAATACCTTTAGTGCCAGCACTTGGGAGGCAGAGGCAGGGGGATCTCTGTGAGTTCCAGGACAGACAGGATAAAGAGTAAGACTTGGTTTCAACTGAAAAAAGAAATCAAAATTTGAAAGCTTGCATACAAAACCATCTCACCTGTGCATTTTTTTCTGCTTAAATTTTCACCAGATATTCTATAAATAGGATGTTTTCTCTCATCATTTATAATATTTTATGAATAGTTAAATCAATAACTAACAATATCCCCAGCTATTGTCAAATGTAAGTAGTACTCGCTGGAGTATAACTCATTAGATTTTTAAAAAGTAACCATATCAAATCCACATTCTTTTTAAGTGAGACACAGCACAAAGTCTCAGTAAAAATAAATAAATGAATAAATAAAAATATAATAATAGTCAAATGCACATATTTGCCATGGCTATCACAAGTGGGTATTTCTTGTGATAAATGGAAATAAGGTAGAAAAATATAGAAATAAAAATTCTTCAGAATCTACAATTACATAAAACTACATAATTATGTCTATGTGCTTAATAGCAACATTGCTTCCAATTTACTTCTGATTTGATATTTACATATATAATACATGTCATATACGAGATCAAACAGTAAATATGACTAAAGAGGACACTAAGTATATATGATGAAACTCTGGAACAAGGTCTACAATAATTTTCTACCCTCTTTCTCTACTCAAATTGTTTAATCCCTAATAAATCATCCAGTCACAGCATAGCAACAAATCTATTTAATATTAAGTAAACTTCAACTAAGATGTCACAGATCACTCATCTTAAATAATTTGTTACTAATTATAGGCAGGAAGTGTTTAAAGTACTTGTTACCATACTTCCTCTGAGCACGCTTTAGAAGTGAGCTTCCAGGGCATACGGTTGCATCAAGGGCAGACTAAGGGGAAGGGAGAAAGACAAAGCTACTGACTTGGAATGAAATACACACTTTCATTCTTTAGCTATACTGGAATAGCAAACCTCGGGGCTGGTAGGCTCAGAGTCTTGCTTTCCTTTCTTGTTTTTCTCTTGGGATGTCTGACTTATCTACCTTAGAAGGAAATTAATAAAAATCAATTGTTTTTGTTAAATTCTGGAGAATGCATCAAAGCCAAGAGTAATGAAATTTACTTGTTATGAATATATAGGCCTTTAGAGTAATTTCTACTTCTACATTAATCACGTTTTTTTTTTTTTTTCCCTCGAAGTCCGCCTTTGAATTCAGGAAGGCATTTCTCCAGTTTACATGTTACCCTTTCTGTTGTCCTTTAGTGTGGAAAACTATCATAGGATCAAAACGTGGCCTGTGCTTAGGAAATCAGCTCTTTCCCATCCCATGGTTAAGCCAAGTTTGGGTGACATGCCCAAGGTAAATGGCTTAGTTTCATTTTTTTCTTGGATTCAGTTTATTTTGATATCACTTAAAACAAAAATGCTTATAAGGCGGAATTTGTGGTTGGATTTTTCTCCCATCTAAGTACCAGGCCCAGCCTAGTTTAGCTTCTGAGAGTGAATCAGACCCAACCCAATCAGGATGCTGTGTCTCAAGACTTCTCATTAGGTTTCTACCTTGATTAGAAAATGCACTTCTTGTGAAACCACCAAGTATCAACCTAAGATTTCTGCCTTCTTCTAAGTGTATCAGATGGGCTGTCTGTGGAGACAGACCCAGGATACACTTGCACTGATAACAGACAGATCTGTTATGGATAAGAATTCTGGTAACTAGAAAACCTCACAGTAGGGTAGGGCCAGCAACACCTTGTTTCTCTCTAAGGAACACAAAGCTTTTACCGTTCAACTACTCATGGTTCTATTCTAGAGTCAGCAATGACTCTCAAAACAGAAAGAAAAAAAATAAATTTAAAATAGGCTTTGGAATTAGAAAGTATACATTTACTATAGCAAAGATTTCAAAAGAGAAACATTTTGAAATATTTTATACAGACTTTATTTTGTAATTCCACATAATGCTTAAGTAATAAAAGGATGATACATTATTTAGGTGATATTGTTAGAAACTGGTTGTACCAGTTGCGTAATAATGTCAGATACACACATAATCTCCAGTCAGGGACCATCAGCTTCCTGCAGAAGACCAATGCTGCTGTCTTTACTTTGAGTAACCAAACGTCAGGGAGGCAAAATGACTAACGTTAGGTTAGGCCATGCTAAGCCTACATGAGAATCACCTAACAACCAGAGGTTCTGAGGCTCAGTTCTAGAATGCACTATTTCTTACAAGATAAAATAATTAAAATTTAGCTAAAATATTTCTTTGTATCTATCTTAACAGGCAAGAGATAAAATCCAGAATAGGGTATGGTAGTTAATGACTCTAATCCTATCAGGTGGGATACGGAGGCAGAGGTTTATAATTTTAAGGTGATCATTGACTACATAGTAAGTTCAAGTTCAGTCTGAGCTACGTAAGATCATCTCAGAGCTGATCAATCAGCTCCTTTAATAATACCTTCCTTACCTTGGCAAACTGTGCCATCTTTAAAACATAAACCCACATAAGACACCTTCTCATCAGAAAAGATAATTTAAGAAAGGAGCTGAAGCAATGATTAGGCAGTTAAGAGCAATAACTGGTTTTCCAAAGGACCCAGGCTCAATTTCCAGCACCCACATGGCTCTTCACAACAATCTGTAATTCCAATCCCAGGGGATCCATCACCCTCTCTGACCAATGCAAGCACAGTACACACATGGGTGCTCAGATAGACATGCAGGTAACACACCTAGACACCTAGATACATAAAATCTTAAAAAGAAAATGAGAAGTACAATTTTGTGTGGTGAAATGGAGAAGGCGATATCTGTTTAAAATCTGAAACACAGGGCAGCTAGAAAAGGGGAAAATACATGTTTATCTCTAGAAAGTGAGATAAGGAATTGTAGGCATAGTCAATGATTTTATGTACCCTCAACATTGTGTATATATTGCCTGTTGCCTTAGTAAAACATTTACATTGTGAAAAAAGTAAAAAAAGGCAACAGCAATGAGAATAATCAACCATCTAATAGCAACAATCCAAAGATGAAGAAGAAACAGATTTCTGGAGACAGTCAGGGTTCAGACCTCAGACACAGAATCTCAGGGGAAGAAAGACAAGGCTATGGTAATGAGTCTTACTATGGCATTATGCTTAGCTTTGTCTCAAAACCATAGAGAGAGGCAGAGGTGGAGAAAGCTCTTTGAGGTCAAAGTCATGCTGGCTTACGCAAAAAGTTCTAGCCCAGCCAGAGACATACAATGAGACTGCCGTCCTTCTCCCACAGAAACATTCAGAGAAAGGAAGGCAGGAGAGAAGGGGCAAGGAAGGTGAGAAGGAAATAAGAGACAGCCACCAGCATACTAACATGTCTTCTGTCCACAGGAGTAGCAGACAGCATCCCTAGCACACTAACACACCTACTGTTTACAGGTGTAGCAGACAGTATCCCCAGCACACTAACACACCTACTGTTTACAGGTGTAGCAGACAGTATCCTCAGCACACTAACACACCTACTGTCTACAGGTGTAGCAGACAGCATCCCCAGCACACTAACACACCTATTGTCTACAGGTGTAGCAGACAGCATCCCCAGCACACTAACACACCTCCTGTCTACAGGTGTGGCAGATAGCACCAGCAGGTGTAGCAATGAGCTGCCCTGAGAATGCCCTCTTTCTTTGCATAAGCATTGAAGGAGACCATAAAGCCACTGGACCAGTCAAAGCCCAAAATTTAGTCTAAAGAGAAAATAGTCAAGACTAACACTAAGAAGCAAGCTTTACAAAGGCCTCAATGTGCACATGGGAAGTAAAGGAACAGTAAGTTTCATATTACTAGAAAGGCAAAAAGTTCAGAAACACAAATCATAAGGGGAATTATCTAAAATAAATTAGTCAGTGTAAGTCTGCATAAATTTATTAGAATACTGATCTATAGGCCATAGGCCACAGCTCTGTGAGGAAGTATGTGCTCAGCTTATGCAAGACCCTGTGATAGTCCCCAGAATCTGACCTTCAAAAAGAGACTAGGAAAGAAGCAGATTTTTAACAGGAATTTATACATGTACCTCCTGCTGCTCAAAATCTCAAGATGGGTGTGTTTTAATTAAAAAACAACAAACAAAAACCTTGAAAATTTTTTATTGTGTCTTTGATTTACTTGAAAGTACCACCATGTAGTAACTGCTTTTAAATCTCTGATCCCCTGTACACCAGTCTGTCCTGACTAATTGCAGATCTCTACTCCTACTCTGTTATACACATCCGATAAAGTGAAGTAGGTAAAAATCATTAGCTTTATAAACATATTAGGTTATTACTCCAATGTCATCATTCTAATTGCTTTGCATTCCACTGTCCTTGGAGAATAAGAAGACTGTGTAGAGCTACAAGGTGTGGCCTGTTAGACATGCTACAGAACTCCTGAGAATGTCCTGGGATAATATGAAATGTAACCATGAATCCCTAAAAATCCATACAGAGGAAGACTGAGGTGACTAATGTAACCTAAAACAAAAACTAGCTACAAAAATAAGGTATAGCTGTATGGTAAACACGATGAAGGGTGGATTTTAAAAGACTATTGTGATGTGAATGCATCTAAAATATGAGTTAATATATGAGTGATATAATTTTAAATCCATATTTATAAAAAAATCAGTTCATATGCAAACCATATAGGTACTTAGAAAGGATCACCTATGCACTTTTCATTTTTCAAATGATACTCTCTCTCTCTTTCTCTCTCTCTGTCTGTCTCTCTGTCTCTCTGTCTATCTCTGTCTCTTTGTCTCTCTCTCTCTCTCTCTCTCTCTCTCTCTCTCTCTGTCTCTCTCTCTGGTGTGTGTGTATGTGCTCCAGTGCATGTGTGCAGTACATATGAAAATTCTTTTGGAAGTCAGTTCTCTCCTTTTACTGTGCATATCCCAGGAATAGACCTCAGGTCATCAGACCAGGGAGCAATTGTCTTCATCCACTGAAACATCTTGCCAACCATGCATCAACATTTTTAAATGTCCTTTGAAGTCCCTTTTCTAAAGAGATACACTGTTAGTTCATCACTAAAGTTAAAGTATATCATAAAGTGATTATGTATTTCTGCAACATGTCTAAGTTTTGAAAATATGTTGGTACAAAACAATGTGTTCAAACCATTGCTTTCTTGAAATGAATCCACTAAAAGTTATTTGCTTTTATTTGTTTTCTTTTAATATCCCTGCTTCAAAATTTAGGAATTCTCAAAAATTAGCCAGCTATAGTATAACAATGGGTTCCAGATTTCTAATTCAAATATTTTATCAATAAAAATAAGACATATTCAGAAAACATTTTGGAAAGTGTGTAGTATTAATATTTTATATCTGTTCCCAATTTTAAAATTTCTTCTGTTACTTTCTGTTTGTACGTAGACATAGCATAGTCCCATGAATGTTCTATGGTGTGACTAAAGTGTTGGGTAAGACTTTGCTGTTAATTTGTCTAACTTTGCATTACTGTCAGACTATGGCAATAAATACAAATACAGAAATGTCTTATTTCGAGGAGGTTTGTAAGGAAATGCAATTATCTATGTTCATCTTGGTCAAAAGTAGAAATAATTGTTTGCTTTGGGGGTGAACAATCTATTTCTTTTTCTAGAAGCATCCCACAACAGAAAGCCCTTCAGAGACCAAATAACCTCTTCAGTCTAGTTTCTGAGAGCTTCATTATGAAGTAATCCTTCCTTTGTTCCAAACCCAAATACTCTATTTTTATGTTCAAATAATTTTCTTATTCTCTCTGTAGTACCAAGTGAAATTAGCTGAACAATGTTAGCTGTACAATTGTTATGTTAGTTAAAACTATGCCTTACCTTGTGTTTTGTTAGACCATTTCAGAATTATGTTTACATTTCTTTTATAAAGAAAGCTATTTCACTTATAACTTTCAAAGTCTCATTAACCTGTCAATATTTGGTGGGTAAAGTAACATTAAGGTGCCTAGGATCACTCTCTTCCTTCTAGTGCATCTGTAACATGCCAGTCATGTTGAATATGACATGACCTTTACTCTTAAACCATTCACATTCTCTGGAGCATGTATGATGATTCTCCACTTTAATGCCAGCACAAAGAAGGCAAAGGCAAACTCTCTTGAGTTTGAAAATAGTCTGTTCTACATACTGAGCTCCCTGCCAGCCCAGATTGAATAAATCAAAAATCTCTTTAAAGAAAGAAAGAAGGAATGGAGGTAGAAAGAAAGGAAGGAAGGAAAAAATGCAGGCAGGCAGAGAAAAAAGAAAAAAGAAAGAAGAAAGGAAAAAAATAATTCTCTAAATTCTATAATATAATAGATAAGAGACACAGGATGCTGTAGGATAACATCATAAGACAGGGCAGCAAGAAAAAGCCAAGAAAGACAAGAAGTAGTCTGAACTGAGTGTGAAATAAGAACACTGAAAGCATGAAGTGAAATCTTTGAAAGGAATGAGACAAAAAGTGTGTTATGCTTAAAGAACTGAAAAGGGAAAGACTAAGTTGTAGAGACAGCTGTGGGCGTGGGGTGGCACAGAGTACTGCAGTCACAGGAGTCAGAAAGTTGAGTTGAGAAGAAGATCAAGGCCTGAGTTATAGAACAATTTTTTTGTAGAGTTCAAGCCTAAGGACTTTGTCCAGCAAATGGTACAAGGAGAAAATTAACAAGGCCAGAAAACTGTGCATGGATGCAAAGGGCAGGCTGGAAGGAGAAAAGATCACAGGCAAGAAAACCAACCTCAGATCCTATCTCCAACCTCTGTGGAACCTGAGGAGGCAGAGACACAGGGGACAGGGATGAGATGTGTCAAAGATTTGAGATGCTTCTGAGAGGCGGGATGAACAAGTCAGTACCTGTAGACTTTTGCAAAGAACTGAAGGGATAGTGTAAATCCAGAATTTTTCAGCTTGGACAGCAATGTCTTCATTTAGAAAAGCAGCAGAACTAAAGAGACAATTTTTCTTACAGTGAGGCACGATAGTGCATGCCTCTAATCCCAGCATTTGATAAATTGAGTTAAAATCAGAAGTTCAAGATCATCCATGATCATCCATAATAGTGAGTTTAAGGCTAGCTTGGAAACTTATACAACCCACCTTAAGCATATAAATATAAATAAAACTAAAACAACTGTAGATCTGGAAAAACACTGGTGTTTCTAATGTGAACTATCTATAGAGTTTCCTGTTGATTTAAACAGTGTTTTGCACCAACACACAGTAGCAGGCACAGGGAGTCTCCAGAAGACTTTTTGTGGGGCATTATGGGAGAAGATGGAGGATGCATCAGCTAAAAGACCAAAGATGGAAATAATGTCAGGCTGGGTGTGGCTGCTGATCAGAACACTAAGCATCACTCACATGAATCTCAAATGAAAGTAATCAAATTTAACTGAAAGTAAAAGTTATTTTCTATGCTTCCAATAACCACACATTGTCAGCTTCATAGATGGATGGTGGGTGGAGTAAGAAGAGAAACAAAGGGGAAAGGTTATACTGCTGTGGCTGAGTGTGGGGGACAAAACACGAAAGAAAAAAGCTGATAAAAATAGTGAATGAGAAAGGAAAAACAGTCACCTTCAGGTATTGTTTTCTATTCTGGCAGCTGGGGCAGCACTGAAATCCTCACCAATTTATTCAGATGTAAAAATGACTCAATGAGAATTTATTCATTTACTCAGAGACATGTTGAGCTTTTGAGCAAAAAAGCATTCTAGTAACTTTATAGGAAAGAAGATGGTGGAAATAATGACTGTTCCCTTCTCAAGCATTAATCAGTAAGTGTGAGCCTTGCATAGCTGTTGTCTGCTGCCATTGTACTTCTGAGAGTTTTTAAGGTCTCTAGTTCTTAAGATTGAAATCTCAAGAATATGTTCCAGGTATGTGTAAAATATGTGTACCCAGATACCAAACAGCACATCAAATTCTCATCTTTGATCAAAATACAGGAGGAGACAGAACAATGTTTGCAGGGGCTGGGGAGACAGAAGCTGTTGCTGGGTGAGTATAAAGTTTCAGGGCTAATTGGAAACTCTCCATTGTCTTGATGACAGTTGAGCAATCAGAATGTACTTAATGCCATTGAACTCTACATTTAAGATAATGTGAAATGATGGAATTTCTTTCATGTGCATTTTACTACAATGCTTTTAACAACTACTAAGCTATAATATGAGAAATTTGATTTTTTTTTTTTTACAAGCAATCTGACATCTGATGAATGAAGCTTTGTGTAGTCATTTCACATCCAAAAAAACTGATGAGACTTTAAGGACACCACCAGCTGTCAGGGCAAAACAGACTATCTGGAGGATGTGTTTTTATACCTTTCCTTCTTAGACCTCTTGAGTGGCTTTTATTCTTGAGAAATTTCTAACTAGTCTCTTAGCCTGGGAAGTTTAAGATAACAAACATTGAAAACAATGTTCCAGCAAGCATCTGTTACTTAAAGGAATACAGATGCTTGGGAGATCCAGGTCTACAATGTGCATTTCATGGGGTGTAAGCTAATAATAATCTCTTGTACCCATTGATATCCACTCATCTGATACTACCAACAGTCTGAACACTTAAAACAGCTTAGAGCTTTAAATAGCACTGAGAGATAATGAATACATCAGACAAGTTTTGTGCTATAGCTTAATATTCTCTACTCATAGTCACTTTCACTTTCTACAAATTTAGTTTTCTGAAGCCTGCCATAGGCCAGATATTATAAAAAGAAATTCTAAAAATAATTTCATAATTTTAAATAGCTTTAATAATAGAGCTTTGTTAGGATTGTTCTAGTTTATTATTACTACTGTTGATTTCTTGCTTTGACTAAGTTATAAATTAAGATTTATCATAGAACTATATGTAGAATGACGAAACAGCCTATAGAATACAAGGTCCAAGGCTATTCATGGAGACATGAATTTACCAGCTATATTGGAATATGCCCTGGAGGGATGAGGACTAACTATGCTTCTCCTTTGGATTTACTTCACGGGTCAGTAGCTTCGGTTAGTGCTAGAATTGCAAAGTATAAATATCAGCAGTAAACCCTGGGGCAACTATGTTTGTTCAGGCAAAATGCTCACTCTGCAATTAAGGGAGGGCAAGTATCCATGAATCACTCTTCCTGCATTCTGACAGCCCCTGGAGCCAGGCTCTGGGATGAGAACACAAAAGGGATGCTGTAAGAAGCCAATGGCTACTTCCATTTGTGCTACTGCCACCTGGAAGCTCAGAACTTCAGGCTAAAAATGAAATCAAAGCAGGTGAAAGTTTGTGGATACAGAGTAATACCATTAACCAATGAATGTCCGAACCAAAATCTTTTTACAACTTACAGTCGAACTAATTTCACCTGAGTTGTTGCCTCCCATCAGCAGCATCCAGACTTTTCCTTGTGAACATATTGGCAACACTGAAGTAAACACTTGTATATTCACACAACAGACCCTGATTCCTCTCGAAAGAAATGTAATAAGTATGGAAAACAGGGCCAGCATCTCAACAGTTCAGCTTTCCTCCCGGGCCCCCCCCCCCCCAACCCGGAAGCTTTGCTCAGATTGTGCACAGATTCTGCTGATGTCACAACATGACAAATAAACACATCTCACGACTGGAAGCCAAATACAACACTGGTGCAATGCAAAGACAGACACTAGAAGTGGAAACCAACCCAGGAGAATGAATGAAAGGAAGAAAGAGAACAGACAAAAGGAAACACAAGAGATGAGTCATGCTGTACTTACAACTTTCAGCCTGATAGTCTGGTACAAACTGCTCATCATTGTCAGGTACCTGAGCTGAAGAAGAAAAAAAAAAAAGGTTTTAAAAATTAAGAGAGAAACTGCCAAGACATAAGGAATGTCAAGTCAGATGTGTCAATCAAGACCTATTTTGAAGAGCTAAGACCTGTGATTATTTGCCAATAATCTCCTCTTTAAAACAATCTTGACAACACAGGAAAGAAAACTAAAAGTTCCAGTGACGCAAATGAACATGAATGTGTCAGAAGTAGTGTGGTAGCAGGTGAAATTCCAACTGAATTTCAGCTGTCAGTTGGAAATTAAAGAGATGGTAAATAAAAGATACAGGATTCCTATATTCTGCACGGATGCATCTTGCAGAAGTTGTGCTAAAGGCATGGCCATCTACCCACTGCTGGAGCTTCAGCAGACCATCACAGTGAATTACAAAGGTGTTTTTTTTTTCAAGTGAAGTACAGCTTTCACATAAATCCCCAACATTTTTTGAAATGACTTCTTTGGGTAAGTTCTGTCTCCTGCAAATAAGACTACCATAATTAAAAACACTTGCCTGAAATTAGTTCAAAAAAGCTAGGAAGCTTTCAAAATGCAAAAAACATCACTCACTTGGACTATGTGTAACAAAGCAATATATTTTAACAATTGTATTTATGGTAAAAATAACAAACAATATAACAAATGTCATCTTTTCATGCAAAATATTTTTCTGGCTGTGATAGTCAGCATTGAAGAAAGAATCTGACCATTGTCAGCTCCTAAGGTCAATTGACTTCCAGCTTTATTAAAGGAAAAGGACTAATTGGGCGAATGTCATACATTCAGTTGCAATGAAAGCACAAGACCATTCTCTCCCCTTGAAATGTTTATTGCCTTTGATGTGGATATCAAATTAACCTTTCAGTCTCATAGGATATTACTGAATTCTCAAACACACATAGACATGCATACCTTTGGTGTAAACAAACTACATGAAACAGAAATCAAGTTACTTATAACTTGGTGATCATATAATGACCTGTCACTCTCATTAACTTTCAGTGAGATCTCATTAGCTAGTATTACCTTACTATTGTAGGATAATACTGTAAATTTTTATCTGATCAAGTCATATTAAAAGAGATGTCAATCATTTTTTTTTGAATGAACTTATTCTGTGTAGGGAATGTTAATTAAAATAATCAGTCTTAGGCAGGCATGTAATTCCAGCATTTGGAAAAGGCTGAGGCTCATCAATAGTCTGATGCTAGTATGAGACAAGTACTGAGTGAGCTCCAGGCTAGCCTAGGCTACAAATTGGGACTATGTCTCAAAAATCAAATATCACCACCAAAGACATCTATAATCACTCTCTGGTTGAATGTTTCAGACTAAGTGAGGGAAAAAAATCCATACCTCCTCCCAAAAGAATTTTATGATATCATTCCATGCAAAAATATAAGTTAGCCTCAATAAGTTTTTCTTTTCTATGTTTGTCTTTGTAAATGGAAAAATTTTGATGAATAAAGAATATGTTATCTTATCTTGACTAGTATTAAAATGTATATATCAGAGTTGTGCTCAAATGATTTTCTCTCATACCAGTACTTTATGGGAGACATACCATTCCCTACTGAATAAATAAATAAACAAACAAACAAATAAATAACTCAACAGCAATTTCAAGTCATAACTTGTTCCCACTTGATCAGTCCATACTAGAAACAAGTTTTTCTTTTTATCCCACCAGTATTTGATGCTACAGTTAACAGCTTTTAAGGTTGACAAGTTTCACCTCACAGACTGACAACTTAATTTTCTTAAATGCCACTTGCCATCCCCCCCCCACACACCCCAACACACACTGCGTTAAATGTAAGAAATAAGGGCATTTTGAAACCAAAAAAATCAAGTAGTTTAAGCGTGATGCCAGATACTTAGATATTAGATATATTCTCCTTTACAACCCTCTGCTACTCCCTCCCCAAAAGTCATATTCACAAATGCACTTACAAGCATTATCATGTTTTTATATTTTTATATCTAACAAACATGAATGGACAAGATGAATGGTAACGATATATGCCTTAAATCCCAGCACTCAGGAGACAGAAGCAGGGGGATCTCTGTGAATTCACAGCCAGCCTGGAATACAAAGCAAGTTCCAAGGCAACAACCAAAACTACACAGAGAAACACTATCTCAAAAATCAAATAAACAAACCAAAAATAAACAAACCAAAACAAAATGACTGAAGGCAGAAAAAAGAAGTGCATTAGCATTCTCTTAGCTGTTGACTAACAGCTACTGACAACATAGTTTTTGACTTTCTGTTCAGATTGATAAATTACACATGAAGAAATGTACTTTATAATGTGCTTTTACATCTAAAATAATTACAAATGTTTAAATACATATTTAATAAGAGCAAATAAATAATTAAGTCATGAACTTTAGAAAAATTATATCCATAGATTAGTTTTCCCTCTAAATTAAGAGCTAAACAGATAGTTGGGTTCTGGTGTACGATACTTGGGCTTTGGTGCTGACAGGCCAAGTATGGTGGCACAGACCTTCATTCCTAGCACATGAGAGGCAAAGGCAGGTGGATTTCTGAGCATAAGGCCATCTTGGTCTACAGAGTCAGTTCTAGGACATCCAGGGCTACACAGAGTAATCAAAAAAAAAAATGAAAAAGCTAAACAGATAAAATATTTGAGGTACAAAATATGCTTTTTACAAGCCAACATTTGAGGCTGGAGAGATCACTCAATGATTAAGACTACTTGCTGTTCTTACAGAGGACACAGGTTCAATTCTCAGCACCTAGCACCCACATGGTGGCTCACCCCATCTGCAACTCCAGTTCCAAGGGGTCTGATCTCTATGAAAAGGAGGCACACATACAGTGCACAGGCATACATGCAACAAGTATCAATATACATAATAAAATAATTTTTTATTTAAAGTCAACCATCATTCCAGTGCAGTGGCACAAAGCAGACAAACAAGATAAAGTAAAATAAAGTATCATTTACAATAATCTAATGACAATGTAATGTTTGTTTAAAAAAATGGTTGAAAACAGGTGGTGAGTTATTCGGGATTTAATATGCTTGCACGGATATGCTCGGCCAGACCTATTCCTTAGTTTCATAAGACAGAACTGCAGCTCCATAGAACAGATCACATGAGAAGGCCCCTGTGGATGTGGAGTATGTGCTGGGTGTTGGCCTATGTATGGGGCTAGGGGAAATACTTAAGGAACAGAAGAATCACAAGGCATACCTCACAAGAACAGAGAAAATAGCTCCACACTAACAATTTGTAAAAAGAGTAAGGATGAAGGATGCTATTTCTGTTCTAACTCTTTAACATACTGAATAAGTACTTCACACTTATGCTTGAACATATTACAGAATTTTAACAAAAAACATATGACTCACATTTCCACAGAAGCTAATCTTAAGAAACGGAATAGACTGAGTGAAGCACCACGATACTTAAATAGACAAAGGCTTAAGTCTACCTCTAACTTCAACTTGGAGTAAAAGGAAAGCATGTAACTGAAAACACAACTTGGATTTGGGCAAGGAAACTATGACACAGTATCATCACACTTGTATCATAGATTTCTTTTTTAATTCACAAAAATTCTAGGAAGGAGCAAACTACACTTGTCTGAAACATGTTGGAAGCCATACCAAACTCAAAGTTGAAAATTAACAATATAAACCAATCTAATTTTTAAGTGTTTTTTATTACATTACTATGCTTAAAGTGATCATCTTTGAGGAATGAAAATGTTTCGCTACACAATGGAATAAAAGAGGAAGAAGAAAAATGAAGAAGGAGAAAAAAATACCAAAGACCAAGAAAAGGCTTTCACAAACGCTAAGCATGAGGATTTTACTGGTAATAGCTGAAGCAACTCTATCAGCTCACGGCACATTAATAGACCAGTTGGAATTGAGTCTCCGAATATTTGCTTTCAAGAAATAGCAGGGGCACTCTGAGCCTTTGGCTTTATCTAACTTCCTATCCAAAGCTGCTCTTCAACACTCTTCTCTTCTAGGCCATAGCAGTGCTGTGGGGCAGAAATTCATTAAAGTATTAATTGCAACCAAAATGTCACAGAATCAATGCTCCATTTTCAAACTTTACTATTGGTTTTTAAGCATCAGTGCCTTGGGGAAGAGCAGTTTTAAATACAGCTTGCTTTTACTTTATGCCTATTTTCAACTTTTAAATAATACAAAATTCATTACTTAAGAAATGGTGTATGTTTAAAATTTTTCTCAAATTTAGCTGCAGGCAATAAAAACCCTGTTATTCTTACAAACAATTGTCTGATGCATTTTCTTTTAAAGCTAAGGGGGCAGAGGGATTGGGAAAATTACAAATGAAACAAAGGTCAAGTATTAAAGGGGTTAATATTTAATTAAAACCAGTTCCATCCACTGTAACAATGACCTGGAGCCAAACAAGGCGGAAGATGTATGACTCATTCTTTCTACCCGTGAATGAGACAGCTGATCTCCTCAGCATTTCCTCAAGACAAGCAGGCAGAACTGGATTTCTGCCTCCATTCACAAAAACACAGTCCAGCATGAACCATGTGGCCCAACCGCAATCTTTTCATGTCACACCCTTCCAGAAAACTAAAGCAAGTAAGCTGAACTTGCAGGGTAAACACACCAATTTTATTGCTCTGTCTCAAACAGATCCATTAAGAAACACATTAAAATAAATGACATATATAGAGAAGGGGTGAGAGCGAGAGAAAAAGAAAGTGAGACTTATACACAAATATTTAATCCATCTTATTTTAGGGTACCTTAGTCCAACAATATGCATATACAAAAAGTAGGAAAGAAAGTGGAAAATAAGGAAAGGTGATGGGAGAAGAAAGAAAGAAAATGAGGGAGGAGGGGAAGGAAAGGGGAGGGAGAGAACAGGGTGCAGGAAGGTGCCACTAAAAGAGGTAGGGTGGACCTAAGTGTTAGGGTACTTGCTGACCATGTTGGGAGCCCTAAGTTTGATTCTCAGAAGCAAAATAATACTACCAACAAAATAAATAGATGGCTGTTTTTGCTTGTCTATCATTCAAGTTTTGAATCATAAGACTCTAATTTATTATTGCTGAGGTTTGTAGCATTCAGATCAAGGTTTAGAAGCAATTTATGTGAAGAAATTTAAATTTTATATTAAGTAAAACATGAAAATCAGCATTTGCACTGTGGTACTCCTTCTAATCCTACAATGAGGCTTCAGACCCTGGAACCAAATTATCATGATTTCACTAAGCAGAGCTTATACTACATCCGGTCTTAACATTAAAATACTTACAAAGTAAAAGCATTAATTAGTGCAGAAATATAAACATATTTAAGTAGAAAGGGTAGGGGAACTTTGCTAGACAGAAAGACCTTTAATGCTGGACACACTCTGTATATATGCACCAAAAGCAGGAAAACAGGAAAGTCTCATGACAGCTTCAGTTTCTAACTAAACTGACCTGCAGTGACTGGAAAACTTAAAAGGGAAGCCCAGACCAAGGCAGCTGCAGTTTACAGACAGGTTTTCTCCGTCTACTTCTACAGAGGTCTGACTCTATCATTGGTCTAATTATTTCTAATTACAAAATTGTACATAAATCAAAGAAATATAGTTGTACTGCAACATGTAAGATATTACACATTTTGTGTAACTCAACTGGAAAAGTTCAGCAACATTTCACATGTCAGCACTTTCTGAAAAAACTATACTGTGCTCCACCAAATCTAATTTTTCTATTTAAAAATAATTTCTCTTCTTTTGTCAGTAGATCATACTTGACATACAATTACATTCTTTCAATGTATATTTAAAAGTAAAATACTTTTGTTCTACCTGCTACCTTTACTCCAAGTGAGAGTCCTTTCCAAATCAGAGCTTTCTGATACAACAAAAAAGAAATAGTAGAAGCCACTACTCCAATTCACCACAAACACACACCACAGCACAAACACATACCACTCCACAAACATACACACACATCACAAACACACACATACCACAAACATACACACACATACCACACATACACACACCACAAAAGCACACACTACACTACACATACACACATTCTACACACACTCAAGAATTATCTCTCACCCAATTCTAAGAACCTCAATAGACTTGCTTAATGCTGAACTATTTTATATAACCATAAAAGGTACTATAGTTACAAAAACTGCGCATAATAAGAAAAAGAAATATGAGCATATCCAATGCCAATGCTGTGTTCTGTTTTCTTTTTAAAGTAGACTGTTTTTGAGCAATCAAAATGAGGGCCTCAGAAGTACAGTGTTTTGTGTAGGTCACATGTAGAGAATATCAGCAACTCATATTTCCAGTAAGTATCATAAAACATAATTTGGAAATAATTTTGTTTTAGAAGCAAATGGAGAAAAATGTAGTAACATCTCTATTTCTAGGCCAGTGCAACCATTATTTGACAATTTCATAAAACGAAAAGACAATTTTCTTATTTGTATGGGATAATAATGAAGTTTGATGTAGAACATCATTCTTGATGATAAAACTCTATGGTATAGCTTTGGCAGCACACTAAAACAGTTTCACTATGTCACTGAAAGCCTTTTTATCCTGGTGGTGATGAATCACCGCAGGTGACTTTCTCCTCAAGTTCTTTGATAACAAGACATCCAGACCACAAAAACCATCAACAAAAGTAGTCATGTTGTCCAAGATGCATTATGAAATATATTATTTTCCTGTAAGTTATATTAGTACGTAAAGGCTGATAGAATACTTTTAGAAAGATGCAATGTTTTATTTTTTAACTTCACTTCTTCCTCCCTTTTACTTCTGTTCCCCAAATAAGTTTTTGACAGCACTTACTATATATAGCTTTCAAAACAAGATCAAAAAGTTGCTACGATGCTGATAAGAGCAACATTTGAACTAGTTATTTCAAGGGATCAAATAATTCCAATTGCCTGTCAGTAGCAATCTAATCCAGGGGACTGAAAATCAATAAAGAATTGTCCGTAGTGAAGTCCAATATAAAACAGCTATGGTAACATTTAAAATAAGCATAGTCTCTATTCCTTTTACCTGGTATTATTGTCATTGAAAACATTAGCTTTATACTTTTCTTCAGAATGTGATTATATCACATTGTGGTATGATTGTTATAAGCTTTTAAATTGCAGCATTAGTGTTTGGAAAGTGCTTCCAATGTGTAGTCACATTCTACAAACATGTTTTACATCTCTGTGTGTGAGGAAACCTGCAGGAAAGTGTGCAATTAGGTTTTTAGAGAGGACTTCAGTAGATTATATATACAAACTCTTTCATTACCTTATCCTGCCTTATCTACCTCAACTGCCTTTTGAAAATCAAACATATTTCATAATCTACAATAATTTGCTCTTGACTAAACAATATGATATACTTGATATAATTTATAAAATTTCTTATAAGAAAAGAAAGAAAAATTCTAAGATGCATCATTTTTATTTAGGACCTTTGAGGATTTTCTTTCTCTTTCTCTCTTTCTTTCTTTCATATGATTATCATATGACTCTTGTATCAAACTTGATTTTCAGGTCTAAGAAGATTTTGATAGACCTGTTAGTCTTCCCAGAGAGATTCTAGCTCATGGGAGAAACTTGGTAAATTATCAGTAATTTATGTTTAAAAGTTCAAAATGTCTTAAAATCCTATGGTCATTTTCTTGGTTATGAAACATTAAGAAAAGAAATAAGTTTAGCAACTCCTTAATTTCTGCCTCTTCTACAAAGTAGAAATGAACAAAACTAGCAAAAATTAAGTAGTCTAATTTGGGGAATCTCTTATGGTTCAAGTCATAAGTAAAGCCAAATTAAAATATACATAAACAATAATTTTATTTAATTGCTAAAGATAAAAACTATATGTGTAGTCTCTTAACATCTTTTAAAAAATACCTCCTTACTATTAGAATTTTTCAAAATTATCTTAGTAAATTTTGCTTACATCATAGCTGGACAAATTAATGTAATGACTTTGAAAATGTTTATATTATTCTAAAATGCAGTTTGTAAATACTAGCACACATGGATATTCAAGTAAAAATAAAATGACCTTAATTTTAGAATTTAATTAAGCTTATGAATTCTTTTCTAAGTAATAGATAGCACTTGTACCTCTGAATACATTAGTCCTTATCTAGGTTTACTTTATATAAAGATAAGTCTTGATTTGCAAGTTATGAAGAGATAAGAATATTCCATACTATTTTAAAAGACATACTCAGATAAATTATTCAACTCTCTTATCTGAGGCATAAGACACAAATAAAACAAGGGAAATGTGAAAAATGAAAGAAAGAAAATATACTGAAAATGATAAAAAGTCTGCCACAGATCCACATTTTAAAATTCCAAAAACAGCTGCCATGCACATTCAAAAGCTGCCAGCCAGTGCATTGACTGGGGTTCAGTTTTCAAATCTAAAAATCTTAAGAACCAATAAACCTTCCACATCTATTAAGGCAAGCATGGTAACTTGTTATAGATAAGTGAATAAATTATTGAATAAACAAAATTCCACATAACTTTCAACTTGGCAAAACAGACAGATAAAAGTTAATTCAAGAGCCTCTGCAATTTTTCATGAAAAAACAATTTGAATCTATGGTTTATGCTGCAATACTAAGTAATCTATTGCAGTAAGTTTCATTTAGAGATAAGCAAAAATGACCTTAAATTTAAAAAACAAAACTTTCACCAATACTTACCATTCATTAACATATAAATGCAATCCCCTTTTCAAAGGATAATTAAGAGCTATTTAACTTAAATGATTTTGAATCATTTAAGATGGAAAAAGTCTTTTGAAGAACTAGAATTATCAGCAAGACAAAGAAACTTGTTTACATGCTAACAGCAACTTGATCAACTGCTTACAAGACCTTGGCTAAAAGCTCCTCTGTCTATAGCAAACCTGCCACAGCAGCCCTACATTCTATTTGGAGATCCTCTCTTTACTTAAAACCATCTTGAAAATCTGTTGCCAGAGTCAGATTCCTCACCGAAATTATATATCATAATATATCAAATACTTAACAAAATTTACCAATTATATAAGTTTCAGCAACTTTCTCATTTCAAACACATACACAAATGTAAAATAACATATTGCAAATATGGCAATTCCAAAAGAAAAAATTAAAATTGTAGATACCAACAAAAATCCTTCTACTTTAAGCATATCTGAATATATGTCAAGCTTTACTGAAGACATATCTCATTAGTCTTATAAACAAAGTTGCATACTATAAAAGCTATAATAGGTTGTAGCATGTAATTTAAAAATTCCAAAATGCCATTAAATGCCTCCACATTAAATCTTAATAAAAGTGACAAGATAGCAAAAGTCAAACTTCAACAAACATTACATGCATCATAACACACAAAACATTTTTAAAATCTTCAACTCCCACTAAAAGATTTCCTTTAAGCCCACAGATTTCCTGTGAAATACACACCTAGTGTTCTGTGTTGTGAGCAGGGAGGAAAGAAGACACCTGCACTTAAATCCTGAAGCATCCCGTCCTGATGAGCCCAGAGAAACTAATTTCTGCCATCAGAAAAGTCCTCCACCAGAACACCAAATAATCATATGCGCTGCTCTAAAGGAAGCAGCCAGCCAGCCCGTTCTGGCTCGAGGTCTCTCGAGGTACAATAATATAAACCTGATCAATTGCAATTAAAATCTGAACAGAGACTTAGAACCTGAAGTCTTGGTGCATTAGTTCTTGCCAAAAGCAGATGTGATTGTGAGCTGGAAGCAATTTCTCTTGGTAATTTGTGATGACACTGGGTAGTGCAGCCCCAGAGTCCCCAAAGACAAGCTCATCAGAGGCTCTAATGTATGCATGACACATGAGGTGGCTCTTTTAGAGCTCAATTAATTGGGTTGAACATTAAGACAGCAAGTTCAGGACTCCCTCCACCCCCTGTCTAGAGCTGCTTTTCCCCTTTAAAGCCTTTTTTTCCCTTTTAGCCTTACCTTCAGCAAGCCATGCTTCTTGTAACTGACTCAGATCCTGAAAGAGTTCTAAAAAGCAAGTCAGAGACACAAACATAAGACTCAAGAGTCTGCAGTCTTTACTAACTGAAGATGTTTGTCATGATGCTGGCGTTCAGTAAGATTTTAATTCACAGAGCATCAGCTAAACATAGAATTCATCAGTTAGGTATCTGAATGATCCTGCTTACTTATGACATCAGTTAGATGACACTTGAAAAGATTCTTTGGATAACTAAATAATATCAATTATCTTCTTTTCCTTTTTATCAAATAATAAAAAAGTAAGCTCATAGAAAAAAACATACATGCATACAAAAATCTTTCCTAAGTAAACTTACCTTTGATAAAATAGGATCAGGGTAAAGATTAGAAAGACAAAATATACATCTTCTAAGTTTATAAACAAAATACCAACAAAACTCTAAATAACTGTCAAATTATATTTTCCAGCCAAATACCTCAACACTAACAGAAGCAACTTCATATAGAGGTATTTAAAGAAAAACTACATTAGCAGAATAAAAATGAAAGAGAGTGAGTGCCCTGGCTTTGGTGTATTATCAATTCTAAATTGTATTCTGGCATGGAGGGGCGTGGAGAAAAGGAGGTATCTAATAAGAATGAAAATCTGATGAAGTTTTAGAATTCAGTACACTTAATTTAAATTCTAACTGAACTTTGCTAATTGGTGTAAATTTCTTCAATCCATTACAAATGCGCCACAGGGTTGAAATAATTCTTAATATATTGACCTTTTACTGAAAGTTTATAGAAGAATCTGTAGCCTCATTTACCAAATAATATAATAATTACCCCTTAAGCCTGAAGTTTGATCTTGTGAACACTTCAAGGCCTATTAACAAGATGTTATAACTTCACAATGCAGTCATCAAATTCACTCAATTTCAATAGTAGTATTTGATTTCATTTATATTGTTTAATTTGTAATAAAGTTAAAACTTAAGCAGTGTGCATAGATGTTTGCTGTGTCCCAGGCTGTGAGACAGATTTAAATTGTTATCTCAGTGTAGGGATTAGTTATATGCCACATGAACAAGAACAAGCACGAAATAATGTTTAGAAGAAGAAGGTCACTGTTAGGTGTTAATTTCCTTCTTTCATTGGTTTGTGACAAGATCATAAAGTAGTCTCCAAGACAAAATCACTGTTTGAATGGCTGCCTGCAAGTCCATGTTAAATTCAGGGCTTTCAATGTTTATTATTTTTTAGATGCGATTGAGATGAGCCCCTTCTGTGGAGGTTAGAGTATGTCAATAAGAGAAGAGTTCAGCTCTGAGTCAAACCTCACCTTCTGAATCATGAGCCAGATCTCTGTTAATGAATTTTCTTTTCCTGACATTTGTTGGTTTCTCGTTACAATTTCTCCCACGCTGACTCTACAAAGGGAAAGATAAAATCCTTTAAAAGAATATAAACCTCATATGTCACACATTAAAAAAAAAACATGCATAGAAAACATAAGCCTACTTGATCCTATCTCTGAATAGAAAAGAAATAAATAAAAGTTCATAGGAAAACTCCAATATGTAATGACTGACTTTGACAGGGATAGCTCAGGCTGAGAGTTCAACAGCAAGGGAAAGTGGCTTCCCAGAGCAGATCTCAACACTTCTCCCCACAGTGACTTCTAATCTCAGCTTCAAAACATTAAACTAGAACACTTCTTTATATATATATATATATATAAAACGAAGTAAACTCTAGAGTAAAACAGTGATTCCATTCTCTCTGAGACAACACCCCCACCCGCAGTAAGAGAAACCAAGAATGGAAAACTGGAAAAAGCGAGAAAATGGGGGGAAGCAACCCCCAAAGACACCCCATGTAAACAAAAAGTGTCAGCATTGGTCTCAACTTCGTTCTTTTCACTGTGGCAGACAAACCCAGCCACAAACTTTGCGTGCAGCTCTAGCTGCACTCCGTCTCCTCTTGCACTCATCGTGGACACTTTAACCAGAAGGGGTCTTAAAACAAAACCATGCCTTATCCAAATCACTCAAAAGTAAGCTCATTTTGTAGATGGGTCTTCTAGAAGCAGAGTCGCCCTACAGTGGCAACAAAGCAGATAAAGTGTTTGCAGTCCCAACCCCTGCCCCCTCCCTTTGCATCTCTCACTCTCCCCACCCCCGTCCGAGTCAAGTTTATAAACAGCAACTTTCGAACTGATCACTCACGTTGGTGACCACGTAAGGCACTTGCTGGTCATAAAATCCATCCATTCTGCCGCTCTTCGCAAATATTAGCTCAGTGCTTTATATTTTGAGCATTTAGCTGGAGATTTCCTCGGGATCTGGACTTCTATCAACCTAGAGGGGAACAAGATGGCTTTTAGGCTTAAAAAAAAAAAAAACAACATGAATGAAGCTCAGGAATTTGCATAGCTAATTGCCCTCCACAGTCCCATTCACAAAAATAACCCTCCCCTACGCTGCCTTCTTCACCTGGATCCAAAGAGAACCAAGAGAGTTCACAATTTACATATTTTCGGTCTTATCAAAAATCCTAACAAGAGGCAATGCATTTATTTACACTCTGGACGTTCCCTGCTCGGTCAGTGTACCCCAGGCAGCTCTGATTCGCAAACGTGTGCAAAACTAGCAATGGCGATCAACGAGACTTGCTTTTCACCTAACGGGACTAAAGAGAAGGAGACACCTCTTTCATAAGGATAGTTTTTGCAACCCACAACCATGCAATTATCTGGAGAGACATAAAAAGTTGTTGGAAAGACCCACCTGAAGGCCACGCTAGGCGAACGGCTGCAAAAAATTCCCTCCAAATTTAATAAAAACATTAATTATTGCCCAGCACTTCCCCTTGGAAGCCGAAAGCGCCTCTGACAGAGCTCAATTCGGTGGTTTTTCCTCTACTTCTCCTCCAGGGGCCTCCAATCCAAACTGATGGATCGCTGCCTCCCATTGGCTCCACGTCTCTTTCACAAGATCAGATTTCGGGCTGTCAATCAGGCGGACTTTCGGGCCCCTTCCTTTGGGTCTCCTGCGCCCCTTTTGCCTTTGCGACCGCTCTGCGGGGAGGCGCAGGGTACACACCCAGGCAAAGCCAAGGGAACCTTACTAACTCCCTGGTTGGGTCAAGACCGGGGGATACTGAAACCTAGGGTACCGAGTCAACCAGTTCCCATTCCAATCGTGTTTGGTCCATTATTAGGCGGATGTCCTGTCCTTAAAGACCTGTCGTGATGTTCAGGTACCTATCTACAAAGTGAGTGTCCCTAGTCCCTCTCTATGTCTGATCCCGAGCCTACCACACGCTCCGGGTTTGCTCCCCTCCAGCTTTAGGCTCAAGCTATTTTCTCATTTTTCAGCACTAACGAAACCTATAGAGCTTATTGGATCTTTAAAAAAGAATAAAAATACACCCTCAACTCAAACTATCTCCTTTTGTCCATGGGATTGAAAAATACTGTAAGTAAGCTGGAGAAGCTGCTTCTTAGAGGTGGCACTGGGAGGGAGGAGTACGGAGCAGCAAAGGCGAGCAAAGTATAAAAATCAGATTCACCCCGGCTAGTGCTAAGGGAAAAGAAACCTCCTGCAGGCCACAGAGGGGTGGGGGTGGACTGGCTGGTTCAGATGTCCCACCACCACCACCCCCCAACACCCGCCGTTTCCGGAGCTTTTGTTATGTATACAGAGAGGCGGAGAGTGTCACTTACTGTACTTCAGGATCTCACTTCCTCCACCGAGGAGGGAGGGGAGAGCGGGGAGTGCTCGGGTTACAAGGACAATTATGGGACATTTAGAAGCAAGGACATCTCTGAAGCTGCCTGTCCATAGGGCTTACTTAGTTTAGATGTTCCCTCCATAGTCCCCGTCCCATCCGGGATGCTAGGCCCTGAGGATGGGACCGGGAGCTACGTGGTGCTGAAAGTCACTTGAAACCCTAGCGGCGACCAGCGCCGGTGACTAAAGGACTTTTCCAGCAGCTGTTTCGCCCGTTGAGCAACGTGCTGCAGTTCTCTATTTCTATTTGAAAGTTTTTTTTTTCCTTAAATGGAACATGGTGGAGACATTAAAATGGGAACGTGCGCGCCTGGCACTCCAGAACGGCCAAGGAAGAGCGAGGTCTATGACAAAACACTCTGTGTTTCATCTTGGGGAAAGTGTAATCTTCGAGGGCTCACACACAATGCTTGCCAGTGACTAGTCAGAGCACCGCGCGAGTCCCCTTTGAGAAAGATCTGCTTCAAAACCTGGGCGAGGGCTGCGTTCGGGACGCTGCAAAACTGGAAGTTCTTTGTGAAGGTGCAACCAGAACAGGGGACAATAGCGCAGGTACCCAGCCGACCTGCAAACCAGGAACAAGACAATAACAGTTTTTAAACCCCTCCTCGGAAGCCAGAACCCGAAGGGTATCCAGGGCAACAGGGAGAGGGCGGAGCTTCTCCCAAGGCCCTGCGAGCCTGTCGCTGAAGCCAATAGGAACCGTAGATTTCCAGACCATTGTTGTTTATTGCTGACCCCGCAGCGCTCCGCCAGCGGATTGGCTGCTTTCGAGCAGGGGGCGTTACTTGTGCCTTCCCGATCCACATTTCAGCTCCATTCACAAAATCCCAATCTCTGGGTCACGTGGTTGGGGGCGTGGAGGGACGAGGAAAAAGATACAACAAAGGCCCAAGTTCCTCAAACCACAAAAGTTTTATTCGTCACTACCTCCCCAGCGCACCCTTAATAACAAACGACAGTAGATGAGAAAAAGTACATTTGGTCTGAGACCAGTAGAAAGGAGTAAACAGGATCCAAGTCCAGGTTAAAGGACTAAAGGACCGCTCACAGGATTATGCTGGCAAACCCTGTTTAAGAGCAAAAAAAAAAAAAAAAAAAAAAAAAACTGCAAAATAACTGAGAGTGGGGGAAAAGGACGAGTAACTTTTGCTTGCTGTTCAGGAAAAGACCGTTTAAAAGTGAAAGCTGTCTCTATAGAAAGTATTCAGCATTGTCTTCTAACCTTTTGTTTACATTTCTACTTTTGATTTATTCCAGTCTCAGGTTTTCTACAGCTTCTTTTAGTGCAAGTTTTCAATGACTGACAGTTTTAGTCCTGGCTTCCTAAATTCATCAGCATTCCACAGACCCCTTCTCCTCTTAGGATTGTCCATCCTGCAGATAGGAATCCATATTTCTCCTTTGCAGCTCTGACTCTCAAAGTAGTTGAAAGTGATACTCTTATGTGACTAAGCAGCCATTCTGTACAGCTCTTCCAAGCAGCCTAGACTGCGGAGCTAAGTGTGTGCTTTCTGTGACATCTACCTGAACCTCTTCTCCTTACAGCTTTCTCTTTCTCTGGCTTCATAGGCAATGAGACATTTTCTCTCTTGATTGTTCTGCTCCTGGCTACTTAATAAAATACTAGTATGTAACCTTGCTATAGTTTATGCTGTCACAGAGAAAAAGAACAATAGATTCAGTAGCAGAAAGTAAGGAAAAGGTTGAGAATTTAGTTTTCAGTTGTGTTACAGAGATGGAAAATGTTCGCAGAAGCAGCTGTATGCATAAAATCAGAGGAACTCGAAAGTTGCATAAGTTTCTGCCACTTTTTGACTGTCTTTTAAAATCAGTTTAGTTCATTTCAGTTCTTCTTGAATGGAAAATTTCATTTTGGCAAGATTTCAAACATAGAATGGCAGCTCAGAGGCCAAAAGGCTTTGACATTTATTTACTTGTATTTTGAAATCCCATTTGGGTTTTGAAATAAGAGCTCTTGAAAGAACATACCCCCTTTTTATGTCCTTAAAAAATTAAAATAAACTTTTAAGCTTGCATATAAAGCTATTTAAAGCTTTATAGTTCCTTTGCTACTATTTTATGAAGTAAAATAATATGCACTAGTGGTTTTTCTGCAGTTGACTTGTGACATTGAAAATGTACATTGTTCAGTAATTTAATTTCTAAAAAAAATCTAGAAAAATACAAACTATTGCCACTCTACTTTTTAAAAATGGTTACTATAGTGGACAAGGTGTCCATGCCTGAAATTCCTGCACTTAGGAGGCAGAAATGGGAAAATGATTCAATTTTGAGGTAGTCGTTTGTATAAGGTAAATTTCACTCAGGAATACAGAAAGATAAATGTCCCTACTCTCAGGGGGGGGGGGAAGTAGGTAAAATAAAATTACTAGTTTAATTAAAATAAAAATTCTCAAAATTGTATTATTAAATAAACTAGCCATTATTATAATTTATTTTACTAAAGGACTATATAAGGGAATTAGTAATGACTGGTTTCCCCCCCCCCATAGGACTACATTAAATAGATCAGAATAAGATGTATCATTATACAGGATTGTGAGAAGTGTAAATAATGATCCCAGGGGAAATATGGTGTCTCATCAGCATACTGAAAGATACCTGATAACCTCATGGAGATGTCCTGGTCAAGAAAAGCAAGAATTTGGGGTGAAGGTCAAGAGTATCAAAGAAAGACAGAGTAGCAGATATTCTCCTCCGTAGGGGAGAATGTGACACTGCCATTGTCATCTAGTGAAAGTCGATGCCATTGTCATCTAGTGAAAGTCGGTTCACTATGAAGTAAAAGAAAAAAAAAATGGCTCCTAATGCCCAAATATGTGAGTGATAAATGATAAAGAATGATAGAGTTAAAAAAAAAAAACACAGAATGATAGAGTGAAGAAAGTCATATACCCTGCAGAGCTTGGACTTTATGTAATATGCTAAAAGTAAGTTTATATTATCTCCTTGTCCTTAAAGTGGAAACTAACTATTAAACTCTAAATTAGAGCCAATAATCATAACTTGAAAAATCCCACAACAACCACAGAAGTATTTATTAGAAAAAACAAACAATCAAAAACCTCTAGATGCAATCTAATCCCACCAATAAAGCAATGGGTTTAATGAATTATGAATTCAATTTTGTTTATGTACCTGCTTTCTTTTCTTTTGTCCAAGAATGTGATTGTTCTGGTTCTCAAAGGAGATTGCATAAGAAACTCCTTAAGAATTTAGGTTCCTAGATGCATTCACTCTTGGGCACTGTAGGCTAAAACTAGGGAGCAGGGATCTGTACTCTAGGATGATAACTATATGAGTGCAACAAAAAGCACTTAGTGTATGCCAGTTAGATATGTTTTAATTGATCTACATATTGACCTTCACAAGGAATTTACAAGCATTTAACATTTCAAATTATGTTCAACAACCCATACCAGCATGACTGCCTCCCCTAACAAAAAAGACTGATATCACTGTGAATGATAAAAAGGAATAAAACAGAAAGGAAAAGAAAACATGACTGACCTAGGTATGGTGGTGAAGGAGAAAGTTTATTATACATATGTGGGAGAACATAGCCAGAAGCAGGGACATCTGGGAGAGTGCAGAATGGACAAGTAAGACTGAGTTGGCCCATGTCAGGAGAAGGAGAGGAGGGTTGAGAGGGGAAAGAGGGGTCAGATCCAACATTCAGGGGGCCAAAGGTACAAAAAGAATGAGTAATCAAAATGTCTGAATTACATAAAATAGAGACCCTCAAGTAAGGGCAGCTCAATCCCTGGGCTGGAGACTTCCGGGGAAGAGGGCACTCTAGCAGACAGGCACTCTATAACAGGTAGGGACTGAGGGAGGCTTAGAGAACCGAGAGGCTACATTGTTTTGATATGTTAGATGGGCTTTTCAGCCAGTTGTCCAAGGCTTGAAACTTAATAGGCCAGAACTTCCAATTCTGTTGTCTTGCAATGGAATATTAATTTACACTGTGTGAATATATGTTTTTGTGATTGGTTTAATATATAGGCTGACTGGTCTAAATATTTTATGACTGGCAAGGTCAATAGCTGGACAGTATAAAGTTAGGCAGGAGAGCCAAACTGAGAATTCTGGGTAGAAGGGCTGAGTCTGAGGTGTAGCCAGCAGATTCAGAGAGAAGCAAGATGGACATTCTGTACTAAGAAGAGGTACCAAACCACATGGAAAAGTGTAGATAGGAAATATGGTTACTCTCTGAAGAGTGAATTCGGAAGTGAGGTGGGGGGAAGCAGGAGGGTGACTGGGAAGAGCGGAGGGGAGGGAAGGAAAATATTGGGTGGTATGTAAAAACAAAGTTTTTAATAAGACAAAAAAGCATTAAAGATAAAAAATAATTGCCTTCCAGAATCCATAAAATAATGTTTTATACGGAGTTAAAAGGGTCATGAAAGAAGTTTTCTAAATTCTATCAATAATGTATCACTATGAATTTACTATGACAAAAAAATCTCTATAATAAATTTTACCACTTACAAAAAACGTGAAGAAAAATGGGTTAATTTAAAATGTAAATGTTAGCTAGTAATAAGCTGAGCTATTGGCCAAGCGTTTATAATTAATATTGAGTCTCAGTGTCAGTTACTTGGAAGCAGCTTTAAGAACAGAAATTTTTGCCTGCAGAAAATAACTTATTTGGAGTGAAAACTACAAATAAGAAATGAAGTTTAAATGAGCTAACATTCCTTGTGAAGGGACATGGGCTCTCAGTTTTGCCCATATACACTTTTGTAATTTCTGTTTTTTTGGGTTCTTTGCCTCCCACACTTTCATGCTGACTTTATTGTCCACCCATGATTTTATCTGTGTGTATTCATCTTTAAGTTTTTGAGTGTCTTTGTGACTTACTTTAAAAATAAATAGCAAAGAAAAGAAACCAGGGAATACATCTATGGTAGCATGTATTTTATGTTTTAAAAAGAAGATAATATGAGTAGTACTATGGGCATATTTATACACATATTCTGAAACATTTATTTTTCTAGATATAGTTATGAGCACCACTGGAGCACTAGAGAGATCTGAACTATCTGATTTCTAAGGAACATTTCCTTGAGCTCTGTGTTCTGTGTTACAATTTGTTATTATCTATTCACTGACAAAACTTCCTTGGAACTAAAGCATTTACCTAAATTGTTCTAGTATTAATAAAAACCTTAGGCTCAGATAGACCAAGAAAGCAGTTAAAGAATGACTAGCTGATCCTCTCTTTCTACCTTTCCAGATGGAAAAGGCCAAGAATCTCTTCAAGCTTCTTTCTATCTCTTCCTGTGACTTTTTATCTAGTTCCTCCGGGATCTCTATGGTTATTTCCACTTAGCTAATTGTGGACTCTACCCTTTGATTTAAGGCTTAAATTTATTACCAGTCTCAAAGTGTCATAATAAAATCAAATATCCCAAAACACAGAACTCTAATGTTCTTGTAGTAGACATAAAGACAGTTGTGTGTATTGTCAGGTGAATTAGTTAATAAATAGATGGCATAGTTTTGAATTGCTTCTCTCATGCTCTCTTTGGTTGTAGTAAAGACTATGACCAAAAGCAACTTGATTTGTT
The DNA here is from genome assembly GCA_004025045.1 of Sigmodon hispidus. Taxonomy (NCBI): domain Eukaryota; kingdom Metazoa; phylum Chordata; class Mammalia; order Rodentia; family Cricetidae; genus Sigmodon; species Sigmodon hispidus. The sequence goes on from PVIH01000604.1 coordinate 88,070, forward strand.
TGGGAGGTTGGGGTAGGGACTGTAGTGATATCTCAGTGACTGAGAGCATTTGTTGTCCTTGCTGAGGGCTTGGAGTTAGGCTCTACCTCAAACCCATACAGCAGGTCACAACTGTATGTAACTCCAATTCCAGGGAATCCATGCCCAAGGGCACTAGGAATGTAGGTGGTACACATACATGAATGCATACAAAATACTCATACATATAAATGAGGCTTAAACAAACAAATTAAGGGAAAAGATTTATTTGGCATACACATTGCTTTCACAGAGCACATTAAATCATGAAGGGACATCAGGGAAGAAACTCAAAGCAGGAACTCTAGAGAAAGGATGTGAGGCAGAAGCTGTAGAGAAATACAGCTTATTGGCTTCCTTTCCATGACTTATTCAGCCAGCTCTCTTGTATAACCCAGGATCATCTGTCCAAAGGTGGCACCCTTGACCCTGGGCTGGGACCTCCCACACCTACCTCAATCATCAGTCAAGAAAATGCACTGCAGACTTGCCCATAGGCCAATGTGATGGAGGCATATTGTCAACCTTCCCTCTCCTAAATGATCTTTGCTTGAGTCAAGTTGACAAAAACAGAAGGAGCACATAACTCAATCCTTGTGTGAGTGATGATATTGTGAAAGCACACAAGACAAGCAAACATAAAATCAAAGCTGTCCCTTAGAGAATTTTGAAAGTTCAGATATATGCACAGAAAATAGCCTAGAATAAAAGTTTGTTCTTGCAGGCCTGAGGGTACATCGCTGTCATCTAGCTAATCAGGAGTTTTTGATGGGTGAATATCTTAAAGTGAGAAGTTTTAGATGTGTCAGAATATACAGTCAGAACACTATGCCAAAAAAAAAAAAAAAGGCTCTTGATTTTCACAGTAGATTTCAAATGGACCCTACATGAAGGGATGCATACATGCATATATACATATGTATGACATCTGTATTAGTTAGTGGCTATGTCAGATTGCAACAGTCATTGCACAGAGTACATACATATCAAAACTATGAGTTCAATCAGATGGAGTAGACATGTAACCCTGGCTACTTGGTAACTGAAGCAGGAAGATCATAATTTCAGGGCTATCCTGGACAACTTAGTAAGACTTAATTCAAAATAAAAAGTTGAGCCAGGCATAGTGGTGTATGCCTTTAATCCTGGCACTTGTGAAGCAGACACAGAGAGATCTCTGAGTTCAAAGCCACCCTGCTCTACAAAGTTAATTATAGGATAATCAGGGCTACACAAAAAAACCCTTGACTCAAAAAAAAGATGATAATAATAATTAATGAACAAAATGTTAGGAAGAAGAAAGAAGGAGGAGGACGAAAAAGAGGAGGAGGAGGAGGAGAAAGCTGGGAATAGGCCTTAGTGGGAGGCATTTGTATGAAGCCTCAGGTTTCAATTATAACATTGAAAGTAAAATGAATTACGTAATTAAGTGAATGCATCTTTTGTATTTTTAACCACACTTTAACAAAACAAGGAAATAAAATTTTGCTCTAATAATTATAAAATGATAATTTAAGAGTGATATATAGCTCAATGTGTTTCTCAAATTTAGAGGTTTACATCTTTGTGGCATAGAAACATACATTCTCTGTGATATCTAGAGATGTGATATTGATGTGTGTAACAACAAAGTGTTGGAACCATACCAGCTGCATTAGTATCTCTTTTGATTTCTTATTTATTAAATGAAAGGATTGATATAGATGTCATTAAAACAGTCCTAAGATTTTTATATTTCTTTTTTTTAAAATATTTATTTTTATTTTATGTTAATTGGTGTTTTCCTGCATGTATAACTGTGTAAGGATGTCAGATCTTGGAATTACAGACAGTTGTTAGCTGCCATGTGGATGTTGGGACTTGAACTCAGGTCCTCCGGAAGAACAGTCAGTGCTCTTAACTGCTGAGCTATCTCTCCAGCCCCAGATTTTTATATTTCTAACAAGTAGCTTTGCTGAGTATATCATTTGGGAGAGAAAGAAATACACACACACACACACACACACACACACACACACACACACACAAACACTACACCAGGTATGGAAAGGCAATGTTCACAAATCATTGACTAGAAGGAAGTCTACCTTCAGTACAGATCAGATTACTTCTCTCCAAATGTCAGTCTCAATATTTGCAAATTCCACATAGAGATTTTTTTTTCCAAAATTTCTGCAAAGTCAAAACAAACCAAACTGAATTTTCTAGCAGAAGAGGCGTTCCACCCAAGTTGCCATCCATGTACATTGGAAGGGTTTTCTAACACTACAACGAAGGTATCTTCTCCAGGCAAGCCTTCATTGAGCTCTGTCTTTGACAAGGTTTCAGGACTATCCTTGACACAAGAAGCAGCCCAACTTCCTCTCACAATAAAAACAAAGTTCTGGCTCCCATCCATGCAGGGGCCAATTCTTGGTTCCTAATGCAGACAGCGATTGTCGGCTGCTTGCTTGGAGGATTGACAGTTCAGAGTCCTCTCCCTGTCTTTGGTGGTTAGCTGACTTGATGCCTGTCACAGCAAACCCATTATCTTTCAGTTAAGATCGCATTTCTAAAGTTCAAAAGTCTGACACAACAGAGGACTTGGTTGCAAGAAAGTAAAACATAATAGTGTTCCAAAACCAAGCCATTTCTAAACGGGGGCAAAGAGTGGCCCTGTGTCCACCGCTTCCTTAAAGCCTAGGAAGACTCCCAGAATAAGGGACACCAATGATATTTAAGTCAGCTTCTTGATATTTGAAGAACAATGTGTCTTTGAACTTTGTAATACTGATTTTACTTTTTTGTGATCTTCCTGAATTCCCTTTTATATTTAAAATGTTCCTTTTGTCCCGAGTTTCTTCTCAAGTTTAAAAATAGCCGTTTGACTACAAGCATTTCATGTGAGCACATCAAAGAAAGCTACAAATCTTCCTTGTATCTGTGTGACACACTCTAAATAAAACTCAGGGTTTTGTTCTTGGTTCACTTTTAGATTGCAGATGGCAACTACTCCAATGGCAATGGTGTCAAATGATATTAGTGCTCATTGGTTTATCGTATGTATCTTAGAACAACATAGTCTACCTAGAAAAGTGCTGTTTATGAATAGTGTCTCATCTTTCTGAGGGAAGATTTACATGTGATCCATTGGGCACCAATTGTGCTAAGAAAAAAAAAGCAATATTATTAGAGAGGCTTTCAAAAGGGCACTCCATTGCTTTGGGTATTTACATTTCAAGTTAAAAATGTGTATTAATTTTTGATCTTGCACACACTCCTATTGACCTCTACTCAGGTAGGTCTATCTCCCTCTCCTTTCCCATCCCGCCTCTTCCCTTTTCTCCACCTCTATTTTCCCTTCCTCCTCTCTCTGTTTTTTTTTTTTCTGCTTTCTTTCTTTTAGTCATTTTATTTTTTGAAAAAGGGTTTTAGGATGTAGCCCAAGCTGACATTGTACACTCTATGTATTAGAGGTTAGCCTTGAACTCCTGATCCTCCTGCCTCTATTTCCTGAGTGCTGAGATTATAGCCATATGCTACAATATCCTGTATGATTCTTAAAAATAATATGCTATCAGTCAGAAAAAGGTCACATTTATTAAATAGCTTTAAATGATTATTTCCTGAATAATATGGGCTATTTATTAGATCAGTCAATATTGTAGTAGGAAGATAGTGTATCATTTATTCACATGAATCCATAATTAGTAATATCTTGTCTATTTTATTTAAGCTTTAAGAATCTGATCACTGGGCAAAAATACTCTATATTATTAATTCTAAAATTAATCTGCACTATAAAGGCATATGTTAATTATCACTCTTGAGTTGTAGGTTATTGTGAAGTTCAGAAACTGGAACGATCTACATTTATAGTTACCACATGGTTTTGACTTGATCCTGAAGCACCTTCTTCAATGTACATTCCTATAGCATATATCATCAAATCAGGATCCTAATATAAGAACAGAGACATATAGCAGAAAACTACCTTTTAGAGGAGCTTCCAAGCTATCTGTCATGTTTTCCTGTTAAGGAAAGAACAGTATTCCTAAATAGTGGTGGCATCACTTGCACTGAGCCTCCATATCCTTTACCAACCTCAAAGTTGTTTATTTCTAAGATGCAGTTTTACAAGGAACTGGAAGAACACCAGGTCACCTATACAGCAATGAGTCTTCATTGTCCTTGTAAGAAAGGTGACTAATCTGCTGTCAGTGACCCATATTTATTTATTATTTATTTTTGGCTTTTAAAAAGTTGCCCATGGGTTTCAACTTGTTGTTGTTGTCCTTTCCTGTTTAAAAGACTGAATGTCACTAGGTTTGTAAATAATAGATAAAAAGCTAATTAAATCATTCATATTAATTGGTAAAATTTTGTCCACTTACATTTGTGGTAGTTTGATAGAAATTGCCCTCCACATAGAGAGTAGCACTACTAGGAGGTGAGGCTTTATTGGAGTAGGTATAGCTTTGCTGAAAAACATGTGTGTGTGGGGAGGTGGGCTTTGAGGTCTCCTATGTTCATGCTACTCCCACTGGCACAGTTCACTTCCTTGTTCCCCTTGGATCAAGAAATAGAACTCTCAGCTCCTTCTCCAGAAACATGTCTGCCTGCATGTCATCATGTCCTTGCTATGATGATAATGGACAGAACCTCTAAACCTATAAATGTTTTCCTTTCTAACAGCTGCCATGGTTGTGGTACCTTTTCATTAAGATAATTTTTCTAACTCAGATATTCTGTTACTTATTAATCTATGTAGGTCACTTGCAGGTTTAAAGCAAGGTGGAATTTGTTTCTCTTTTCTCCAAACCCTGTTTCTCTTAAACTGAACTAAGTTGTTAAAATTTTTGCTTGGCATCATCTGGGGCTAATAACTCTGTTGATCAGCTCACTCATGGTAATTGGCAAATCTCAGTTTCTTATTGACGTCATAGTCTCAGCTTTTTGAATGTGAGTTTCTTTGTAAGGTTGCTCATCACCTCGACCCAGTGTGAGTTCAAAGAAAGAAATCAAAATGGAGTCTTTTGAACTGTACTTTAGAAATGACTCATTGTTACTTCAGTCATAGGCTGTGTCATACAAACTAATCTACTTGACACTGAAAGCATGACCTAAAGAGGCTGAAAAGCCATTGTCTTAGAGTTTCTATTGCTGTGAAAAGACACCATGACCATGGCAACTCTTTTTTTTTAATATCTAAAATAAATTTATGTATTCTATATGGTTTTCACATCATATATCTTGATTCTATTTGTTGCTTGTCCCTTTGCATCTGCCCTAGGCCTCTGAACTACCCAACTGAATAAATCAAAGTTCAAGAGAAAAAAATGAAGAAAATAAAATAAAGAAATAAAAGAAAGGAATAAAAATATCATCAAGGAAGCTGCAGTGAAATTTAACAAGTCACACCATATACCCCTTTGTCTATATATCTCTATTTCAAAGTCTTCATTGCAAAGATTCACTGGTCTGATTCAAGGACCCAGGTCTCCACTACATGTTCAATGTGGGGTCTCCCTTGGGATTTGTCCTGAACATCCCGCTGGTGCCCTGTGTTGTGAAGATCTTGAGGCTTTGGGTCTGTAGATGACCATGGCAACTCACATAAAGAAAAGCATTTATGTGAGATGGCAGCTTACAGCTTCAGAAGTTCAGTTTATTATCATCATGGTAAGGACCATGATGGCATGCAAACAGACATGGTGCTGACTAAATCTTGATCAGAAGGCAACAGGAAGTTAACTGGGACACTGAGGGAAGCTTGAGCAAAAGAGACCTTAAAGCCTAACACACACAGTGACACACTTCCTTCAAGAAGGCCACACTTTCCAATAGTATCACTCCCTGAGTTTATAGGGGCCAATTACATTCAATTACATTCACATCCTTTAAAAGGAAGCTGTTACTTCTTGTGAAAAGGAATGGCTGGTAGAGGCATGCCTTTGTCCTCATAAGAGTTAATACTATTAGGCAGGTCAGTCACCTGTTAAAGGGCCTACACTCCAGGAAAGCTGGTTCATCTTAAGACATGGGAAAAGATGCAAGAAATACTTACCCCTTTAATAAAATTATATATTTCTTTTAACAGATTCTCTGTTGTCACCCCATGAGGTTCTGTTAGGTATGACTGCCTCCGAAATGGTGGCTTTGTTCCTTTTCTTCTGTCTTGTTCTTTTGGTTTTTGGCCAAAACATAAGTATACTTTGCCTAGTACTGTGGGTTTTTTCTCTTCTCTAGTGCTCTCTTTTGCACCATGTGGCTTCTTGTCCACCATGGACTTACTTCTAAATAACATGTTTTTCTCTCTTTTTCATCTCCATTTCCCTCCTTCAGGCAGCTGTCAAGATTTAGAGCTTGGCTGATGTAAGATTTTTCTCCTGAACACTAATAAAAATTGTTCCGAAGCTCTCTATTAAGTCTCTTCTCTGTATTATGTCAACATGACTAAAAACCTTAAGAGAGGACTCTGCTTTTCCCAGAAACAAAAACTGACAAAAAGAATCTTTTTCTTTCAGTGTATGAAACACAATACATTCTATATTGAACAAATTACTTCTGCTATTAGATTCCAGGTCAGAGACTTTACCAGATTCAGCTTACATTCCTTTCACTATCAAGTAAAATCTAAATAGAGACATTAAATGGTTGTTAAAGTAGTTGATAAATGCATTTTTGCTTATTTGCTTTTGTTTATTCAGAGATAGAATTTTATATAACTCAGGTTAGTGTCACATTTGCGGTGTGATCTAGGCTGGCCTTGAACTCCAATCTTTCTGCTTTCACCTTTGGAATGCTGGCATTATAGGCATGCACTAGCACAACAGACAAAGGAAACAGAACTTCAAGATACAGTATTGATATTGTAGGATGAAGCTCTCCTGTGTAGTAGAATGGGATTTTATGTGCTTGTGCTCACTCTCACTTTCTCATGTTTTCTCTTTGGCATTCACCTCTACTGTGCAGAGTTTGGGAGAGAGCACCATTAGCAGAGTGCTTGTCGTGTAAGCATGACATGACATTAGACAATACTAAAGATGTTGTGTATCTGCAATCCCTATACTAGAGAGAGAGATAGGAAGGTTCTTGGGACATAGTAAACTTTATGATAGTAAAGGACCACATTGTGTGTGTGTATTTGTTGCTGTTATTTGAAAATAAATGTTTCTTTCATATAATATATTCAAACCACAGTTTCAAGAGACCCCATTAAAAACTTTAAAACGTAAGCAGAGCCTGAGGAGGCCTCCCTGTTGTGTGCATGCACATTCACACAAATGTGCTTCAAGAATCCTATCCCATTTACCTCTGGCCTCCTCACTCTATGTATGCACACCCATAGAAGCTTCAAACATGCTTCATGCTATGACAGAGCATACAATTCTATTTTAATTATGTATTTCCTTAAGATCTTACCTTGCAACATTTTGATAATTGTTGCTATTTTATGTCAAGTACTCTTTATTTTCTTAGTTTTTTATGTTTTCATTATCCTTTATTTACATATAATTTGAGTTGCTAAGGATTGAACCCAGTGCCTTATTGTGCCTTTATTGACAAAAGATTGAAAGGGAACATTTTAGGAACAGAACAAAAAACCCTTCTTATCCTGGAACCTGGTTTGTATTTCTTGTTCAAAGGTAGTCAAGAATTTCAGCACAATACTAGGTATACAGTTTAAGTGCCAAAGTACTCACCTAGCATGAGTGATAGTCTGGATTCTATCCCTAGAACTATATACATCATGCTAGGTGATATATACTCTTAGTCTCAGCATGCAGAAAGCTGAAGACAAAAGGATCAGAAAGTCAGGGTCATCTTCAACTACATAGAAAGTTTAAGGTCAAATAAACAGAGGCAATATGAGCTCTTGCTTTCTTTCATATATATTATGTTTATTATCTTAATAGCTTATATTTATTATATATAATTTCAAATAAAAATGCTAAAATAGAAACAAACCATGTTTTAATGCCTAAGTTTACATGACCTTTGAGAACAGTCTCCTCTTCAGTTGTAAGCCTGTAGTTTTTTGGGAAATGAAATTATTAACGTTATTTACAAAAATAAAATGTACTTAACTCTCTTATGCCACACTTGTGATATATGGTTTTTACCCTATCAGCCAGTGATCTTATTCAGTGTCACCTAAGAACCATAATATAATCTCAATTATCATTAAAAAGAATTCACAAATCTTTGAACTGTGTAACTTCAGAATCCACCAAAATCCTGTGCATACATATATCAATACACAGACAGGCAGGCAGACAGACAGACAGACACACAAACACATACATACACACATACACACATGGAGAGAGAGAGAGAGAGAGAGACAGAGAGAGACAGAGAGAGACAGAGAGAGACAGAGAGAGAGAGAGAAAGTTTTTCCCTTCTCCAGCTTTCTATCCTAAGGCAGGTTGGCCTCAAACTCAGAAATCTGCCTGCCTTGACTTCTTTGACTTCTTGAGTGCCAAGAATAAAGGAGTACACCACCACCTTCTGGCATAAAAGTTTATTTTTACACTCTGTGTGTGTGTGTGTGTGTGTGTGTGTGTGTGTGTGTGTATTTTTCTAAGTGTGCATATCTTGCTTTCCAGTGAAGACTAGAGGCATTGTATCACCTGAAAATTGGTGTTACAAGTGGTTCTGATGTTATCTGGAAAGAAAACAAAAGGCAGATTTGAGAAAGGAAAGGTTGGATAAAGTGAATTTAGCACAAAACAAAAAGCCATCTGGCATTATCAGAGTTAAAGTTCTGTGACTCTGATCTCAGAAGTAGCTGGTGTAGTGGAGACAGAGAATGACTGTAGAGACTGGAACATTAGTGAAGGGGCGGTTGAAAGAGGCAGCACTAAAACTTACAGACATAGCGATCTGGTCATCTAGCATCCATCTCTATTAACTAACACTGAATGAGTTATACATCATGAAAAACATAGAGAAATGGGGATGGAGAGTTGGCTTAGTGCTTAAGAGCACTGGCTGCTCTTCTAGAGGACCTGGGTTCGATTCCTGGCAACCACATTGTGGCTCACAGCCTTCCCCAATGAGGTCTGGTGCCCTCCTCTGGCCTGCACACATACAGGCAGAACACTGTATACATAATAAATAAATAAATATAAAAACATGTAGGAATGATTAAGATAAAAGTAAGTCAATTTAGGGGGAGTTGACTGCAATGGCTGATTAGTTGTACTGATGTCATTATGCCTTTTTGAAACAAAGGTTGTAATAAGAGTATTAATTTGGTATCGCCCAATATTTTAAATAGCAGCTAGAGGCTCAACTTTCTTAGTCTTTCTTTTTATCTCTTTTTGAATTTCTTCTATAGTTCCTTAACTTTACCAATATACAAAGTACCTATGTAGTCTTAAACTTAGAAAAATGGAAAAATTATTTCTCGTCCAGAAGTTCACAAAAAGAATGTTGTTGTATACTTGCAATCTGAGAGCTTAGAATTGTGAAATTCCCAGAGTGAGGCAAAATGGCATTGTTTGGAGGCCAGCCTGGGCTACAGCCTGTGTACAGCCAGATTATTTCTTAAGAAATAACAACAGAAACAAGGACTATTGGCTTATGTTGGTAGCTGAATCTCTATAAAGAAATCTCTTTGGAAATCTAGGAGGAATTGCCTGGGTTGTTCATTTTGGAAGATGAAACAGGAAATTGTATATAGTTCAGGCAGGTTTTGATCTTGAGATTTTCCTTCCTCAGTCTTCCAGTTCCGCTCAAGGCTTGTGTAGCATAGTTAAAAAATCATGTACATGACAAACATACTATGTTCAACTTAAAAAGCAATGAAAATATGAGAGGAAAAGATTACATATTTGTGACTATCAGTCAATTCTATAAAAGAATACATTCTGCCAGGTGTGGTGGTGCATATCTGTAATCTTAGAACTCAGGAGAAACACAGGTAAGGATAAGGTCGTCTCCAAATATGCCATGAGTTCCAGGTCAGGCAGTGTCACCCTGCCTCAAAAGAGACAAACAAAAGAATTATAAAAATAAAAAGAGAAGTACATTTTAATAATAAGAATAAATGTCAGCATACTAGGAGGAAGTTTAATACTTAGATTAAGCTCCCAGAATTAAATTAAATAACCTCATAACACATATGTGCATATGTGTGTATGTTCTTTTTAGTTTGCCTCAAACTTGTAAGAGCTTTTTCTGTCTGAACATTAGACTACAGATCAGAGTTTAGAAACTACTGTTTTAACATCAACCATCTAACCAAACGACCAGTTCATAATTTGTTTGTTTACCTTATAATTTACTCAATATTTCAAGCTTCCAAGTTACCTAGTGTCTGAGAAAATTAAAAATTCTTCTCTTATTGAAAATAAACAAAAAGCATGATAGTATTGTGGTTGTTTTTCTCTTCGAACAGCATGTGAGCCTATGGGAAGCACTGGGTCCCACTGATTGGAATCTATAGGCAAAACTGCTTCAATATATCACAATTGTCTCCTATTCTCTTCTATTCTTTTACACTTTTAAAATGTGATGAATTATATCTGCCTATATTTTGTGTGCACAATCTCATTATAATACCTGGCTTTTGTTAAAAAAAATGTGATGTGTTTAAAGGGAGAGTCACCAAAAGGAATGTATATTTCCTGTTTGGTAAGATGGATACATTTTATAGAATTTAAGAAAAATTTGATAACATTACCAAAGGCAGCTTAATAAAGTATTAAAAAAATCTATGTTCTAACTTAAATAATATATATGAATACATAAGTGTGTATATATATATATATACACATACAAATGCACGTATGAAAGTGAGTCTACAATTAATGGCTCATAGCACAAAGAATTAACTTTTTATGCACACACACATACATTTCTTTGAAATATAAAGAGGAGAGAAGAAATATATTAATGACATATTTGCCATAAAAAAATTGATTAAAATTTGACAACCTGGCTTATGTTCAAGAGTAAACCAAAGATATAATTCCTTTGTGGGTTAGAGATAAAAATGTCCTAGATGCTTCCATACAACATGCTGCATTCCACTTTGATAATTTTACAAATGAGTGTGTATTTATGTGGAGGTGTATGCTCTTCCACCTTCCCTAACCTTGACATTTACCTTGTCTTCTTTGGCAATGCTAGTGACCGAACTCAGAACTTTGTCCACTGATAGGCAAGTATTCTTTCACAAAGCTATGCCCCATTAGTTTGTCACAGTTTTGTTTCTTTAAAGAATGGAAAAACCTCACTATTTTGGTCAGATTTTTTTTATTTGTTTGTTTGAGACAGGGTTTTTTCCTTTATTTTTTAGACTTTTAGGTAATTGTTTATCATCATTATTAATTAAATTTATGTATTTTTACACCCTGACCACAGGTTTCGCTCTTTCCTCTCCTCACATTCTCTTCCCCAGCTTGCCCCCCTCAACCCAATTTACTCCTCTGTTTTGAGACAGGATTTTTTTTTATGTACTCCAGGCTTCCTGAAAATTGTTTTGGCTGGCTTTGAACTTAGAGATCCATCTGACTCTACCTCCTTAAAGCTAGTATTAAAAGCATATGAAAATAGTCTTTAGCTGAAAGACAGACTTGAACTTTAATAAGTACTGTGACCAGAAAAAAAATATTGAGGACATTAATCCATCTGAATGTATTTATAATAATATCTGTTGTTTTGAAATGAAATGGCATATGATTCTATGTATTTCAAATTTACAATTTCCCACTCTACACTTTAACATAAGCCAATGCCTATCCTTCAGCTTACTTAATATGAAACAAACTTACTGCATTTTTCTATTTCTCTTGTTGAAAAAGCACATGGCCAAATTCAAATATTTGTAGTACAAGTGCATGCCTTCATTTTATTCATTAAAATATTTCTTTGAATTTCCCATTGATAAAGAGAAATATGAAAAAATACATACAGACATAACGAGTTTAGAGTGGAGGGTCTGCTTATTACTATTGTACAAAAGGAGGAGATGGGGAATCTCTGGGAAAGCTGGTCAGCCAGGCCAGCAGCATGGGCAAGCTATAGAATCAGCAAGAAAAGAACAGTCAGTAGAGACATCACTATGAATACATATACAATGTCCACTTCTATACACACAGGTAGAAACTTACATATGTAACATACACATACACACTTTAAATATAGATACTGAAAAACAGAACCACTTCCAGAAGACTCAAGCTCAGTTCCTAAAACCCAAGTCAGGTGAATCACAACTGCCTGTAACTCCTGTTCCAGGGCATCTTATATTCATTATCATCAGATATGTGGCACACACAGACACTAGTACACACACATACTAAATGAACATTTTAAAGAATTAGAGTCCTAAAATCAAACAATCAAATAAAACCTACAGGATTGTGCAATTGGGGAAAGGAAAAGGAAAAAGAGAAGGCAAAAACCTGGGGGTTATTAAGTCACATCTCTGAGTGTGTCTGATTTTCATCTAATTTTCCTGAGGACTCTGACCTAACAGATGAATCACTACATGTTGTACTTACATTATCACCATATTATTGGGAAGTGGTGGAACGCACAGGTGGAACATAGTTAAAAGTTGGCTTCCTTGAGGTGTTTCCTTGGGGCCTTATTGTTTGATGGCCTCTTCCCATATTTCCTTCATGTTTATGTCCACTGAGAAACAAAGAACAATAAGATAATATATTGCATATTTAATAAATGAAATATCAGAGGAAAAAGTCAAGCCATAAATGTCAGGGAGTGGTGATCAAGCATTTGAGAGCAAAGATCTTCTAGATCTCTGTGAGTTCAAGGCCTAACAGAGCCAGGTAGTGGTGACACACACCTTTAATCCTAACACTAGGAAAGTTGAACCAGGAATTGAGATAGATGAGTGGAGAAAGAAAGAGAAGGAGAGAAGAGGCAGGAGTTCTTTCCTTTGCCTATGCTCCCTTTCTGCTGAGGACTCAGAGGGACTGAGTCTGAGGATTTGTAGATACAGGACCTACCCTGTTAGGCCTGAGAAGTTGGCTAGGTAAGAAGTAGCTGTGGCTTGTTTCTAACTTTCTGATGTTTCAGCTTTTCCTCAGTATCTGGCTTTGTGTTTTTATTAATAATAACAGAAAGAATTTGTGCAATAGACCTGCCAATGCCTCCTTCCACCATAATTTTCTGCAAATAGCCATAGTTACATTATTAAATAAGTTCTTTCCCCTCTAAGTGATTTTGATCATCATGGCAAAACCTAACCAGCACACAGCTTTAAGTTTTCAATACACTAAAAACTTCTGGAGGGCTATTTCCTGCTCACTCTTCCCATTCTATTGGAATATGTATGTTTATTTGATGCACTATATGAGTTTGAGCTCTGTCTTTCATTGTTTATGACACAATTTTTCAAAATTTTTTTTATCTAGATTTATATTTGTACCATATATTCAATAGATAATTTATTGTTCATTAATTTCAGCCATTATATTGTTTTTTAATTCATAGAAACGTTATTTTGTTTTGTGTTATTTAATCAAAGTGAATCTGACTCCAAGTCCTATCTTGATTGACTAGCAAGAAAGCCAAACTCAGTCATATAGCCAACATCTATATCCTTTGTATGGCCAGATCTAAACTCAAGAGTTTCACAGCATAAATTTAGCTCCCTCAAAATTTGAGCCAGGATCTCATAGTGTAGCATAGTCAGATTATTAACTCTAGAGAATACTTTTGCTTCAGTTTTCTAAATATTGGAATTATAGTTGTGAATGATGTTACCCAGATTGTAATTTATTGTTGTTGATTTTTTAAATTGTATTTTATGTTTCAGAAAATATGCTGAGGGAGGCAGCTTTCTCAGAAGTACTAGAACACACACTTGGAGGGGACTGTACAAACCCAATAGGTCAGAAACAAGACTTTTGTGTTGTATCTGCTAGCACAATGCATAGAAACTCCCAGATAACTCTCCTGTGTTTTCTGTCATTTGGTTTCATTCTTTTCAGAAACTGTAATACATTAGCCTATCCAGAAATACAGTATATTCAATTAATTTCCTAGAGTTCATCCAAACCCTTGAATTTTATCAAGGATGGGGGAATGAATGCTATCATGGGCCCAGTAAGTTCCAGTCCCTTTCTGACTCAGGTAAACTTTCTCTTCTAATATGTTTTGGGCTTTTTTTTTTTTATTTGTCTTATGTTTCTAGTCCTTGATCAATCCTCACTGATACAAGGCTATTGAAAGCAATAGAAGAGAAGAATTTTATCTTTTTTGTTTGTTTGCTTTTCAAGACAGAGTTTCTCTGTATTGCCTTTACTGTCTTGGAACTCACTCTGTAGACCAGCCTGGACTTGAACTCACAGAGATCTGCCTGCCTCTGCCTCCCTAGTGTTGGGATTAAAGGCTTGCAGCACCATCACCTGGCTTTGAATTTTATCTTCAAGTAACAAATGAAGAACAAAGTCTGGCACAAGAAGATAGGGAATTTTCTTCCAGTCAGACTATTTTTCTGATCATCATGATATAGTGAAAAAAATCATAAATTCACATTTCAATCAGTTAGTCTATCACATACATCAAGAATTCAAGAATACACTTGTATTTTTCTTCTTGTGGATATTGAGATATTGAAACAGTGCTAGAAGTGAGTGTTGTGGTATGTGAAACAGTGCTAGATATGAGTGTTCTGGTTCAGTGTTCAGAGTAGTAAGCAGGAGGATCACAAGTTCAAGGTTATCCTTGAACAGTTTTCAGGGTCTAAGACCATCCTGGACAATCCAGTCACACACACACACACACACACACACACACACACACACACACACACACACACACATACATGCACATGCACACACACACTTACACATACATTAAAACACATATACATACACACTTATACACATGCACACACACATACATGCACACACACATACCACGACAATATGCTAGTAACCTAGTACCACAGGAGGCATTTGGTATTTGTGGGCATTTCCATTACTTATACAATCCCAAAAGTCCTTGGGAAGCAAAAGCAAGAGGATTGCCATCATATGGAGGTCAGTCTGAGATAAAGAATGAGACTGTCTCAAAATAAATGAAAGATGCCTAAAATAATATAACAAACAGAAGAAATGAAGTATAGGCAAGTTTAGGCATCTTTCCTGCCATTGCATACTTCTACTTGGAAATTTTATTAATCTCCTGCACAATTTCTGGATAAAAGGCAGAAGCAGTTGTTACAACTATGTCAAGGTAAAAAGAAAAAAAAAAAAAAACAGCTTGTCTTGACATTTATCATAGAACTTGGTTAAAGTTTGTAATAGTAACCAAACATATAAAATGAAATTTAGAGCAAACTTAGCATTTAATCTGCAGGTGTTTTTACATTGACAAAGTTTATTTTAATTAATATTTTTACTTAGTATACAAAATAATGTGTTTCATTATGAAAATTTAATACATGTATCTTCTTTTACTTTGTTTCCATTTGCCTGCCTCATGCCTCTTCCCCCTCTCCTGTTGGCCCCTCTCTAATCACTTCTATGTTCATATATATATGCATATAAAATATATAGAGAGAGACAGATAACACATACATACCAATATATAAAATTAAATGTGTATCTTTTTCTTTATGGAAGAAAATATTGGTTTCCCCATTATACTTTCTTCCATTATTTTCTTGCCATACTCAAATGAAAGACTGCAGGTTTTTACTTATCTATTTATTGTAAAAAAAAAAAATATGGTGTTACAGAGCTTCTTTCTTTCTCTTGTCAATACTTATTTTATTAGTTTTTTTTTTTAAAACTTTGTACAGTGTACTTTGATCACAGTATGCTTCTCCATTCCTCCCAGGTGCAATCCTTCTTCTTTAACCATCTAACTTTGTGCCTTCTCCCCTTTTCACTCATAAAGTATTATTTGTGCTGTTTATATAGTCTTGAAATATATACGTATCTGAAATACATATGTGTGTGTGTACATACTATATTTTAGGAAACTTCTGTAAGAGAAGGTAGGATTCCATATGACTTTGTCAAAAGGTCTTTAGAATTATTTATCCCTTGCTATATTCACTCTACCCTTTCATCCACCCCCATCCTAATTTAACTCTTTAATTAATACTCTTGAAGATGAAATTAAGTTAATTTAAAAAAATTATTCTCTTATCTTTTTCATTTAGACAGCTGTTTCTCCTTCTTCATCACCTCCCAGTACCCCATCCTCACCTCTCCTCTATCCCAATCCACTCCTCCCCCACTTCTCTTCAGAAAAGTGCAGGCTTCCCAGGGATCTCAACCAGTCATGGCATAACAACATGCCACACATCTCCTCATATTAGGACTAGATGAGGCAACCCAGTAGGAGGAAAAGGATCCCAAAAACCTGCAAAAGAGTAAGAGACAGATCTTTCTCCCACTGTTACGAGTCCACAAGAAGACAAAGTTACACAACTACAACGTATTTGCAGAGGGTCTAGGAGCCTTGCAGGCTCCCTGGTTGTCAGTTCTCACTCTGTGAGCCCCTTTAAGCCAAGGTTAGTTGATTCTGTGGGTTTTCTTGTGATGGACCTGAATTCTCTGGCTCTGACAGTCCTTCCTCACTCCTCTTCCACAGGATTCCCTGAAGTACACACAATATTTGTTTGTGGGTCTCTGCCTCTGTTTCCATTAGTTGCTAAATGAGGCCTTCCTGATGATTATGCTATGCTCCTGTCTGCTAGTACAGCAGACCATCATTAGAAATTATTTTGTTGGGTTTCTTTTCTTTGGGGAGAGAGGGCAGGCATGTTTGGTTCTATCCTACATCTCTGGGTTATCCAACATCTGGTCTGTGGGCTTCCAGGCAATGTCAGGGGGAGGCTCCCTTTCCTAATGTAGGTCATGAGATGAACAAGTCATTGGTTGACTACTGCCACAATTTCTGCTCCACCTTTATGCATCGCATCTTGCTAGTAGGACAAATTGTGGTTCACATGTATTGTGGCTGGCTTGGTGTCCCAGATACTCCACTAGAAGTCTTGTTCGATTACAGGAGTTGGCCAGTTCAGGCTACTTGTCCCCCATTGTAAGGATCATAACTAGGGTCACCCTCATATATTTCTAGGAGTTTCTATTGCAATAAGTGTCTACATCACCACTGAAATGTCTCCCACTTCTAATTGTCTCTCCCAGTACTCTCACCCTCCACTCCTCTCACATGATCACTGCTATTCCCATCCCCACTTATCCCCAGTCCACCTGAAAAATGTATTGTATTTCCTCTTCCTGAGGAGATTCATGTATCCCCACCTTGAACATTCTTGCTACTGAGCTTCTCTGGGTCTGTGTTTTGTAGCATGATTATCCTCTGCCTTACCTCTCTTAGGATTCACTTGCCTGCAGATTTCCTCATGTTATATTTTTAAGCAGCTGAGTATTATTCCATTGTGTAAATATATCACATTTTCTTTATCATTTCTTCAGCTGAGGGATATCTAGCTTGTTTTCAGTTATTGTCTATTAAGAGTAAAGATGCTGAGGACATAGTTGAGCAAGTGTCCTTGTGGTAGGATGGAATGTCCTTTGGATATATTCCCAGGAGTCATATGGCTGAAACTAGAGGTAGATTGATTCCCAGTTTTCTGAGAAACCACCATATTGATTTTCAAAGTGGATGTTCAAGTTTGTACTTTCACTAACAATGGAGGAGTGTACCCTTGTTCCACATCAATCCAGCATGATGTGTTATGTGTTTTTCTTTTTCTTTTTTTTTCAATTTTAGCCATTCTGAGGGTATAAAATGGCATCTCAGTTTTTTGATTTGAATTTCCCTGGTGGCTAAGGATGTTGAATATTTCTTTAAGTGTTTCTCAGCCATTTGAGATTCCTCTATGGAGAATTATCTGTTTAGATCTGTACCCTATTTTTAATTAGATTAAGTTAGATTATTTGATTTGTTGATATATTTCTTGAATTCCATATTTATTTTGAAAATTAGCCCTCTGTCAGATGTGGAGTTGGGTAAAAATATTTTTTCCATTTTGTTGGCTGCTGTTTTATCTTATTAAAAGTGTCCTTTGTCTAGAAGCTTTTTAGTTTTATGAGGTCCCCTTAGTGCCTGTGCTATTGTGTTCTGTTCAAGAAGTTGTATTCTGTGCAAGTGTGTTCAAGGCTGTTCTCCATTTTCTCTCTTATCAGGTTCAGTGTAGTTGGTTTTATATTGAGGTTTTTGATCCACTGGGACTTGAGCTTTGTACAGGGTGATGGATATGGACCTATTTGTGTTCTTCTACATGCTGACATCCAGTAGACTAGCACCAATTGTTAAAGATGTCTTCTTTTTTCATTGAATAATTCTGGATTCTTTATCAAAAATTAGGTAGGTGTCCATGGGTGTGTGGATTTATGGGTATCTGGGTGTGATTTTATTTCATTGAGCAAACTGTGTTTGGGGTTTGTTTGTTTGGTTTTTTTTGTTTTGTTTTGTTAGTACCATGCAGTTTGAAATCAGTCATGGTGATATCATGAAATCAGTCCGGTTTGAAATCAGGCATGGTGATATCTTGAGGAGTTCTGTTATTGTATAGGATTGTTTTAGCTATCCTGTATTTTTTGTTTTCTCATATGAAGTTGAGTGCTGTTCTTTAAATGTCTGTAAAAATCATTATGTTGGCCTTTTAATGGGAATTTCATTAAATCTATAGATTGCTTTTGTTAAGATGGCAAATTTTAGTATGTTAACCTAAATGATCCATGAGCATGAGAGTTCTTTTTAACTTCTGACATATTCTATCATTTCTTTATTGAAAGACTTGAAGTTTTTTTTTTATCAGTAAGGACTTTTATTTACTTGGTTAGAGTTAACCCAAGATATTTTGTATTATTGTGGCTACTGGAAAGGATGTTGTTTCTTTGATTTCTTTCTCAGTTTATTTGTCATTTGTTTATAGGAGGGCTATTGAGTTTTTGAGTTAATCTTGTATCCAGCCACTTCACTAAAGTGTTTTTCAGCTGTAGAAGCTCCCTGGTAGAATTTTCAGGGTTGCCCATGTATACTCTCATGCCATTTACGAATAATAATACTTTGATTTTTTTCCTTTTCATATGTATCTCCTTGACCTGCTTTAGTTGTCTAATTGCTCTAGCTTGAACTTTAAGTACTATATGGAATATATATGAATATAATGGACTACCTTGTCTTTTTCTGATATAGGTAGAATTCCTGTGAGTTTCCATTTAACTTACATTTACGTATGCTCCTTGTATCCCTAATTTCTCCAAGACTTTTACCATAAAGGGGTACTGTATTTTGTCAAAGGCTTTTACAGCATTTAGTGGATGGTCATGTGTTTATTTTTTTCTTTTAGCTTGTTTTATGGTAGATTATATTGACCCATGTGCGCATCTCTGGAATGAAGACTACTTGATTATGGTGGACAATCCTTTTGATGTGTTCTTGAGTACAGTTTGTATATATTTTATTGAATATTTTTGCATCAATATTCTTTAGTGAAATTGGTTAGAAATTTTCTTTCTTTGTTGAGTCTTTGTGTGGTTTGCATAACACGGTGATTGTGGCCTCATGAAATGAATTTGGCAATGTCCCTTCTGTTTTCATTTTGGGGAATATTTTGAGGAGTATTGGTGTCGGCTCTTCTTTGAATGTCTGGTAGAATTTTACTTGGCCTTGAGTCTTATTTGATTGAGAGACTTTTCATGATGTTTCCATTCCTTAGGGGTTATGATTTTATTTAAATTGTTTATATGATCTTGATTTAACAATAGTAAGTAGTATCTATCAATAAAACTGTCCATTTCTTTTAGGTTTTTCAATTTTGTGGATTTATGAAGTATGACCTAATCATCCTTTTGGTTCCCTTTTGTCAGTTATGACCCCCTTTTCATTTCTAATTTTGTCAACTTGGATATTATATCTCTGTCTTCTAGTTTGGGTAAGGGTTTGTGTATCTTGTTAATGTTCTCTAGAAACCAGCACTTTATTTCACTGTTTCTTTTTATTTTCTATTTGTTTCTATTTTATTGATTTCAGCCTCCAATTTGATTGTTTCCTGCCATCTATTTTTTGCAGATGTGCATACTTTATTTGTTGTTGTTATTGTAGAGTTTTCAAGTTTGCTGTTAAGTTGCTTATATGATATCCTCTAATTTCTTTATGAAGGCACTTAGTACTACAAATTTTTCTCTTAGCGCTGCTTTCACTATGTTCCTAAAGTTTGGGTATGTTGTGTATTCATTTTGACTGAATTTTAGAAGTCTTTAATGTGTTTCTTTATTTCTTCCTTGATCTGCTAGTCATTCAATAGAGAATTGTTTAGTTTTCATTTTTTGTAGGTTTTCTGTTGTTCTAATCCACCTTTAATATGGTGGTCTGATAGGATGCAGGGGGTTATTTCAATTTTTTTGTATTTGATGGGACTTGTTTTATGACCTAGTATGTGGTCAGTTTGAAGAATGTTCAATGACATTCTGAGATGAAGGTATATTCTTTTGTGTTGGGGGGAAATGTTATATAGATATCTATTTGGTCCTTTTGATTCACAGACTCTTTTAGCTCCAGTATTTTTCTGTTTGATTTTTGCCAGGACGACATTTATATTGGTGAGAGTGGGTTTTGAAATCTCCCACTATTAATATTTGGGGTTCTATATATAATTTAAGCATGCTACACATTTTGTAAATTAGTAATTTACAAATATGGATGACCTTATGTTTAGGGTATAGATTTTTTCATAATTGAGAAGTCATATTGGTGGAGTTTTCCTTTGATGAGTATAAAATCTCCTTCCCCATCTCTTTCAATTAACTTTGGTTGGAAGTCTATTTTGTTAGATATTAGAATGGCTATACCAGCTTGCTTCTTGTGTCCATTTTCTTGGAAAAATATTTTTGCAACCATTTACTCAGAGGCAATATTATTTTTGATATTAAGATGTGTTTCTTGGATGCAGCAAAAGAATAAATTCTGTTTTAATCCTTTTTGTAAGTCTATATGTTTTATTAATGAATTGAATGCATTTATATTAAAAGATATCAATGACTAAGAATTGTCAATTCCTATTATTTTCTTGTGGTTGGTAGTGGTAATATCTGTGTTTTCTTACCGTTGGCTTTGCTGGTGTCAGATTATATATATCTTGTCTTTCCAAGTTTAGTTAACCTCTTTGGGATGGAATTTTCCTTATAGTACCTTCTGTATAGCTGAATTTGTTGATAAACACTATTTAAATTTGTCTCTGTCATAGTGTTGTGGGATATTAATTTAAGATGAGCTACTTTCATTTCTTTGTTTACAGTTGCAAAGATGTGTTGCATTTGTTTAAGTCTGTAAAGCTGTTTACTTTGCCACCTAAAACTTTTGAATGGTCTAATAAAGAGCCAAATGACCAATACCTATGCAGAAGAGAAGACAGGTGGGACTGGCAGGCAGAGAGAATAAATTGGAGGAGAAATCTAGAAAGAGGAAGAAGGAGTGATATAAAAAGACGGAGGGAAGGACTCTAGGGACCTGCCAACTAGACACAGCCAGTCATGGAGTAAGAAGAAAAGATAAATAGAATAAAGAAAGGTAAAAAGCTGAGAGGCAAAATATAGCTGAAGATAAATAGTATAATTTAAATTAGAAAAGCTGGCTAGAAACAAGCCAAGCTAAGGCTGGGCATTCATAAATAAAATGAGTCTCTGTGTATTTATGTGGGAGTCTTTGGGTGGAAGACCCCCAATGAGTAAACAACAACAACAAACCCAATAAAACTACATCATGGAATATACTATTTTCTTTATCTATGATGATTGAAAATTTTTGCTAGATATAGTGGTCTGAATTGACAGTTTCAGTATCCTAGATTCTGCAAAACATCTGGCTTTCAGCATTTCCATTGAGAAGTGGGATATAATTCTAATAGCTTGGCCATTATATATGTTACTTGGTCTTTTTCAATTTCAGCTTTTAATAGTCTTTCTTTGTTCTGTATGTTTAGTGTTTTGATTGTTATATGGAATGTAGACTTTATTTTCCAGTCCACTCTCTTTAGTGCTTCTTCTGTATGGTTCTTGTATTTCTATAAATATCTTCTTCTTCCAGTTAGGAAATGTTTTTTCCATAATTTTGTTGAAATATTATCAAGGCTGTTGAGCTGAGAATCTTCTTTTTATTCTATTTTTATTATTCTTAGATTTGTTTTTTTTCATACTATCTCAGACTTCCTAGGTGTTTTATGTCAGGGAACTTTTACATTTAACATTTTTGTTGACAGATTCATCAATTTCTCTATTGAATCCTCTACACCTGTGCTATAGAACTATGCTTTTGTATACTGTGAATATTTGCCATTGTAAATATTGGTTTAATAAAATGCTTATTAGTCGTGTAGCTAGACAGGAAGTAGAGGCAAGGCTGCCAGACTAGGAGAATTCTGGGAAGTAGAAGAGAAAGGAGAGAGACTACAGCAAGTTCCAAAGTAAGGGGGCTAAGAATGCCTCACTGAGCAAAGCTACCAAGCCATATGGATAAATATAAGTAAGAAATATGAGTTAGCTTAAAGTTTAAGAGTTTTCAAGTAGTAAGCCTGAGCCATAGAGCAAACAACTTATAATAATATAAGCCTTCATGTGTTTATTTGGAACTTAACAGCTATAGGACCAGCAGGCCAGTATGGGTCAGAAACTTCTTACTACACACCAGAAATTCTCACTTCCATCCATTGTATTCTGTTGGTAATGCTTGCATCTATAGTTCTTGTTTGCTTACCTAGATTTTCCATCTCCAGGATTGACCTAGTGTGTATGTTCTTTATTGCTTATATTTGCATTTTCATGTCTTGAACAGTTTTATTAATTTCTTTCACTTGCTTGTTTGTTTTTCCTTTGCTTTCTTTAAGGTATTCATTCATTTCATCTTTAAAGACCTTTATCACTTACATAAAAGTGGTTTCAAGGTCATTTCCTATTCTTTCTTCTTTTTAAAGTTCTGTTTTTCCCCATATATCCCCCTGCTCACCCATACTTCCCTCTTCTCAATACCTTCCAGTCTGTCCTCTGCCTCCCCTACCCCATCCCCTCCTCCCAAAGGGCAAGAGGTCCCAAGATGGATCAGGTCAGCATGGTGCATCCACACCAGACAGGTCCGATTTCCTCATCCCAATATCGAGACTGGATTAGGCGTTCCTGTGCAAGAAATGGGCTCCAAGGTGCCAGACCTTTTACAGGAACACAGTCCTATCCCACCCCTCCAGCTCCACATACTGCCCATGCCAATCAACAGTTGCTTATCCTTGAAGGGCCTAGCCTCTTTTCCCATGGTTCCCCAGTGGCTGTTCTTGATGCAGTGAACTCCTCAGCACTCCAGCCAGCCATCTCTGTGGGACTCCTCCTCACAATCTCTATTTCCTTGCTCATTCAGATTCTTCTCCCCTGCTCTCAGCTGGAGCAGAAGCTAGGCCCAATGCTCAGCCATGGATCTCCATTGGATGTAGGTTCTGTGACAACACTTAGGGTGGTTATTTATTTGATTATTGGGGAAGTACTGTTTAGGTACCCCTTCCACTATGGGTTGGAGACCTAGCCAGGGACATCCTGTGCATTCTTCCCTAGCACCTGCTCTCTTTCCAACCCCACATTGGCTTTCTCTATCAAGATATTTATCTCTTTCTTTCTCCTTTTTGTGCTTCAGCTGTGTTGCAATATCCAGGGCTGACTATAGCAGGCTAGCCAAAGTCTGCATGTTGGCATATTGCCCTGGTTGTTGTCATTTGTGCTCTTACACTGGCCTCTAGGCATTGAGGTAATTATAGATTTAGGTGCTGGTATCTGAGTTATTTTTGTTCTCCTCTCTCTCTCTCTCTCTCTCTCTCTCTCTCTCTCTCTCTCTCTCTCTCTCCCTTTAGTTTATATTTCCCTTCTGATTTGATCATAGTGGCCCATGGTTTGAATGACAGGTGACTCTCTGAATCTAGTGAGGGTCTCTACTGGAGTTTTGGCTACCTTCATGAGTTTGAGGTTTTAAGCACTAGCATTGCATCCGAGTTTCTGGGGTTCTGAGAATTTGTATGGCCTCTAGATATCTGGACACTAGCATGGCTTCTAGTGTATTAGGGGCTTCTGGGGATCTGGATACTATCATGTCCTCTGTGATTTCAGGTACTGGTGTGGCCTCCAGTAGAGCTGGAGGTTTCTACCAGAGTTGTGGACTGGGATATGGAGAAGATAAGAAGGGGTGTTGCTGGGAAAGCTGAGAGAAGTTTGAGGAACCATGGACTTCTGTGGGTGGGATTTACCTGGGGATCTGGATATATGTGTGTCTGTATTTCTGTGGGTAGGGTCTTGCTTGGGCTTCCAGATATCTGTGTGTACTCTGGTAGAGCAGAGGTGTACATAGGACAAATCTAGGTAGATTATTGAATCTGTCTATAAACAATTACTAGCCAAATATGAGCCATAGATATTTTTTATTGATATAGATACTTATATATTGATATAAATGTAAAATTGTATGCCTGCTTAAGATAATTTGTATATTAATAAATGTTTAAATCTAAATCTATTTTATATTTCTAAAGTAATTTATATATTGATCCAAATTAAATTAGTAATTGCCATATTTGGCATATGCTTCTAACTCTGCTTAAAATATTTTACACATAAATTCTTTTAAGCATATTGCTATCATTTCCGCTATGCAATTTCTACCTCTATTTAATTATACTAGTCATAATATATACAATATTCTTTTCTGTTTAAGATGTTTTATATAATTCTAGATATTTGTATAATGATATATATTTAAGATACTATTGTCATTTTTCACTATACATTTACCTATGTTTAACATTTATATGATTGTCATACTTGAAGTTTTTACTCAAAAACTGTGTACCCATTTACAGATTGTCTATTTTTATAAAAAGAGCTTCAGTTTTTAAGATAATAAAAATTACTGATCATAGTTACTTAAGTTTGCCATGTTATAGTTAAGTTTGCTTACATTTCTCAAATATATAATAAAATTTATTAGATAGATAAGAGTCTTCAACCACTTTATAGACCTAAAAAAGATGACATTTAATGTTTTGTTATTCAAAATTTGGCCAAAAGAGACACAATAACTCCTAGCATCACTACTGGTTTTCCAAAATCTTGTTGGGCATCAAAGATATTCCACAGAGTTTGTCTTTCTTTGCAGACAAAGGCCTATTATGCAAAAATTGCCCTTGCCTCAACTACTGACAATAAGCATACTGT